>OZ012740.1:28143789-28743789 GCA_963859935.3 Lathyrus sativus | reverse complement strand
TTTTCGCCTCTGCTTTATGATGTTTCAAGAGTTGTGGGTGTCGCAACCGGTGCATGCGGGTTTCGAAAATCACTTGTGATACGCCACTCGACCTTTGATGTTTTTCCCCTGATTGTTTTGACTAAAGCTCTCTCATCTCTCAAATGGAATAAATAAAATGGCAAGTGAACGACGAAGGTGAGCGACTGCGATGGAGGAGGATGACGTTGGAGGCGGTTAAAGCTATGAACTCGGTGGATGGTGTAGCGACATCGGCGAGACAAAGGAGATATGTTTCTCTACTTCTCTTTCTTTTTCGTATCTTCTCCCTCTTCTATGTTGTGTGTCGTGATTTTGTTTTTTGTTGAGATTGTGTTGAACCTCTCCTCCTGTTCTCGAAAATTATCGTTTCTTATAAGCCTTTTTAAATTTGTTGATTTGAAAACTAATAAATTTTGTCAAAGAATGCTTTAGAAACAAAATGAAAATGTCTGAAACTTGTTGGAAATTTCCGTTTTCATATCGACAGGTTAAAAACTTTCCTCTTCTACTTGATTATGTTTGTCGATTGCCCTGCCTATTTGGTTTGATGAACCTGTTTCCTTTCCTTAATTTAAACCTATTGATTACTGCTTTAATTGTTCAAAACAATGTCGGATCCTGTCTCTAAAATCGATGAGTGCATCCCTGTCTTGCTCAGTAGGTTTGGGATTTGCTTAATTATTATTTTGGGAAATAATTGATTTTGATTTTGATGATTCTTGACTTAATGAACTTTCCATTTTAGCGACAAATTTGCAGCTTAGTTTGACGGCGCGACTTGGAAGTATTGCATCTCAATTGGGATTGTATTATGTTCAAGCAAACTGCTTTGTGAATATGTTTTGGGATAATTCATACGGGTCCGGGTGCCACTCCTATTGGGGACACCTATTAAGCCCCTTTGTACCATTTGCTCATGCTTTGTATATATTTTCTTGACCAAAGAATTGCAGTCACACCTTAAGTTAGCACTTGAAATCATGATTTGAAATTAATCCTTTAAATTAATTTGATTCTTGTACAGACTATGAGTTTTTTAGTTACCACACTTCAAATTGTGCTCAACTTTAATACTTGAATTGAAATTTTAATTTTGCTTCTATTTTGTACTTAATGATTTCTACTTCGGAATAACTTGTGGACTTTCAAGGCCTAAACCTTCTTGAATCTCGTTTGAATTTTGTATGAATGAGAAACACCATTATGACTAGATTTGAATTTCGGATATTGACACATACTTAGATTTGCACTTGATTCTTGGAGTCAATGTAAACTTTTGTAAAAGAACGTGAGTCTTTGAACTCGGTAAAACTTGAAATATCTTGTAAAATTTCGAATTCGACTCATGACATAAATGAACCTGAACATTTCTTGAAAGTGTCACGTGGCATAATCCACAATTGTTTAGAATCATCTTGAAATGCGCTGCAAAAATTGGTTGTGAGTACTTCTTTTGTCGAGAAAACCTTTTAAACAAGCTTTGACAACCTTGATCCTATTTGCAACAATTTCCAATATTAAAATTTAATTCCACTCCTTCATTCACGAGAAATTCATAAGCAAAATGAAAATAATGACAATCTTTGAGAAATTTGCCTAGCAGTTCTAATCCGTGTTCCATAGGAATTGGTGAGGAGGATGAATTTTGGAATATAACAATGAAACCTCGACAGATTCTCCTTGCTCATGATGACTTTTTCCCAACAACAAACATGCTTAATGCCAATGGGCAAACATTCTAATTCTCTTGGTATGCCTGGAAACTTCTGAGAATCTTTGGGGGAGTGACCTCTGATCCTTGATATGCTTATGCTTAATCTCTAGTTCCGTGAAAGAACCAGTTGAGTCAATCTTAGAAGATTCAAAACAGTAAGAAAACCTTAGGGTCTTTCGAATAAGAACCAAATGGTCTTGTCAAAAGGAGCACCGTCTCTACTTAAAATTACTGCAGCTGCACAAACTAGTTAGTCATAATAAACACGCATACAAAAGTATAAAGATACCTCGTAAGAAAAAAATGCACAAGGAGGTGGGATCTTAAGGTCGAAAATTAGGGTGCTACACATGGGTATCAACTTGCGCGATCTCCTATAGTTTGATCTTTGTCATAGATTGAGTTACGACGGTTTAGCGCTACATTTTATCCCGATTCAATTATCATTGTTCATATACTTGTTAATATTATCTTGATTATACTATTGTGAATACTATCTTGATTATATTGTTATATATCTTGCCATATTATTCACATTGTTCATATTCATATTATTCATATCTTGTTCATACTTTTCGAAAACACATTAATAATATCGAAGCCCTAAAAGCCTAAATTGGTGGACTGTTGCTTACTTTTCCGAGTAACGGATTATTGGACTTTGTCAGAAACCCTAACTTAGAGCTTTTGTCCGGCTCTTGTTCAAGGCATAGTTTAGGACACTTCGCTTACACACGGCTTACTCTTGGGCTACCTGACAATGAACCTTTTCATTTCGTGCAATCCCGTGTAACTTACATGTACCCCTCTCCCGTTCCGATGTACACATTCGTATTTTGCTTTGATTGTGGTTTATCTTCTAAGAGCACCCATAGGGACTAGCGTAGACTAAACTGTTTTCAAACTAATTCTTGATTCTTCGTCGAGCCATTTTCAAATCAACCTTCCTTCAACCAACATGTCTTTGCACGCAAATAAAATCAAACCCTTGATCTAACATCAAGCGGTATTTTCAAACTTATAAGTCGAGTACCTTAGGCCTTGCAGTCCACCTCTTTTCGTAACCAATCCGATTCAATCGTTTTCAAACGCTTTTTTCAATAAATAACGAAAGAAGAAGATTCTTTGAGTCTAGAATTCCTTGGATCTTCGAATGAATGGCTCTTGAGGCGCACGCTTTGGATTGTTGTTCATTCACCCTTTCGTCTTAAAACACCTAAATCTGTATTCAAACATTTTCATAATCAACTTATGAAAGAAGGAGATTCTTAGAGTCCAACATTCCTTGAACCTTCGAATGAATAGCTCTTGAGGCATGCCTCTTAAGTTATTGTTCATTCAATATTTCAACTTCAAAACATTCAACTCTTTCTCGAAACCTTTCTAATCAACTCCCAAAAGAACTGAGTTCTTGGAATCTAGCATTCCTCAGATTCTTGAGTGACAGCTCTCGAGGCACGCCCCTTGGTTTGTTTGTCATTCAATCTTTCGTTTCCAAACCAAACTCAATCAAAATTCCATATCAATTCAACCCATCTCTTCTCGTGGTCGTATCCACGAACTACAGATGCTCTGATTCTTCATTCTCGTTTGAATATAAGATACATAGGCACAAGATTGTGATGATCTTGGCGAGCACACTTCCATCTTTCTCTGTCATTCCATTCCAAAGTTCTATCCATCTTCCGTTTCCCTTATCCTTACCCGTAGTCGAACTACGAAAGCTCTAATTTCTCATTCTCGTTCGAATGAGCATACGTAGGCACGAGGGCCCCAATCCTTGGCGAACACCTAATTATTTAAACCACTCATTCCCCCTAGTATCATTTTCCTTTTATCGTACCAGTTCACATTTATCATTAAGAAGAAAACAAGCAAGCTTAGATAACTCCCATCGCAAATTGTACTAAGAGGTTCCCGTTGAGTACAACGAACGTGAGGGGTGCTAATATCTTCCCCTTGCGTAACCAACTCCCGAGCCCGGAACATTGGTTGTGATGATCGTGTTCTTATCTTTTAAAAGGTTTTCTCAATATTTTCCTTTCCCATCTTTTTGGGATAAATAAAGTTCAGTGGCGACTCTGTCGAACCTCATCCTGCGCCTTTCGCGCAAGGGTCATGTTTTTGAATTATCTATGTGATTTTTCAAGATGCGACAGCTGGCGAATCTGTTGGGGACTATTGCTCCATGCAAGAGAGATTCGATCCTAACTAAGAGATTTGCAAAGAGAGTTGTCTTCGTTTATTGGTTTTCTTCTCGTTTATGTATTTGTTCTCTTATGGCTTTTATATATGTTTGTTATTATCCTTGCATGTTAGATCTTGGGATGATATCATGAGTAAAGTTCTACGCCCGAGCTTTGATAAAAGCAGAGATAATACATAACTTAGAATTGGTAGGCGAGTAGTGTTAGTCCCTAAGGACTCGCTCCTTGTGTGCCTAACATGAAAGCTCCCCTAGAGGAGACCTATTCATAGATCTTATTGTAATACAGCTAACTTGTTGCACGACTTGATTCATGAAGGGTTCGTGATTCTGGGAACCCTTTTTAGTACCAGTTCTATATTGGTGGTCATGTAGTGTTAGTCTCTAAGGAATCGCTCCTTGTGTGTCTAGCATGAGGACTCCACTCCGGAGAGACCATGTCGTCATTATCGTCATAGTGCAGTTAGCCTGTTGCATGACGCTGATGTGATTAGTGTCCGTGATCCTGGGAACCATATCCATCAACGTAGAAACCCTCTCGTGAGTAGGTTTATGGGTAAAGAATCTAGATATTCCCATATAGGGTCTACTTGTAAGGTTTCTTTGACCAGAAATTATGGTTATGTACCTGTTACAGTGACCAGCTTCAGAATTGTTTGAACCTGTGATCCTGAATCTTGTATTTTGCATTGCATATTGCATGCATGTCATTGCATTGCATTACATCGGTTATGCATCTTGCATATTCATTTTGTCAGCAGGATCTAATTTTTCCTTCCTTCCTCTCCAGCAAATCAAGTTGATTCCTCGACACCAGTACGCAACTCGAGCCAATACAAGACGCATGATTGAGAAAATTCAACAAGAGAAAGCTGTCTTTAAAGAGGAATTGGACTCCCTCAAAAGAAAGATTGACCAAATTCTCGAAGCCATCACCATCTCCAGAAAGGAAGAAGAACTGTATGAAGCTATTGCCGTCAACAACAATAGTCATGTGTAAGGGTCTACCTCAAGGCTCTCAGTACCTGTTCCCAACCCTATGACTTATGGGATGCCAATGAACTTTGCTACCGCAGCTGAAGAAGCCACTTCTCAACCAATTCCAATGCCTGGAGTTACTTTTGGGGCCACCCCACAAGCCCAACTTGCTACCATTCAAATCCTCGTTCCTCATGCTGACAAGAATCTGCTAGACCAGTATGCCGATGTGCAAACTTATCATGCTGCTATCCTCATTGCCAGTCCTGTTGCTGCTCAGGATTCAAAAGCCATCAGAATGTGTCGTGATCTAGCTGAGAAACTCCGAGTCATGGAGGGGCACAACTAAAATTCTTTGAATGCTTTGGAATTGTGCTTGGTACTAGATGTCGTCATTCCTCCCAAGTTCAAAGCGCCAGAATTCTCAAAGTACAAAGGCCTCATCTGCCCGAACATTCATCTGAGATGTACTGTCGCAAGATGGCTGCTTATGCCAGAGACAAAAAGCTAATGATTCATTGCTTCCAAGACAGCTTGTCTGGGGCATCACTCGAGTGGTATATGTAGCTGGAGCATAGAAATGTGCGCACTTGGGCCGAGCTAGCTGATGCATTTGTCAAGAAGTACAAATACAACACCGACTTTGCTCTGAATCGTACTCAACTTCAAAGTATGGCTCAAAAGGACAATGAATCCTTTAAGGAGTACGCGCAACAATGGAGAGAGCTAGATACAAAGGTACATCCACCTTTGGTTGACCGTAAATTGATTGATATATTCATGGGTACCCTACAAGGCCAGTATTATGAAAAGCTAATTGGCAGTGTTTCGGCTGGATACTCTGGCTTAACAATCGTCGATGAAAGAATTGAAGAAGGTATGAAGAGTGGAAAGATCCAAGGAGGTTCTAGCAGCCAGTGTGGAGTCAAGAAGCCTTTCAACGAATACAAGAAGAAGGAGGGCGAAACAAATGCCATCTCTGTGCAAAAAGGGCAGGCTCCTCAACAAGCTCTCGCTCTCATGCCTTATCAAGTCCCTTATTACCAGTATTTGTATATTGTCGTTGCACACTATGCTCCAATGCATTATCATCAAGTTGTTCAAGCTCAAATGCCTCAGCAGCAAGCTCCCCAGCAACAGTCCTACAATCAGCAAGGGCATCAGTATCCTCCTCAACATCAACAACTGCAAGCTGCTCAACAACAACGTCAGCCTAATCAACAAACGATGAAGAAGCCAGAAAAAGTCTTTGATCGTCTACCAATGACATATTTTGATATCCTTGCTCAATTGCTGGAGAAAAAAGCCATCACTCTGAGAGACCTAGCTCCTCCAATGGTCATTCCACCAGATTATGATGCTAATGCCCATTGCGAGTTTCATAAGGGCGCTCAAGGGCATACAATTGAGAACCGTAGAGCTTTCAAACACAAAACTAAGGACATGATTGATAGGAGTGCTCTCAACTTCAATGGGAAGACTCTGAATGTCATCAACAATCCAATTTCGCCGCCAAGCTAGTGCCAGCATCAGATCAAGTCAAGTTCATCCCCGAAGAAGGCAGTCATGTTTCCATTTCATCTTTTTTATTCTTGTATTTTGTCATTGTTTTTTTAAGTACTGTACGCTTTAAACACTTCCTTTCGTATTTGGTTTTTATTAATGTAATGATTATGCATGCTTTGAATTTGTTATGTCGTATTCACTTATTTCTTCCACTTACCACGAATCACCGACACACAATTATTCACTTCACTCTCTTTATCAACTGTTGTTTAGCAAGATTGGAGGGAGGATGATGAAAACGAAATACCCATAATTGCAAACCAAATGCTTTCAGAAAGAATCTCGTAGAGGATGTACAAGCATTGTTTCAATTCCCCAAACACTAGAGAGACGATGAGTTAATACCTGGTTAACCACTTCGAGCCGAGAAGTAGTAGCTTCCTTCGGATATTCAAACCCTTACACTCAACCTGGGGCAGGGTAGTGTTCAGTTAATCCAACTATGCACTCAAATCACAAAGTAAAATTCAAAAGATATGACGGTTGTTCTTCAACGACCCATGACTTGGCAGTCACAATCATCCAACAAAAAAATCACAAATAAAAAAAATCAAAAGCCTGCTAAGTCAAGTACCTCAAAGGAGACTTAGGAAAAAATCAAGGTAATCCTGATGGATCTGACAAGCGAAATCAGTCCATGCAAAAGTTAGGGATCAAACCAAAAAAAAACAAAAGATGCCCTCAAACCCTCAACAAAAACAAAATAAGATTCAGTGACTACCAAATCAAAACCAAAGGGTCACTGACATCCTTCAAAAGCAAAATAAGGTGACTGTCATTTCGAGCATACCTTGAATTATCACACTTACACTATCAACCCTTTTGGAAGACAAACATGTGCATAATTAACTGAACGAAGGATTGAAGATCATTGTGAAGAATGGGTGGATATAAATCATACTTTGAGCCTAATACCCTTTGTTTCATAAACCGTGAACCGGACTATGTTACAACCCTCGAAAGACCTAATTAAGACAAGGTTTATTCTAAAAGCATACTATCACAAGGTTGCGTAAACTGACTCCTCACATATATATATATATTAATCTTCAGCATTTGAGTCATTATCTTTGCTATATCTTTCACACGCTAAGCAAAATCAGCATAACATTTAGACTAACGGTCCATTCGTCTCACTATCACGACACTTCAATAAACGACACTTTTTCAAAACTTGCATGAACTTTGCATTAAGATTACCATTTGTGAATGTACAATTTTAAACTGCAAATTAGTGCTTGACATCCAAGACACTCCAACAAGGGGCAATCAAAGAGGAACTTGAACTTTCAGTGGCTGACACGAAGCAAGGCTACCTCAAAACCCACAGGCTGGGGAATATCCTTCAACAGATCGATCAAGGGTAAGCCATCTCAAAGCATCAAAGCTCAGCTTCCACAGATCAGAACTGGTTAATAAGGGGCAAACCTTTACCATGTTCAGATTGGGGCAAGACCAGGTTATCCTGACCATCAAGCATAATTGTGATCCTCTCTGGAGTGAGTTCACAACAGTTACCAAGTACTCAGACTTGGGACGTCCATAACATCTTCATCTGCTTCAATCATAGCGTCTTCAAAAAACCGTGTGTCAGGGAAATCAATCCCTCCCACCACCCAAAGTCCAATCCGCATTGGAAACTACCAGAAGTCCGCCATGCTGGCACCTGCATTTCCAATTACCCATCTATAATCATACACATCGCATTTGACATCATAAGCATCATTTGCATTATATGTATACCCGAACCATATCATACTTCCCCAGCACTTGCATTTCTATGCGTCAGCATTTGCATTTGCATTTCCATTCGTTATGGAACATCATTACACATCAAGCATTCATACGTGCGTGGATCAAGATCCAAGATCAATCTCGAGATTTCCAAGACGAAATCCAGCTCAGCCAGGGGCATTTTCTTCAAGTTCATGGGAGTTCCTCATGAAATTATTTCAACCTTTTGCTGGTGAAACAGTGATCTCTAAGCAAGTCAGTGGGCGTTCTTTATTGAGTTGTATTCTCAACCTTTTGTTGCTGAAGTTGGCATCCCCAACTCAACTAGTGGCATTTCTCCGAGTCAGTGGGCGTCCCCCGTTGATTTGTTTCAATTCAACATTCCTCTTGGCTGCTGCCCAGTGATTTGACTTCTTTCAACCTTTTGTTGACAAGGATTGTGTTCTTTAGTGAATTCTTTGCTTCAACCTTTTATTGATGTCCTCAAACAAGTCTAACTCATCATATCTCCAACAAACTTGACCTTTTGTCAATTGTCGTACTATCATCCTTTTGGTGATAACCAAACCTTGCAAGTTCAACCTAGCCTGCATCCTTTTGGTGTTGGTGGCCTTCGAATTTAGGAAGTTCCTATCATCCCTTTGGTGATAGTAACTTGGGTTGTGTTGATTTTACCTTCATCCTTTTGGTGTCGGCAATCTATGAACCCTTTGGTTTGTGAATCATCCTTTTGGTGAATGACTGCCTTTGATTTTGTTTTACTTGCTACAATCCTTTTGGTAGTAGTAAGTCGTAAGCTAACTATCATCCTTTTGGTGATAGGCATGTCATCCTTTTGGTGCCAAATATGTGTGTGTGTGTGTGTGTGTGTGTGTGTGTGTGTGTATGTGTCCTTTATCATCCTTTTGGTGATAGACCCTGCATCCTTTTGGTGTCGGGATTATATGTGTGTGTTCTCTATCATTCTTTTGGTAATAGACCCCTGCATCCTTTTAGTGTCGGGATTGTGTGTGTGTGTGTGTTACTCTATCATCCTTTTGGTGTCAGAGGTGTGTTAACTATCATCCTTTTGGTGATAGGTCTGTCATCCTTTTGGTGCCAGATATGCGTGTGTCCTCTATCATCCTTTTGGTGATAAACCCATCATCCTTTTGGTGAACGACAACATCAAAATCCCATTTGTTTTCTTACTATTATCCTTTTGGTAATAGTGATTTTTGACCTTATTTTCATCCTTTTTGTGAAGGGTCTGTGTGTATGTTTACTATCATCCTTTTGGTGATAGATCTGTCATCCTTTTGGTGCTGGAAATCTGTGCGTGCTTACTATTATTCTTTTGGTAATAGCGAGTTTTCAACCTCATGTTCATCCTTTTTGTGAAGGGTTGTTACGTGTGTTACTATCATCCTTTTGGTGATAGGTCTGTCATTCTTTTGGTGCCAGATATGTGTGCGGGTGTTCTCTATCACCCTTCAACTATGGAAATGACTCATGTCTAAACTTAATGAAAAGTTTTTAAAATGAAAATGGCACAAAGGCACAAAAAGTTTGAATGAAGTGAAAAATTTTTTATATCTTTTTGAAATTTGTCAAAATATGATTAACATTGATTGACATTTATTAAAGAAAATAAAGTTTGGAAATCACTTGCTAAAAGTTAAGGTTTTATTGTGAAAGCGGTTTTAAGTTTGAAAACAATAAGGTTTTTAAAAAAGGGAGAAGGTTTTGAAAATTTAAGAAGGGAAGGAGATGAAGTGACTACCCTAGAAAGCAAAATAAAAGCTAGATATAAGAAGGATCTAACTAAACTATAGCACAATCCATAGCAAGCCAAATAAGAATTCCATCCATTTTGAAGCATAAGCTAATGAGAAAACCAAATAAAAACAACGATCCATAATACTCCAAGCATAAGAAAAAAAATCATAATTCTAAGTCCAAGGGTCTAAGAATGATCCAAGAGGTCCAAGGTCTAAGAATAGTCCAAAAGGATAACCACAAAATTAAGAGCACCAAGTTTTTTAGAGGTTTAATCCTTTATTAGTGTTTTAAACAAGATATGATCGAAGTGGATAAAAGAAAAAGAGAGGAAGCATAAACAATAATATGATATGGGATGATAATAATGGAGCATAAAAAAGAGAGATAGGGAGAAAGAAGAAAACATAAACAAAATTAATACAATGATATTCTTAGTGAGTTAGTGATTAGTTGTTAGAACAAATGATCAATGATGGTTAACTCATGCACTTAGGCCAAGGTTAATGAAAACTCATTAGAGGATTGATAAAATCAAAGCCTCCTAACAACAAGTTTCATAGGTAATGGACCTACGACAAATAATCAACCATACTTGGACTTTCAAACATAAGTTTGAATGATCATTTTACGATTACGGGAGAATTTAGCGCTATGTTAAGTAATCGTAATCGGGTTTATGTATAAACCACGACTATCTAAGGCCGGTCAATAACAACGTTAGTTCTAATGCATGCTAGAGAAGTGATATATAGATCACTCTCCGAAATCAATACCGCGCGAAAAGAAAAGAAAGATAGCAATCTCATCATAATCAAGATTTGTATCGATTAATCAAAGGTAATCTATCATTGTTTCAAAGTACAGAGAATTATCTTAATGATCATTCGTCCATATATTTGAAATAATGAAGATTAAACATTCTTGAAAATCAACAATCCATGATCCATAGATTTCATCAATCAAAAGAAAAAGAAGAAGAAGAAGAAAAAGGACCAAAAATGAATCTTAATTCGATTAAATAAATCATCATTAATATTAATCACCTCTCTTGGAGGATTCAGAATTTCTCCTATCGACGCCCATGGTCCATTGAGATTAACAAGATCATGCTCAAAGTTTAAGATCCAACCAACAACCAAGAATTAGTCAACAATATTAGAATTCACAAAAAAATATAATTAAATATATATATATATATATATATATATATATATATATATATATATATATATATATATATATATATATATATATATATATATATAATTCAAATGATTTTTTCAAGAAAAGTTTTTAAAATAAAATTCAAAGTGCAAAAGATCGACAACAATTAGTAAATCAAAATCTAATTAAAAAAACAACTAAAAAAATTGGGTTAAGAAGAAATTAGAAAGAAAATAAATTAATTAGAAAAAATTATAAGAAAAACATTTTTTTTTTTAAATGAGGGACGTAGATTAAAGAAAAGGATGGTGATGAAAACCAAAGGCCCCACACGGCCCAATCCATGGAAACAAATGCACATAGATTTTTTTAAAACAACAAAGATCAGAAGAAAAAAAATGAACCTAGCTTCTTCTTCTACACTGCGACACTGTTCTTCTTCCTCTTCTCCAAATTTTCGCTGCCGGCCAAAAGACATCCCACCGCTCCGTCAACCTCATTTCAAAAATCACCGGTCATTATTAATGAAAGTGGGTAATTGGTTTTAAAAGATGGACAAAAAATGGATAGAAAATGGTAATCTAAATGATTTTTTTTTGTTAACAAAATGTGGATGTCAAATGGATATGGGAAATATGGATAAGATAAAATGGGTTTAGAAATTGGTTTATGGATATGGATATGAATATATGGACTTTCACCATTATTTTCCAACAACATGACCATGAAACCTCGATTTTCAATTCAAAACCAATCTTGAACTTTTCCACAAGCCTCTGATTAAAGTGAAAGAAGATATTCCTGAACCATTGAATAACTTGCATCTGAAGTAATGACCATCTAAATCAATTCTTGAATCAAACTTGCAACAAATCTTGAATCTGACTGAAATTGGCTCAATCTTTAAATGAATCTTGAATAAATGGCACGCTTAACTTGAACTAATAACAAGCACTTATAATCAGGACTTGTAATATGGACCACATCTTGAATTAATCCCAACCACTTGCCTTCATCAGATTAAACTGAACTTACACAAAACTTTGATCTTGATCACTTAATGATTTGAAGTTCTATGGCACAGAGATCTTGAAAATGAAACCCTGTTAACTGGTTTGACCAAGATCAAGTCAAACTCTTCTTGAATCAATCAATAAAGAATAACTACACTTGACCAGATATCCCTGATTAAATCCTCTAGTACACACCTGAACTAAACAAGAATAAGCAACAACCAGCTCATATTTGCTTTAAATTTGTATGAATCAATATCTGGAAAAATAAATCCACAGATGAACACAATTTGAACTGATGGTTCATTTGATCCTGATTTTGAACCATACTTTACATGTATCACTGTTTGATAATTTGATGAGTTTCAGCACAAGACAACCTGACCTCAAACATTCACTGCTTGAGAAATAATCCACTGCCACAACCAATTTGCAATTGAAGCAATCTTTTGATAGTTTGACCAAGATTAGGTTAAACTTCCATCTGACCTTAACCACCATTGAATGGCCACACTTGATTCCAAGCCATACATTTTCCATCAATCTTCCTGCAAACCCTAAACACACAGAGAAGAAAAACAAGAAAATTGCAAAATATTTTTGGTATTTTTGTTAGAGATTAGTAAACATAAACAAACATAAAGTAAGTAAGAAAAACACAGGTGTTTGGTGATCTCCCTCAGAAACAAACCCACAAAGAAGGGCAAGAGAACCAAAGATTTTGATCTTGTTTGGGGTATGAAATGCAAATGATAACATGTAGGATCTTAGAGGTAAAAATTAGGGTATTACATAAAGCCTTGATTGAACTTTGAGAATCATGTTCTTCTTCTTGAGAATTAAGCCATGATACCTTGATCCCTTGCTTAGAACCAATGCTATGCCCAAATGAAGATGCAAATGAAATGAAACATAAGCCAAGAGATTAATAAAAAGGTAAGGCAAATTTTAGGGTGTTACATGTAATAAGATCTATCATTTGAGCTTTGGATGGTAGAAAATGGTTGCTTGGATCACATGTTATGGCCTTGCAAAGTTGGGTAAAAATCAAGTTCCTTCCATATCTTAGTGAAATTTCAAGTTTATCAAGGTTGCCCCTTTTGCAAGTTTTCTTGATTTTTCTTGATTTATCATGATCCAAATCACATATTAACATCATTCTTGTCCTGAAGAAACCATGGTTGACCAAAAACTCCAAAGGTCAAACTTGATTTTGGGCACAATTGACTTTTTGTATCAGATGAATTTTGAAATTTTTTATTCTGTTATGAAATCAAACCCTTGGACTATTTGAAGATAATGGATATCCTCTAAGGGTGTTTTTGAATATATTGAATCATTTCCCAAGGTTTAAGATCATGTCTTGATCAAAAGTCAAAGGTATCGTTGACTTTTCATCAAAAAACCTAGTTTGTGGTCCAGATGAATTTGAATTCTTGTGTTGCTTATGAATCAAGTTTTTTGAATCAATCCAATATTGTAAATGGATCAATATGATATATTTGAGTTCCTTGAAACATATCTTGAGGTTTTGGATCATGTCTTACTTCAAAAGTCAACCTAGGGGTTGAATTAGGTCAAAAACCCTAATTCGTGTTTTTTGGTAGATGTAAACCCCTGAGGCTATTTTGAACTTATGAATGGACTCATGAGGTTATTTTGAGCTTCTTGAATCATGTCTTGAATTATTGACTCATGCCTAAATGAAAATTTCTCTCTGGAGGCCTTGGTCAACCAAAAACCCTAATTTGGTGGCACATGTGATCTTGAGGTTTGATTAACTTTGAATGATGCAATATTATGCTAGATCCTTCATGGGGAGGATCTCTTGATCCTTCATGGATGTTTGAGAGGCTTGAAAAGTTGAAGATCATGTAAATTCTTGATTGATCCCTTGCCTGAATGCTCTGAGAGGGCTCAAAACCCTAATCCTTGGTTAAGGTGAATACTCAACAATTTTTTAAAAGATTGGTGAGATATGAAAATGCATCCATATTATGGTGATGATTGGCACAATGATGTGAAGTCTTGTGGTTAAAATTTAGGGTATGACAAGCTTTAACCCGATTTCTTTGAAGATAAACTCGTATATATGAAACCTCTCCATATATGCCGAGCATATCCAATTGTTCTCCCTAGGAAAGTGGACACTCTAGTCTCCCACAACTGTAACACCTCAAATTTACTGGAATATTTATTTAATTTATTTAAATATGAATATTCGTATTTTTGGTGATTTTTGGTGGTTGGTGTGAATATTGAGAATTATGGAGTTTTGATTTATTTATTTAAATAATAGTATATAATATGAATATATTTGGTATTATTATTAATTTAAGTAAATATAAGTTAATTTAAGGGAAAAGTGGACATTTGAGGAGGAGTTAGTGAGGGTGAAATTGGAAAGCCCATTTTTAAGGCCCAAAGTTAGGTTTAACAAAAAGGAATTTTGAGGGAATTAGGATTCATTCTTGTTAGACCGTGAAAAGGGAAGAAATAGAGGCCAACGCTCTAAGGAAGAGGATTGAGGCAAAGCTTCGCGAGGTTTCTAAGAATCAAGGAGAAAGACTTAGAGTAGGCAATTAAGGTATGGGGAGTATTACCTTCATTGTTTTCAATATGTGATTCAATGTATTTAAAGTCGATTTAAGAATTTAGGAGGATTTTGAGTTTGAGGAAAATTAGGTCTTCGTGGCCAAACCTGTTTTTGAGGTTGTTTAAGTATGGGGATATTACCTTCATTATTTTCGATATGTGATTCAATGTATTTAAAGCCGATTTAAGGATCTAGAAGGTTTTTGAATTTGAGGAAAATTAGGTCTTCGTGGCCAAATCTGTTTTTGAGGTTGTTTAAGTATGGGGAGTATTACCTTCATTATTTTCAATATATGATTCAATGTATTTAAAGTCGGTTTAAGGATTTAGGAGGGTTTTGAGATTGAGGAAAATTAGGTCTCGTGGCCAAATCTGTTTTTGAGGTTGTTTAAGTATGGGGAGTATTGTCTTCATTGTTTTCAATATGTGATTCAATGTATTTAAAGCCGATTTAAGGGTTTAGGGATTTTGAGTATTGAGTTGTTGTTGCCTTTCTGGTGAGTTTAATGAGTTTGAGGGATTTGAACTGATGGTCTGATAGGTTTGAGGCTGATTTAGGAGTAAGGGAAATTAGGCCTTCGTGGCCAAAATCTGTTGTTGAGGTTTTAACCGTATAGGGTAATTGATTATGAGAACTCTAATGAATGTGGGAAAATTGTAAGGATTTTATGGGAATTGGAGGCGTAAATATGATACGGGATTGGCCTAACAAGTCGTAGATTTTGTACCTTTATCGCCGTAATACCTTAGGAATGATTGGGGAATGTTTTTGGGGCATTGGGGAAGGAAATTGTAGGGACTTTTGGGATGGTTTTGCTACTGGTGCATAACAACGTTTTAATATAATCGTGATTTCGCACAACGAACAATCCTTCGCACGGAGAACACTCGCCCCAGACTCGCACGACGAACTGTCCAATGAACGTAGCAAAGTTTCGCGAATTGTGTTCTTGTGCAGTGTTGTCTTGATGCTTTGATGTTGTGATTTTCTGGATGAATTACCTTGAGTATGACCGTGATTCATATGTGATTAATACATGATTGTATGATGATTCCTATGAGTAACGATGATGAATTATGATGTTGATTCCATGAGTTTTTGATGATTATATGATGACATGATTATTATGATGATTTTGATGAATGATGATGCACCTAATGAGTTTATTATGAGGATGATATTAACGTGCGCATCATGCATTCATATGCATTCTGGACTTCGGTCTAGTGTTTGATTCTTGTGGCTTTAGTCCCATTGTGCGGATGTAAAGTATTTTGTTGTACTCTGGTTCTTGTGTAGAATCGATCCTATTGATGGGGATCTATGGAGGATTGATGGCTCAGTGTCCATCGAACTTTGATGAATTGATACCACATGCATGAGTCTTGTTGCATTTGCATTTATATGACAATTTGGTGTAATTTATGAATTTATGGCTTTTTGATGTTTCCTTGGTGATTATGATGATGTTGAATATGAAAATGATGTTATTTTATATATTGATTCCTATATTGATTATTATGAATCGTTTTACTCACCTTGCTTGTTTGAATGTTACCTCCACGTGGGTAACGTGTAGATGACCAGGTTTAGTCGTCGATGTCGTCGAGGACTTTTTGGATTTTTTGACTTTTGGTTGACTTAGAGGGTCTTGTTCTGACAGTGTAACATCAGGTTGGGGTCTTTGAGTTAAACCATATTTTATTGATTATGGTTATTTTAATTATGTTGCTGCGCAAGGAAACTTTGGATTTTGCCTTTTTGAGTTCCGCTGCCTTTTGAGCAATTTTTGAGTAATTTTGGGAAAACCCGTTGTTTATGGAGCATTGACTTTTATTTGAGTTATTGAGAAATGTACACCCTTTGAGGTGATTTTTATTGTGTTTAATACTTTACTTTGATAAATGTGATTGATTTGCCATTATATTTGTGGGGTAGAAAAGGGTGTTACATCAGCCCCCACCGTCGTGAAAGTGTCTTGAGTATAAGAAGCAAAAAGGGAGGCATGATCCCGAGGCTCAAAGACAATCTAGTCTTCCCCGGAATTACTAGGGGTGAATGTTTCGCCGACATTTCTAGGGGAGAAGGCCTCGTCAGTACTACTGTCATCCAAAGAGCTCCCCTCAGATAACTCCTCGTGACTTCATCTACAGGATCGTGAGACATCTCCCTTAACTAAAAAGCAGAGGATAAAAGTGAATTCGATGACAAAGTCAAATCCACCCTTCCACTACTAGTCAAGTGAAAGGGCGCGCGGAGGTCCGAGGACAGCGTCCCCAACATAAGCCTCTACTCAAATGGCATAACAACGGTATGAAGAGACACCCATGGCAATCTCTCAAACCTACACGGGGAGATCCTCTCTAGTGCGTTGCCCAGAATCCCGTTGGAGATCCACTGGAAAACGCATGAATCCCACTAGCGATAAACCCACTCATCATCGCAACGGTTCCAGAATCGATTAAAATCCTAAGTTCCTGAGGCTCCAGTGACGGTGCCGACAACAAAAGATGGCCTAACCATTACCAGCCACCAATATTCGCCGGAAACCACCTCTATTCTATCCAGTTTCATCCTAACCGCATGTAAACTAAGCAAAACAGAAGCTAAAACACTTAAAACAGAGAAGAGTTAGGAAGACTTATGTGGTCGAGGAAGAGAAGTGAGTGGTCGGCGAGCTCTGGACGTTGCGTGTGCGGCAGTGGTACGGTGGTGAACGGCGGAGAAGAGAACAGGTAGCAAGATAAGAAAGAGAAGCAAAAGTGGAAATGAGCGCTTCTTTCCCCTATTTATAGGCAGAACAGGGGCACATGCACGAGCACGCCCGACGTAGGGCATCATCATAACCTTAGCATAGCTATCATTAAGCATTAAATATTGTGTGTGGCTTGACGCACACGTGTCACTCCATCCCTTCAAGTCCCATTAACCGTTGGGCTCACCGTCCGTCGAGCACTCAGGGCAACGTTCCAGATTCCCCAGACACGGGCGCCTTCGAGCACTATAAAGCGACCTCATCTTATTAACAGGCGTCGACCACGCCCACTCTTTCTCGGACCACAGGATTCCCTTAAGTCATCACTCCTATGCTCAGGAGCAACGACTTAGGGGGCTCCTGTTCCGGACTGGCCAATGGTTAGGCATGACCCAATCCACTTCTTCCCCTAAAATGGCCCAATAGCCTTAGCTCTTCCAGCTAAGGACAAAGTGAAGCTTTCCCTCCTCTTCCCCTCTGCCGATGAAGGCTGGCCAGTTGACCCTCAGAATCAGCTGCCCCTCATCATATTCTTTTCCGTGACGCAGGGTTTCACCATCCAGAAATAATTACGACGCTTGTGCCCGCGACCACGCCCTTGCCCAGGGCAACAACTAGTTTCGAGCACATCTACCCGTCCCAACGACTAGTTTCTGTCAGTTACCTATTCTTTGGGAGTGAATATCTCGCCCTGAAAATAGGGACCAATGACCAAGTTCTGGGGGTATTATAAAAACCATCTCACTAGAGAGGGTCAGGTATTTTAAACCATTCCAAATCACCCTAAGACATACACTTTTTGTACTTGCCTTTTCTTCTCTCAATTCTTACTTTAGCATTGGAGTGTCTTGCAGGTACACCCACTTCTCATCGTTGCAACCCAGCATCACCGACGAAGTCTCTGACCCACTTCAGGTTATGATCAGCTGTCAAGATCAATAATATTATAAAAGAGTGTAACCCTTACTCTATCACCACCGGTGTTAGTCTAAACCATGGTGAAAGGTGTTTTAATAAATAATTAAAATGAAGGCGCCTAAATAAGAGTTATTACTTTGGTTGATTAAATAGCCGAAGTAATCTAGATGTTACAAAGTATCTATTCAGTAGTAGTGAGATCCTCTATCTCCAAAGATTTTTTTGTTAATAAACATCCTTCCACATCTTGCATCTTTTTCTTTTTGTGTTTTGTGGAGCTTTGGTTTTGCTATAATATGTTGCATTATTTCTATTTATGATGTTTCATATGAACTGTAAATTGATCAATCATGTTTGTGCATTTGGAGTACACGTGTTTAGGTGTTAATATATGTTGTATAGAACATAATGTGTACTATGTGTGAATTAGATGTGTGTTTTTGTTGTTATGTGTTGTCGGCGTGATGTAATCGATTATAGGCATTTGGTAATCGATTACATGCCTTTAGTGTTAGAAAAATATTTATTTTTAGCTTCATGTAATCGATTACATGCATGTGGTGATCGATTACATGCTCTTGATGATAAAGGAATTGATTACTAACATGTGATAATTGATTATTGCCTTCAATTTTATTTGAAAACTCATATTTTAAAGTCTATTTCAATGGTTTCTACATGTTTTTAATTTTGAAATAAGTCATATTTTAATTATGAGTTTCTACGAGCCTTAAAGTGATATTTGAACTTAAAAATATATCAATCAAAGATAAAGACGTTTTTCTTAATAAGTTTTAACCTTAACTTAATGTACCACATTTACGCTTAATTTTCAAGACGCAAGTTGTACGACTTGATCATTTTGAATATCTTTTTTTATAGACCAAAACCGAATTAAAAGGATTAATTGGATGTATATTCCTTTTATCCTCGAGTGCTCGGACACAAGTCACACCGCTTGCTTGTTCTAACGGTTGTCTTCCTTTCTAAATAAAAAAAACAAGACCGATTCGATTTCATCCTTTTATTGGATTGAAAAATGATTAATTGAATTTACATCTCTTTTATGCTGAAGTGTTTTGACACATGTCGTACAACTTGCTTGTTCTTATGTTTGTCTTACTTTAAAAGATTACAATTGATTCGTTTTAAATCATTTCCCTTATAAATAAAATTGGATTCAAAAGGGACTAACTTGATGTACATCATTTTCATCCTTAGGTGTTCAAAAATAAGTCGTAGATCTTGTTTATTCTAACATTTGTCTTCACAACAAACAGAATTTTTTCACTTTTACGCGGTCAATCTCTTTTTCTTTAAATTCAACCAACACACCACATAACTTTGAATTTTTCATTAGACCAAAAAATGAGTAGAAGAAATAATCAAATCTTGTTAAGCATGATAAGAAAAAAAAACATTTTTTTCATTTCATTATATGTTATATTTCTCTTTTGATGGTTAGGAGAAAATTAATATAATAAAATTAATAATATCTTAAGCAAAATTAATTAGAAATAATTGTTTCTTAACCAATGTCGTAAGGTACTAATATCTTCTTTATGTATTTATGTATGACTCTCAAACCTAAATTTAATTTCAAAAACCATTTTTTAAATTTTTTTATAAACATCTCCTCTATTTAAATAAATTGTTTTCCCTACTTAAATAAATTTTAATTTTTTTTACGCAGCACGTGTTTTTATTATTTGAGTGTGAACTTTTTGTTAAAAATTTAATCGTATACACTAAGTTCAAGAGTATGTTTCTTAAAGAAGCCATTAATTTGTAATACAGTTATAGGATATATTATAAATTATACTTTATAATTAAAATAAATTTTTTCCATAACAATTCATTAGATTTTATAATAATTTCACATGTGAGTATTTTTTCCAATGTGTTTGAATGAAAAGATGCTGAATTTTTAAAAAGCCGTATTTGGATGAAGTATTGAAAATTTTATAAAAAATTTAAAATTTTAAATAATTTAATTGAAATTTATTTATTTTAAAATTATTTTGTTTAAATGGAGTATTAATATAATTGACTATTTAATTGTTAGGGTTATGTTCATAAATTTTAAAATTTTGGGGCTAAATTTAAAATATGAAAAATAGAGATTAATTTATAATTTTTTTAAATTATAAGAGACTATTTATATACATATATATATATATATATATATATATATATATATATATATATATATATATATATATATATATATATATATATATATATATATATATATATATATATATATATATATATATATATATATATATATATATATATATATATATATATATATATATTGGGAATTTTGGAGGTGAATTTGAAATTTTAATAAAATATGAGATTATTTTGTAAAATTAAAAAAAATTAATAATAAACAATTTAACATTCACCTTATATATAGTGACGGGGCAATTTCAAATACTTACTTTTTGATGTCATTTGAAATTCCTTAAACTTAACTTGAATAAAATATTTTATAAATTTACATTATTTTAACAAATCTCCATATTTTTTTTTATCCAAACAATGGATTTTGATCAAGTCGTTTTAAATTCTCCAAAAAAAAAAACCTTTCTTCATTAAAATGCTTCATCCAAAAAGTGTGTTGTTTGGATAAGATAATTGAGAGTTTTTAAGGAATTCAAAATTATAAGTAATTTAAATGATTCAATTAAAATTCATTCATTTTTTAATTTTTTTTGTTTGGATAGAGTATTAAAATGATTCATTGTTAAATTTTGTTGGTTACTTTCATAAATTTTTAAATTATATGGCCAAATTTAGAATATGAAAATAGGGATCAATTTGCAATTTTAAAAAATTGAAAGGGACCAACTTATAAAATTTTAAAAATATTAAGGACTTATTTGAAGAAAAAAATTTTGGGGGTGATTTTGAAATGTTCATAAAATATGAGGACCGTCTTGCAAAATTTTATAAATTATATAGAGTGAAGGAGAAATTACAAATTCTTTACTTTTTGGAATGATTTAAATTTTTTTAAATTTAACATGAACAAAATATTTTATAAATTTATATTATTTTAACAATTCTTCATATTTTTTATCCAAACAATAAACTTCGGTCAAGTAATTTTAAATTCTCTCAAAAAATTATTTTTCCTCACTAAAATTTCTCATTAAAAATTACTTATGAAAGAAACAATAAATAGTTCATAAAATATAAGTGCGTTTGAATGAAGCATTTTAATGAAGAAAAATAATTGTTTGAGGGAATTTAAAATGACTTGATCAAAAATTCGTTTAAATAAAAAAAAATATAGAGAATTGTCAAAATTATGTAAATTTATGAAATATTTTATTCAAATCAATTTTAAAGATTTCAAAAGAATTAAAAAGTAAAGAATTTAAAACTACTCATTCACTATATATAATGTTAATTTTTCGAATTTTCAAGATGATCCTCATTTCTTATGAAAATTTCAACTTCTATCTCAAAATTTGAAAAAATCGAAAATAAAACCTCTAATAATTTTCAAATTTTATAAATGGTTCCCTTCAAATTTAAAAAAAAAAATACAAATTGACACCTATTTTTATTATTTTTAATTTGGCTTTAAAATTTTAAAATTTATGAAAATGACCCCAAAAATTTAAAAATGAATCATTTTAATACTTCGTTTAAAAAAAGTTAAAAATAAATAGATTTCAATTGAATCGTTTGAATTATTTAAAATTTTAAACTCTTTAAAATATCAAATTACATCATCCAAACACCTTTTAATCGTTGCACATTTCATTATATTACTCTCTCTATCCTACAATGAATGATTTAATTGACCATTTTTTAAAAAATAAGAATTATATAACAAAAAGGAAAAGATGAAACACAAAAGAAGAGAGGGGGACTAGACCAAAATCCTCTTAAAAAGAAAGCCAAAAGTAATCAATTAAGAAGTTGTAAATCTATAAGCAAGCATTCCAAACCTAATTTGTACAAAAAAACTTCCTAATGTCTATAGGTATAGAATCAAAAATAGTTAGATAGTTACAAGATAAACCTACATTAGCCAAAAAAGTCTGCACAAGAGTTTTCTTCTCGGAAAATATGAGAGACGAAAAGACTTCGATGCGCAAAAAAAGAAATGCAGGTATTCCACCAGTGTTGGATTTTCCAAAGCACTAAAGAAGAATTACGAAAAGCTTGAACGACGTTTAGAGAATCAGATTCAATCCATAAGTTGTTCCATCAGTTATCCCTAGCAATTTCCATAGCTCTAGTGGCGCCGCAAACTCAACCAAGGAAGAAGAGTGACAAATAATCGGTTCCACGAATTCCATAATAAAGTTACCTTAATAGTTCCGAAAGATACCATCGCAACTGGCAACACTGAAGTTGAAAGATCCATCACAATTACATTTAATCCAATGAAATGAGAGGATGCCAAAGGACTTCAATGATTTTAGGAGCTCGCGAAGGACTAATAAGATGATTAAACGCTTTAATGGTTTGAAAATCTTCCAAAGCAAAAGATGATGTTGTTTTGATTTTACGCCCTGTGAGAATCAATTGCTGCTGAATTTTATGTATGGACTGCTTATAAGAGGGTGGATAATCTTTGAATTTGCACCAATTTCTCGCTTCGCAAATGTAGTAGATAATGTAAATAACGTCAGACTTCAAAACAAGTGCGCGCTGTTTAGACCTTTTGATGTTACAAATAGCCTACCAAGCGTCGAGGGTTGACGGAGGATTGGGAATTTTAGCAGTGGCATAAAACCAAGACCAAATTTTCTTTGCGAAGAAACAGTCGAAAAACAAATGTTGTGAATTCTCCTCAGCTGCCAGACAATACTGCAATGAGATGTAGTTGACCATTTCACACATATTAAAAATAAAAAATAAATGAAAAAAAAGAGAGAATAATATTTTTACTAAAGTACTTTTATCATGTATTGAGAATGATGAAATTAATATTAATTAGAAAGTAAAATTATAAAAAAAAATATTAAAAACTAAAATAAATCATTTATTTTAAAATATTTTTTTATTTCAAATGATTCACCTATTATGGGACGAAAGAAATATGAGTATTAAAGTGAGGAAAAAGTGAATTGTGTTTTATCCTCGTAAATTTATAATATTTAATCAATATACTATTTTATTTAAATTTTTTAATGAAGTCACGCATATAACGTTTATAATATTATAATATTTAATCAATCCCTCCATTCCTATTTATAAGCAAATTTTAACATTTTAGATTCATTAAGTAATTAATGCATCTAACCTATATATGGTTTAAATACATCATTTATTTTATGAATTTAGAAAGTCAAATTTTGCTTATAAATAGAAATGAAGTATTTTATTTTGAAATTTTTTATGACGTCTCACATGTAACGTTTATAAGACTTTGAGTTTGATCTAGAATTTTTTCATTGTTAATTAATTTTATTCAATATTTCTGAAAATATACTTGTGAGTGGATTAAATTTTGTTAATAAGAAAAACTGATTTGACTAATTATTTAAAATAATTTATAATTAAGAAAACATAAAGAAAAAGCAATTTTATTAAAATGATAGAATTTTAGAATAATTTCAAAATTAATAGTATTTTTTTCACATGTTCGTTGAACTGCTATAAAATATTTTGGAGAAATTAAATATGAAATTAGAAATGAAACAATTCTAATATAATGAATGCATTAATTGCTAGAATGGATCACTATTGAAAAATTGAGCAGTGGAGCCTTTATTTTGGCAAGTAATTAAATTCAGTATAAAATTTTAATTAGTATATTATATTAAAATATTTTTCCATTTATTTTTATTTTTTTATAATATAAAAAATTATAGGATTATGTATATAAAAGTGCCTATCTTTTAGCACATAGATAAATCGCTGGCTCACCATTTTATAATACTTCCTCCGATTTTAATAAATAAAATTTATTTTAAAATAAATGTTATTTTTACTTTTTAATATAAAAATAATTATTACTTTTTTAATTGTGTCTTTTAATTATTTTACACTAATTACAATATACTTATAAGTAAAAGTGAAATATCTCATAATATTATTACATTTTTTTATTTTGTGTATAAAAACTTTAAATAACAATCATTTTACATTAAAAAAAACCTTAAACCATCATCATTTTAAAAATGAGAGAATAAATAAAGACATAATTAGATGATGTCATAAACGTGATTGAATAATAATAGTAAGATAATAATTGAAAAGTAAAAGATAAAGAATAAATTAGCATACCGTCAAATTTAATTTAATTTTTGTAAAATTTAATAAATTGTATTTACCGATATTAGTTAGTTGGATCAATAATAAAATGTAAATAGTTTACTTTTAAAATCTCCAAACTATTTAGCTATCTTGATGGAAAATTAAAATTTTCTTGCATAGTAATTTACAAAAGTTTAAAAAATTAGTCCTCATTTTTTAATACATGAAAAAATAACATTGTATTATAATAATTAATTCTTGATCACACAATTGACGGATACTTATGAGATTTTCAGTGAGACCTTCAACTAGAAGAATATCATCTAGACTAGGGAGGTTTTGATAGAATTGAGAGAATAGAAAGAATGATGTAAACTCTCATTATATCAAAATCAAATTATAATACAAGAGAGTGCTCTCTATATATAATGAGAGAGAGTAGTAACAAACTGACTAAGTTTGTTATAACAACTTTACAGCTCAGCAAACCTAGCTTAAGAGAAAACTTAGAATAATAGAAATATATTGACAGAATATAAATTGCTACTCTATTAGTCCCCCTTAGAAACTGCTGGTGGGTCTGCGAGATCAGTCTTGTGTAGCACACGCAGCTTGGTACGCAGAGGAACAAACTTAGCAGCAGACAAAGGTTTAGTTAGTATGTCAGCCCATTGATCTTGAGTTGGAACATGAGCAACAGATAGGTGCTTGCTGAGGACTTTCTCTCGCAAAAAGAAAATGTCAAGTTCCATATGCTTAGTCCGGTTGTGGAGAACAGGATTGTGGGCAAGGGTGACAGTGCTCAAGTTGTCACACAGAATTCTAGGAACCTGAGATGGACAGTTAAGTTCTTTGAGTAAGGATTGAATCCAAATAAGCTCAGTAGCCAACTGAGCCATGCTACGATACTCTGCTTCAGCACTGGATCTAGCAACAAGTTGCTGCTTCTTTGACCACCATGACACAACATTAGGACTAAGATAGATACAGGCCCCAGAGGTGTACCTCCTATCATCAGGGTCGGATGCCCAATCAGCATCACAGAATCCTAACAAATGCATAGGTTGCTGAACAGAAGCAGGTTGGATGAGCAAACCATGATGGAGAGTGCCACTTAGGTATCTTAAGATTCTCTTGACAGCCTTCCAATGGTCCTCTAAAGGGTTGGACAGAAACTAACAAACCTTGTTGACAGAAAACGAAATCTCAGGCCTAGTAAGAGTAGCATATTGTAGGGCACCAACAACAGATCTGAACTGGGTGGGATCTTCCACAGCAGCTGAGCCTACTTTGGACAGCTTGTTACTAGAAACCATGGGAGTAGGCATGTTATTAGCATTTACCATATTCAACTTAGCCAGTAGGTCAGTGATATATTTGGTCTGAGATAGGAGCAGTGAGCCATTGGGAAGACGAGACACTTCAATGCCCAAGAAGTAATCAAGTTGTCCCAACTGTTTTAGTGAGAATCTGTCATTAAGCAGCTTGATTAAGGTTATGATAAAAGAAACAGAATTGCCTGTGATGATTATATCATCTACATACACTAGAATCATAATCTGAAGCTTCCCTTGACTCAGCAGAAAGAGACTAGGATCACACCTGCTGGCCTTAAATCCAAGCTGAAATAAAGCATTCTTAAGTTTGTCAAACCAGGCCCTAGGAGCCTGTTTTAAACCATAAATAGCCCTATTTAATTTGCAAACCAGTGACTTGTCAGCTACTTCAAAGCCAGGAGGCTGCTGCATAAATACCTCCTCTTCAAGAGTGCCATTGAGGAAGGCATTGTTAACATCTATTTGCTGTATGGTCCACTTGTTACTGATAGCAATAGTTAACACAATTCTAACAGTAACTGGTTTGATGACTGGTGAGAAGGTCTCCTGAAAATCACTTCCAGCCTTTTGATGGAAGCCTTTAGCCACTAATCTGGCCTTGTACCTGCTAATGGATCCATCAGGATTTTCCTTAGTTCTGAAAACCCACTTACAGCCAATAGGATTTCTGCATTCAGTAGCTTTCACCAATGTCCAAGTCTGATTTTTCATCAGTGCCTGATATTCTTCTTTCATTGCCTGAAACCAATGAGGAGCAGCCAAGGCCTGAGCAACAGAAGTTGGTTCCATGTGGGTTAAATGAAGGGTAGGGTGATACCGCTTAGGAAGAGTGATACCGCTTTTAGCTCTAGTTTGCATAGGGTGCACATTTTGAGTGTGAACAAAAGGTACAATAGGATTGGAAAGAGGAGAACTAGTATTAAGGGCAACTGAAAGTGAGAGATTTGGAGAGGATGAAGGTGATATGGTGCTGGACTCAGATGGGTCAGTGTGAATAAAAGCTGGGGAATCAAATTGAGAGGGTGAGAAAGGGACAGCAGTGATAGGTTATGGTATTGGGGAGGGAGACTGCTGCCTTGATGGAAGAGAGGGCTGACTGGAGAAAGCAGAATGCTGCAAATTTGCAGGGACAGAACTGGGAGTGGAATTAGAACTAGCAGAAGAAGTAGAACTAGAGTGGGAAGGAGGTAATGAATGTGATGAAGGTGATGGAGAAGCTGAATGATTGTCAGCAGTAGAGAAGGATATAGGAGGGACAGACTGGACACCAGAATTGGGACCAGAAGAAGATGATTGGGGGGAAGTGGGAAATAAGGTTGAGTAAGGAAAGAGAGACTCATGGAACACAACATCCTTAGAGATGTAGATGTGACCATCTGAAGCAAGACACTTGTAACCCTTATGTGCTGTGGAATAGCCAAGAAAGATACATTGTTGAGACCTATAGGCAAGTTTATGAATATTATAGGGGCGCAAAAAGGGATAACATGCACAGCCAAATATTTTAAGATTAGAGTAATTCGGTGGTTTGTTGAGAAGCTTGAAGTAAGGGGAAAGATTGGAAAGGGTAGGAATGGGAAGTCTATTGATGAGATAGGCAGCTGTGACAAAAGCATGATCCCAGAATT
This sequence comes from Lathyrus sativus, assembly GCA_963859935.3. Taxonomy (NCBI): domain Eukaryota; kingdom Viridiplantae; phylum Streptophyta; class Magnoliopsida; order Fabales; family Fabaceae; genus Lathyrus; species Lathyrus sativus. Next base: position 28,716,170 of record OZ012740.1, on the reverse strand, counting down.
TTAAAGGTAGAGTGGATTGGGCAAGAAGAGTCAAACCAGTCTCAACAATATGCTTATGCTTGCGTTCAACAAGGCCATTTTGGTGGTGTGTATGGGGACACGTAAGTCTATGAATGATACCTAACTCAGTGAGATACTTGGTGAGAGGCCTAAACTCTCATCCCCCATCGGTTTGGACACATTTAATAGGATAATTGAATTGTAGTTCCACCATTTTCTTAAACTGTATGAACTGAAGTAAGGTGTCAGATTTAAGCCTGAGAGGAAAGACCCAAACAAACCTAGAGTAGGCATCTACACAGGTGAGGAAATAGGTATAACCACTAGAAGACGTCATGGGAGCAGGTCCCCAAAGATCACAGACAACCAACTCAAAAGGATGAGTATAAACTATGGTGGATAATGAGGAAGGTAACCTATGAGATTTACCAATACAACAAGCTTGACACATTTCTGTAGGAGGCTTAGCAGGAATGGAAAGATGACACAGTTTGAAAACCTCAACAAGAGCATGGTGATTGGGATTGCCTAGTCTAGTATGCCAAAGAACATACTTATTATTGGCTATAGAATTTGGGCTATTAGAGTGTGAAGAAGACAAAGTAGTACTAGCAGTAGCAGAATTTAGAAAGGAATTGGATGAAATACTAGTATTATTAATATTGAAAGAGTCATTACAATGTGGCATAAGATTGGACATACAATGTGATACACAAGTAGAATTGTTACAATTTCTTGTGGCTGTGTTACAGTGTGAATTAATAGAGCTATTACTAGATGAACTATAGCTAGGACTAAGCATATGAAGACTGGGCTTGAACTTGGACAGTTGAGAAGCAGCTGGATTGGGAAACTTGTAGAGACCATCAGCTCCAACAAGACCATGAAGTAACACTTCAGAAGAAGCCTGGTATTTGACAACACAGAACTTAGGATGAAATTAAAAAAACACATTATTATCCTGAGCAAACTTGCTCACACTCATTAGGTTTTTGGTAATGTGAGGGACAAGTAAGAGATTGCTAAGTGTAAGGGATAGGTTAGGTTTGTGTGGTGGAGAAAAAGACATAGAACCAATAGAATTTATAGGCAAACCTTGGCCATTCCCTATGAACACTTGTTCAGTACCAGGAAAAGAAGCAGAATCAGACACATTAGAGGCATCAGGAGTAACATGATGAGAAGCTTCTGAGTCTAGATACCACCACTGATTGTTGAAGCTAGCTTCAGTACCTGCAAAGAAAGCTTGTGGTGCAGTGGATCTGGGAGTAACAGCTCTAGGAGAGGGATAAGCAAACTGCATAGGATACACAGCACGAGGAGCTACAAGAAAAGGATTGAAAGAGGCTCTCTGCTGTGGATAACCAGCACCACTTGAATTAGAATAACGATAGTAGCAGACTGAAGCATCATGTCCAGACTTGTGACAAATCTGACACGACGTTTTGCCAAAACGTCCTCCACCATGACCAAAACAACCGCCTCCACGGCCAGAACGACCTCCTCTTGAACCATAAGAATGATTCTCAGCATTAACGGTCACGTGACTCGTTCCTTGAGGAAAGGTCACGCCAGAAACAGACTGATCAGTGGCGACCGGCGCAGACGGTGATGCTGCTTGAGTGACATTTACCGTCGTTGGCTCCGTAACCACTGCTTTCCGGTGTTTCTCCAGACGCGACTCATGAGCTAGAAGATACGACTCCAATTCATCTAGCGAATTCAATTCCTCTTTACTGTTAACGGCGACGACAATAGAGTCATACTCCTCAGGAAGCGAATCAAGTACGATTTCAATTAGGTTACGAAGAGGAACAGGATCCCCAATCGAAACGAGAGATTCACTAATTTCACGTGTGCGAACCATGAGCTCCTCAATTGTCATCGTGCCTTTCTGAAGACGACGAAGCTCCGAGCGTAGTTGGCGCGCTTTCATGGAGAGAAGAGTGTTGGAATAACGGTGAACCTCCGTCCAAACTTGCCACGCGTGTTTACACTCAACAAGCTTTGGAAGCAGAGGATCGGAGATGGTGGAGAGAAGCCAGGTGCAAATCAGAGCATCCTGTTGCTCCCATTCAAGAAACGCACTGTGAGATGCAGGATCTGAAGGAGACGGCGGCGGAATGACCGGAACGGTAACAAACCGTTGAAGACGATGACCGTGAACGACGCCGTCAATCTGTTGCTTCCATTGTTTGAAATTTTTGTCATCTAGTTTTACAGAGATAAGGTGAGAAAGCTTCACCTGAGAAGACGAAAATAGAGGCTCCATGGATCGAGAAAAAGGAGGAAAAAAAATTGCTCAAGATACCATGATAAAATCCGATAGAATTGAGAGAATAGAAAGAATGATGTAAACTCTCATTATATCAAAATCAAATTATAATACAAGAGAGTGCTCTCTATATATAATGAGAGAGAGTAGTAACAAACTGACTAAGTTTGTTATAACAACTTTACAGCTCAGCAAACCTAGCTTAAGAGAAAACTTAGAATAATAGAAATATATTAACAGAATATAAATTGCTACTCTATTAGGTTTGAATACTTCAAGTTTCCTTTTTCGATGATCTTTCCTTTAGCACAATTGTCAAAAATGACATAGTCATTTTGTTGTGAATTGATGTCGTCAAGAACAAACCAAAATATGAGAAAAAGATTGAGTTTTTTGAACAAACATTAAGAAACCCTATTAGGTTTTACAAAAGGGAGAGAAGAAGGAAGAAGAAGAATAAGAATTGGTTAAATCTGTTTTTAGATTCACTTTCTCAATAAGGGTTCAAAGATTACTAGAGAATACCAACAATTAACCTCTCTCTACAACCTGTGAGAACTAGTCTATTTATAGACTATCAATAACTTACTTTACGTGAGATATTTAATCCTTTTATACTTGAATTTTAGGATAATTTATATCTTGAGTAATGTCATTTATTTATGTTTTATGTTGCTTTAGTTAATTTAGGATAAAGCACACTAGGTGCTCTCTTTTGTCATTTTTATGTGTTTTGTGCTTGTGTAGAATTTGCTCAGGTGTCGAGTACTGTCACGCCAGAAATATGTGAACACCATCCAACAGGTCTTGAGTTAGAAGATACTGGTATGAGTTCTCAGCTGCAATGCTAATACTGACATGACAGAGATTTGAGAAGAAAATAGGGGTGAGTTGGAGAAAATGAATGGATAAGGATGTAACACTACAAGACAAAATTCTGAAAAGCTGTTTTTGGCCTACTGTTGTGTCGTTGTTGCTCCTACACTACTGCTGCTCCTGCAATTCTGCCACAGTGTCATGTTGTCTCCCATGTGTATTATACTATGATAGTATAACATAAAGGAATGTGTTTTATTCTTTGGGCTTAAGTTAATGGATCATTGTAAAGGCCCAAGAACCAAAGAGAGACAATATGTAGCTAGAAATCCTCTATAAATAGATCTGCAATGCAATGAAGAAAGTGGTTCTGAAACTTGAAAAATTCTACAGAAGTGAAATAAAGGAAGACAAAGACGAAGAGGCGTGTCATAATTCATCACCTGTTGTCTATCAAATTGCAAGTGATTAAAGTGTCATCCTTAGGTTTATCATTTCTATTTGTTGCTTAGGAATGTGTAGCTTAAGATCACTCTGTGTTGTTCTTACTTTACTCAATATTAGCTAAAGTTGTTTTGTTGGATAATGTGAAGTTTAATGAATTAATATTCTTTTGAATGTTATGAATGTATTATCTTGATATATTTATCTCATGTGAATTTATGCTATATATTTATTCCTTTGTCTGGCCACCTTGGGAGTAGATAACAACTTGTTAATGTGAGAGATCCTTTAACAAGTGAAACTCATAAGTAAAAATGGTTGAAAGTAGTAGGACATAGATATTCACTTAAATAGCCACTTTAGAGATAAAGAGCTACACTTATAGGGGAAATTCAGAATGAACCCAGACATGCCCCAAAGTTACAAGTGAGGTTTAGAGATTTGTCCCTTTGCTTTGATGTATATGTTTATGATGTTGTAGAGATACACCTTTAGATCATCTTCTGACCTCATATGTCATGACAAAACACATCAGAAGTATACATTAGATGAATTCATTAAATGGAACATTGTCCAATATATTATTTCACTCTTTGTTAACCTTAATTATCTTCTCTATTTTTTTCACTTTCTTAACCACGTGACACACACCATTATTTTATTACCTTTGCTCATGTTTACTTTACAACTTCTTGTATGAAAATCATTATGTTTAATACAATATTTGTGGGATCAATGCTTTTTCTTATCACTTGCTACTAATTTGACCGTGTACACTTGCACGTATATAAATTAACCATCAAGTTTTTTGCGCTGTTTTCGGGAATTGTTTCATTAAGATTTTGATTTTTCATTGAAGTTTGTAAATTTTACATTTGAGCATTTAATCTTTTCTGTCTTTTAGTGACATGACAGGTGTGCAAAAATGCTGCATGCGTTGGTTGATTTCTGTAGAATAGTGGTTAGACAAACCACTATTTTCGCATTTCAACTGGGTGAAATACACAACATGCTAAAGTCATTTATGATGCCACCTGGCGTCACAGTATCTATACCACTGAATGTTGTGACATATGATACTAATTTTTCTTGTGGAGGATGGAGAAATCATCCTAGTTCTGCTCCAAGTAAAAGTGTGACAACTAATGGAGCCAACACGTTGGAGTCTATTTTGAAAAGTCTTATGCAAGAAACGAAGTCACAATTTCAAGCTCAAAAGGAGAGTATAAAAAATTTGGAGACTAAAATTGGTGAAATTGTTACAACTCTAACCTCAATGGAGTATGAGGAGCCAAAGCCAACTGATATGTTAGAAGTAAACACTCCAAAAGCTGAAGCAGAACAATCCACTACTGTCATAAAAGCTCCTGATTTATCAAATTCAGATCTGGAGAAGAGGAAGTCTTCTGTCACATCACCTGCAACTATAGAGATACCATATGACGTGACTGGATCTGGGGTATCAATACTTTTTTTTCAAGAAATACCACCTCCACCATTCCCTCAAAATATAAGGATAACCAAGGAAGATCATTTGTTTGGAGAGTATATGTTAATGAAAGGTGAAGAACTCAATGAGGAAGGTGTCTTAAGAAGGCCTCCACCAAACCCACCCGATACAATTTGGTTTAAAAAGTATGAAAGCTGGAGATGGCCTCTGATATGACAAAATGAAATATTCCACTTTTGTCCCTTCTGAATATTTCAGTATAGTTCTCCCCAAAACTAAAGAAAAAGAAGTCGAACTTAAAGTATGTTGTTGTCTAGAAGGCAACCTCTATCATGCCTCTTAAAGTTCAACAATGTTGGATGAAGGAAGTTGAGAAATGGTGGAAGAAGAGAAAAAAGTCCCAAAAATCTGGAATGAGGAAAATCAGTAGGCTTGTAGCCTGACAGGTATTTCTCACTTAACCTACCAACCATTTCATGATTAACTTTAATTTTATGTTCTTAGTTATTGTCCTGTTCTGTCGTGCCATAACCCATCAGGCTAAAAGTGAGAATATTTTTCTTGCTTTAAGTTTGGGGGTATGACACCTTTTTTATGCTTCTTTATTTTAATTTCCTTTGAACTAATGATTTTTCGTGTGTTAATGTGTGTTTAAAAAATAGAGAAATAATGATTAACCAAGTCTTGAATTAGTAGAAATAAAAAAAATATCTTATAAGATTTTTCATTGGATTTTTGATATTGGAAACAAAGTCTTGATAAGAATCAATGCACAAATTTGTGACTCAATGATAACCTCTGCCACGCCAGAAGAAGTCAGAAAAGTAGTTAGCCTATTAAGAGGTTTGAATTGTTCTAAAGTGTGAAATAAGATTCATTGTAGGATTTAGTTTAGGGGGGAAAACACTAGTAAAATAAGGCTAACACAAGGATCTAATGCATCTACTAAAATGTTAAGGAAAAAAATAAAAAAGTGTGCAAAAAGAATGAAAATGCCAAAGAGCATGATGAATAAAGTTCATGTGCTTGAAACTGGAGGAACAGTGGATGTCTTCACCATTAGTAACAGGTTGGACTCATTACTAGTGAGATCCCGTCAGGTGAAAAGGTGGAGCATCTAGCAAAAGTTACTAAGAAAAGTGATGCAAGTAGAATCTCGAAGTTCAAAATGAACCAGAAATCCAATACATACAGTAAGCTAGTTAATCCCCCTACTGAAACTCAAAAATGAAATCTTGGACCATAGGATAGATTAACCAAACTAAGATTTAGGCTAATTATCTTGAATGAAGACTTCTAGAATGACATGCAACATTATGGGTTACACACACACACACACACACACACACACACACACACACACACACACACACACACACACACACCAAATGAGCTAAAATATGATAAAGACTGAGTTGTGCCAATGTTTAGACATAATCCTTTGAGAAAGATTCTGGTTGTAAGAAATGTGTTGAATATGTCCAAATCCTTTGCCTTTGTATGACTTGTCGCATTATCTACCTTTGCATTTGAAATTGAATCCTTTGAAGTTTGACAACAAATTGTCTTTGACAATGATTGTGACATTATTCATTGATCTTCTATTCAGTCTTCTCAAAACCTTTCCTATTTTTTTCAAGTAATGTAATAGATTCAAATAGGTTATCATCAATATCTTCTTCTACTTTTTCATCATCATTATCAATGTCAACTTTGAATTCTACACCATTGTTTAATTTTTCTTATTTGTCGTTGATGGGCATTTCAAAATTGAGTAGCGAGCCTATGAGTTCATGCACTTTAATGGTTCTAATGTCATGAGATTCTTCAATTATTGTGACTTTCATATCAAACCTCTTAGGAAGAGATTTAAGGATTTTTCTGGTCAGGTTTTTTTTCGATATTTTTTTACCAAGAGCAAATGAGTGATTGACTATGTCACAAAGATGAACGTTAAAGCCAGTAATAGTTTTGTCTTCTTTCTTCCTCATATTTTCAAATTTGGTGGTTAGGGTTGAAGTTTGACATGAATAAGTACCTTAGTGAGCATTCTTGAGTGTCTCTCAGGCATCTTTAGCACTTTTACAGGTATTAATGAGTCTAAAGATGTTTTTGTCAACTCTGTTGTAAATGGAATTAAGAGCACGAGAACTACCATGAGCTTTTTCATCTTCATCTTTTGACCAATCTTCTTTTGGCTTCAGAGATTGTGTGTCATCTTCAGCAGTAACCTATGGGGTGTCCATCCTTTTAGAATTGCTTTCCAAGTTTTATCATTCATTGATTTAAGGAAAGCAACCATGAAGGTCTTCCAATAATCATAGTTTGTGCCATCTAGAATATGTGGTCAATTTACAAATCCTCCATCTTTAGAATTATCCATTTTGATTTATAAATCTCCTAGAACTCACCCACTAGAATAGGGTGACTGCTATTATGCCAATTGAAATTTTGTTTGTCAAATGCCAAGATGACAGACACAATGTTGTACCAATGTGTATGACAAAGGTAATATGTAATATTACAAATAATAAGAAAAAGAATGACACATGAATTGGTAACCTAGTTAGGTTCAAAACCACCTACGTCTAGAGGGTGTTAACCTAAGAAATAAAATTCACTCTTAATAGTAAAAAAAACAAATTGGTTTGATTTGAACTCTTCTAGTTCAATGCCATTTTCCTAATACTACCCGTAAATTTTTATCTAGAACACCCCCTTAATATCAGACACATCTCACTTTCTCTCAAGAACTCTCGCAACTGTTTGGATAGTTATAATAGATTAAGAATGATGGTATAAGTTACAACTCAAAATAATATATTCTTTAACATACTAATAAGACTCAAACATAGAGTATTACAAAACAAAACAAAAAATAGACTCAAACAATTAAACATGCATAACTTTAATGTGCAAGGTATGAGTATTTACAATGGATAACTCCTTCTTAAATAGCAATAAGGTCCACCTGCAAATCCAATTAGATTTTCCATAAGTAACCAATTCTTCACTATGTTGATTTGCAGTCTTTGATAGGTTAAAGCTTAATCATATTAGATTTGATTTATTTTAATCTTGCTGCAATGAACTTTTGAGAAAACTTCCATATTCTAAATAGCATATAAAAGATTTAATCATGATTAGATAAATATAGAAAAAATCTTCAATCAGCACGAGATTCACCAAACAGATTGTCTCGCAATCTGGGGAACATTATGCTCACATGTTGCTTCCTGGTTTGAGCACATAGAGACGAAATGTCTCACACAATTTTATGACATATTTATCCACATGTTGTCTTTAAAATGAAACCAATCATAAGTAACATCAATTAATCTCTTTAATTATCCTCTAAATACAAAAGAAAATTAGTTTTTCATTTTCATTTGTTGCTACATTTACCGTTGTTTTTAATCCTATTATATAATCTAAAAAATCATTTATTCACCATTTTTAGCTTTTTCTTGCAAATTCCCAAAATTTGAATTTGAATCCCAAAATTCTTAATGACAAACTTTGTACCCTTTGACCTTCCTCAAAGACAATTTAGAAGGTTTACCAAAGGTGATTTTCATAATTAACCTAAAATCATATTCCTCTTTGATGATGATTTTTTTTATTTTCTTCCGTTCACTCTTTTACCTTGTCATTTTGGTGATTCATGTGTCACCTTGCATATTGCTTGTATAAGACTTAAAGACCAAGTTTGATAGCATATTTACCTTTCATAAATCTTCATTTCTCTACCTCTTATCACTATCTCAAACCCTAACAATTTTTGTTACTTTCCCAACCCAAAACTCTAGCATTTTAATATAAATAGAGGTCACTTTGTTGCTATTTATGATATTTCATATGAAATAAAAACTGATTAATCATGTTTGTGCATTATTGGAATACATGTGTTTAGGTTCATCCTTTTATTAAACAAATGCTTGATTGTTTTAAAAAACAAATGCTTGATTATTTTAAGTTCATCCTTTTATTAAATTGAAAAAGAATTAATTAGACACACATTGCTTTTATCCTTAAGTGTTTTTGAAACAAGTAGTACAATTTATTTTAAGTCATTTTCCTTACAAATAAAATTGGATTAAAAAATAATTAATTAGATGTACATCATTTTTATTTTCGAGTGTTCGGACACATATCGTACCGCTTGTTTGTTCTAACAGTTGTCTTCCTACTAAAAACAATCATAACAATCCAATAGACAATATTTTTCTAGTTTTATGCGATCAAACCCTTTTTTCTTTAAAATAAAACAACATACAAAATTTTTTTACATACAAATTACGTAACTTTGAATTCTTCATCGCACTGGAAAATACGTTGGAACAAAAATTAAATTTTGTCAAACCAAATAATTAAAAAAAACTTTTTTTTATTTATATGTTATATTTCTTATTTGTTGATGAGTAGAAAATCAATATAAAAAGGTTAACAATATCTTTTTAAAAATTAATTAGATATAATTATTTCTATGTCGCAGGATACAAACACTTTTACTATTATAATCGACTACTCAACTTAAATTTAGTTTTATCAACTTTTCTCCTATTTAAATAAATTGGTTGTCTTTTTTAATTAAATTTTAATGACGACTGTATTGTTTTCAAACATGCAATATTCAAGGCACACACAATGCATATGTTTATTATTAATGAGTGTGAACTTTTGTTAAAAATTTAATTTTATGGATGAAGTTTTCTAAAGAAACCATTAATTTATAGTAATTATAGGATAACGTATAAATTATACTCTAGTATAACTAAAATAGCATAACTTCACATTGAGTATTTTTCCAATGTTTTTGAATGAAAATATGCAGAATTTTTTGAGAAGTCTAAAAGTGTGTTTAGTTTGGAGTAAATGAAAGGGAGGGAAAAGAAATATTTTTAATTAGATATATTTGTTCAAATTTTATGACGGAGGGAGAGGGGAGGAGAGTAAAACCACGGTTTAAAACACAATTTTTTCTCTCTAAATTCAGAGATTGGACGGAGAAGGGAGAGACTCTAAATTTTAATATTTAAAAAATTATTATATTTATTAAAATATTTTCAATTTCATTTTAATATTTTGAAATTATTCTTTTTTTTTTGTATTACTATTTCTCTTTTGTGTTATTTTTTCGGTTGTTTCTATCAATTTATTATACTTGTTTTTTACTTTTAAATTATTCTTTCCTATTTTTTAATATAAAATTATAATCGCTTTATTTATTTTATAGTTTTTTATTTTTACGTTTATTAATGTTTGTTTGTTTTTTCATTTATTTTGTTATCCTATTGTATTTTTTATATTAAATTTTTAACCATTTATTTTATATTTTTGTCTATTATATATATATATATATATATATATATATATATATATATATATATATATATATATATATATATATATATATATATATATATATATATATATATATATATATATATATATATATATATATATATATATATATATATATATATATATATATATATATATATATATATATATATATATATATATATATATATATATATATATATATATATATATATATATATATATACAAAATTTAGTATTAAATTATTTTTTAATTTTTTTATTAGATAGTTCATCATGATTTAAAAATTATTATCAGCAAATAATTTAATTTGTGTCTGAAAAATTATATTGTGAATTAAGTGTACTTAATATTTTTAATATTGTGTAGTAAGTTTTAACCTTTTAAATATCCATCAATATAAATTGTGTTTAATAATTTATGCATATGTTATTATTTATTATTAAAAAATATTTATGATTCTTTTTTATTTTTTTGGTATCCTATAATTTATATAGATCATAAATATAAAAATATAAATTATTAATAAAGACTTAAATAGTCTGTTGATCCCAGTAAATTAGTGAAATTTGAAATTTGGTTCCGATAATTTATTTATTTTGGTTTGAGATCCTATATCTATTTTTATTTTTTTTGCAGATTTTCTTGTGAATTTTTATTTTAGGACTCCACCCAAAAAGTTAGATATAGAGATTTAAGCCAAAAAAATAATTTAAATTACAAAAGCTAAACTAAAAAAACTAGTGTTGTCCCTCCCATTATATCATATAATTATTATTATTATTATGAGAAAAAAATGAATTGTATTATATCCTTGTAAATTTATAATATTTAGTCAATATGCTATTTTATTTTGAATTTTTAGTGAAGTCTCGTATGTAACGTTTATAAAATTATAATATTTAGTCAAAATACTATTTTATTTTAAAGTTTTAGTGAAGTTTCATATGTAACGTTTATAAGAACTTGCTTTTGATCTAGAATTTTTTATTGTTAATTAATTTAATTCAGTATTTGTGATAATATACTTGCAAGTGCGTTGAATTTTGCTAATGAGAAAAAACATTTTGATTAATTATTAAAATGATTACAATTAAGAAAACATAAAGAAAATACATTTTTATTCAAATGAAAGAATTCCAAAATATTTTCAAAATTAATAGTATTTTTTCACATGTTTGTAGAACTGCTATTAAAATCTTGCAAAATTAAATATGAAATTGGAAATGAAACAATTTAATATAATGAATGTATTAATTGCTAGAATGGATAACTATTGAAAAATTGAGCAATGGAGACTTTAGTTTGGCAAGTAATTAAATTATATATTTTTTTAATTAGTATATTATATTAAAATATTATTCCATTTATTTATTTATTTATTATAATATAATATAAAAATGATAGGATTGGCCCCATATATGTGTATATATATAAGAGGGTCTATCTTTGTAGCACATACATAAATAAATACATAATTAGGAGAAGCAATGAGCACTGTGAAAGCTCCAATGAATATCGAATCATCAGATGATGATGGCAGAGTCAAGAGAACAGGTACTCTCATAACAATGATCTTCAGAGAGGGAAAATAGTATACATAAGATAATGAGGCATGTTAACAATAAATTCAAACTATATCTTATAAGTTCATCCTGATTTAAAATCCAACTCAACTCGAAGATCCGTTTTAATTTAATAATTTTGGGTTAGTCTTTTTCCCGTGTCATGCAAAAAATGGAAGAAAAAAATTGTTCAAAAATAAACCCGATATTGGGTTGGGACGAGTTCGGGTTGATCCTTGAATTATTCAACCTGTTCTAATATTATGAAGGCATATGTAGTACTATTTATTTATTTAGTTTATTGGTATATTTAGATTATTTCAAATTTTCAATATATTTTTCCATTTCCCACCTTATAATTTAACATATGCACTAGGTGAGTACTAAGTACACATCTTCTCACTTCTCAACTTTCACATTTCTCTAATTCTCTTACATCATGTTTTTTATTTTACATCTTCTTATTATGTTTTAGTGAAAATAAAAGGGCGATGACATATATAGAATTACATCATATTTTTTATTTTTAAAAATTGACTTTATTTATTGTTTTTCATTGATGCTAATTATTTTATTCATATTTTTTATTTAAATAAAAAATTTAAAATATTATAATAAATTTTTTAAGTAATTAATTTTTTTCATATATTTTGAGGCAACTCGATATCGTTTTACATTAATTCGATCTAAATTAACTTATATATTATCGGATTTTTTTGAATTTAAGTGCGGATTAAGATAATTAAAATTGCTCGATCAAAGTTTAGAATAAAATTAGGATTAGTCATAACCCTTTTCAACCCGTCTCTTACTCACCCTTAAAATAAGAATTGAAAATGTAAAAGAAAGTTTAACATACCATCAAATAAAATTGAATTTGAAAACAAAAAAAATTAAATTGAATTTAAATAATTTAGTTTTTGTAAAGATAAAAAGTTTTAATTTCCAAATATTAGTTAATTGGATCAATGATAAAATGCAAAATAGTTTACTTTTAAAATCTCCAAAATATTTAGCAATCTTGACAGAAAATTTTTTAGCATACTAATTTTCAAAAGTTTAAAAAACTTGTGCTCATTTAATAAATCATAGATAAAACTATGTAGTATTATAATAGTTTAATGAATATATATCAATATAACCAACCAACATAGTCTTTGGGATAGAATTAGAGTTTGTCTTAATTCTACTTTACAAATTATATCTTATTAAATCAGTTTATAAGATGAGGGGTATCACTTATGAGTTATATTTTTAATTAATGTGGGATTTAAATTTTTCTCAATACATCTAATCATGCTTAACACTATTAAACTTAGTGTTTGGATATAAACGGTGGGTGACCTAAATTATAGATATATGAGACTTGGTTTTTTCTATGCACCTCCTTGCGTTGTGGCCTGAATCGATAGGCTCTAATACCGTGATAGAATTAAAATTTGGGGTAACTCAACCCTACAAAATTGGCTTGTAGGTGAATAATGTCACTTTATATAAATTCTTTGTAAATTCTATTTTCAACCAAAATAAGATTTGAATTTTTCCTAATTCTCCTCAACACACTTTTACATAGATGAATGTGCTTTGAAATATGGTGTTTGGATTTTGCATAACTTATTCGAATGACAAATCTGATTTTTCCTCAACTTATTTGAATATATGTAACGAACATAGTCTTCTTAACCCAATATCTAATTTTATTTTATTTTTTGCATATATTGTTTTTGTCTATAAAATTTAATTCAATAGACAAATCATTTCTCATATCTTAAAAAGTGTCTAAGAATTTTTTTTATGTACAACATTATAGGAAATGTGTGGACTGCTACCACACACATAATAACAGTGGTAATTGGAGCAGGAGTTTTATCTTTGTCATGGGCCATGGCTCAGTTAGGATGGATAGCTGGTATATTCATTGTGCTGCTCTTTGCGTCTATTGCTCTTTTCACTTACAATCTTGTAGCCGATTGCTATAGGTTTCCAGATCCAGTCACCGGAAAAAGAAATTATACTTACATGCAAGCTGTTAAAGTCTATTTAGGTATACTCTTCTACTATTTACTCGCATAATACGTCTGAGCACAATTCTTAACATATTTTAATTTCCTTTACTTTATATTTCAATTCGATAATAGGTGGAAGAATGTATGTGATTTGTGGACTCATTCTTTATGCAAAACTCGTTGGAATCACAGTGGGCTATGTAATAACTTCATCCAGAAGTTTAGCGTATGTTATTACATTAAAAAAAAATTACTTTGACTATTTTTAACTAACTATATGCATCTTTACATTAGTACAAAATATTTTAAAATACAAAATTGATTTATATTTTTCTTTCTTGAGGTTTATGACAATCTATGTAACATATTTCAGTGCAATAGAGAAATCTTTTTGCCTTCGTAGTAAAGGACATCAAGCTGATTGCAGGAGTTCTTATAATCCATACATGATTGGTTTTGGGACATTGCAACTTTTCTTGTCTCAAATTCCAAACTTTCACACATTGACATGGCTTTCATCAGTTGCTGCAATCACCTCATTTGGTTATGTATTAACAGCAATTGGTCTTTGTCTATCAGTAATTATTTCAGGTACTTTTCACCATTAATTTATTTAAAATAGTTTACTATCTATTTTCTTTAATAATAATGTTTAGTGTATATTATATAGTTTTTAATTTTGAAAATTTGATAACCTTCAACTCGGTATATATTTGATTGAATATGATTCAAACTTATAATTTTTTGTATAATCACAAAGATATTTTGGTAAGAACAGGAAAAGGTGCACTAACCAGCATATTCGGAACAAAAGTAGGGCCAGAACTTTCTGTTGCAGATAAAATTTGGAGGACTTGTAGTTCATTCGGAAACATAGCACTTGCTTGCAATTTTGCAACAGTTATTTACGACATTATGGTATAAAGTCATGATTTACTTATTTTTTATTTTTTATGATCGTCAATTAAAATATGATATACGTTGTGTATAGATAGGTTTAATACAAGAATTGTTGGCACTTAGAACCTAAGATCCATAGATGAGCACACTCTTAGGTCTCAGACCTTCTTACTAGTCCAACACTAGAGAGTTTTATTTGTTATACTTGAATTTGATTATTCCATTATTTTGTTTAGGATACATTAAAATCACCTCCATCAGAAAGTAAACAAATGAAACAGGCCAACTTAATAGGGCTCTCAACGATGACAATGATGTTCCTGATATGTAGTTGTCTTGGCTATGCTGCTTTTGGTGATAAAACTCCTGGAAATATTTTTGATGGATTTTATGAACCCTACTGGTGGGTTGTATTTGGAAATATATGTATATTTATCCACATGGTTGGAGCATATCAGGTTGGATCATTATATTTTCAGTTTAATAATCGAATACCATTACAATTTCAATTTAATAATTGAATAAATTTGTGTGCATATTGTTTTGTATATTATTTTGTTCAAGTTTTAATGTATATATTACCATAATTTTATGTTATGTTACAGGTGATGGCTCAACCATTTTTTTGCATCATTGAAATATGTGCTAACACCGCGTGGCCTGATTCAAATTTCATAAACAAGGATTATCAAATTAACATGGGCAATTTGAAAATCAATATAAACTTGTTTAGGCTAATTTGGAGGACGATATTTGTGATAATGGCAACAATTCTTGCCATGGCAATGCCATTTTTCAATGAAATTCTTTCTCTACTTGGAGCATTTGGATTTGGACCCTTAGTTGTTTTCTTCCCTATACAAATGCATATTGCCCAAAAGAGCATAAAAGTACTATCATTGAAGTGGTATAAGCTCCAACTTTTGAATTGTTTGTGCTTCTTTATTTCTCTTGTTGCCGTGGTAGCTTCAGTTCATCAGATTATCCAAAATTTATACAAATTCAAAAATTTTGCTTATAAAGATTAGCATATTTTTAAGAGAAATAAATAAAGCTAAATTATGTTGTTTTTCCTTTGACACCTCTTGTATTCTTATGTTATTTCATGCACTAAAGCTAAATTATTTTGTCTTTCCTTTATCTTGTTTTTCTCAACGGTTTCTATCGGTACAACAAATCTAGTTCAAATTACATCAATTTTCATTATTTTAAAATAATAATATAAATTTTATTAAATCAAAAGATTAAATAAAAAATATCTCATACACTTTGATAAAAATTTAAATTTAAATCAATATTTAAATGGTACAAAGATGTAACTTTAGTAATCTATTGACAAAAATATAATGTGAAAAAGAAAATATTGTTTAAGATGAAAATAATATATAACTTTGTTGGGAAGAATTTATCTTCTAATATTAATGATAGACTTTTTAACACAAATGTATCTTATTGAAGACTCGATCAAATATTAAATTGTTATGTATTTGAAATCTAATTAAATGTGTATTTGAAAAACATTATATTACAAGATCATGGAGAATCATGTGAACCCTAAGAATCTACTTAGATATTTTAAAATAAACAAAGTGAAAAGTGGAATCGAATGTAACTAAAAATGAAGAAAAAACAAAGCATAATGAAATATATATTTCATTATATTGTTTGGGTATTTTATGATGAAACATAACAAGTTTCTCATTCCATTATTTGTAAAGTGGATGGAATGAAAAAAGTTACAATGTGGAAATTCTATTTTGGACTAGTACAAAACTTTTAAATATTTCACCTTAGTAGACCTTATGCTTGAAGATTGTGGACTATCATAAGATATAAGAATAAGAATCTGGTCTGGAACATGTAGCTTATAGACCAATTTTGGATCCTACAACTCACTAATCAAGCCCAAAAATGTGAGCATCTGCTTAACCTAATATGATTTCCTTAGCAAAAAATACAGGGGAATCGGTTTTCACCTCAACGTTCTCACGCATCACACAATGATGTATTACCAATTACTATCTAAGCTTAATATCCATATCAGAGGCCTTGATTGTGGAGAAAACATGTGTTATCACTCATATAAATAGGAAGTTAAACACAAATTCCGATCAACCAATAATAACTATAAACCCTTAGAGTTTTGATAATAGAATACTACATGAAAAACATGTTGAACATGTGACTCCATACACAAGAAGGGGTGAATTGTTGAGGTTTGAAAAATTATAGTTTAAAACAAAATTATATTTTAAAATAGAGTTTGAAAATATTTTAATAAGTTTTTTTTTGAATATGCAACAAAAATTAAGTGAAAATAAAAGAGTTGAGGAAAGAGAGATAACACCAAAGATTTATAGAGGTTTGGTCTTAAGTGATCTACTTCTCTTCCTAAAAAATGATATTGAGAGTATCCAATAATGATTGATAACTTTTACAAGGTTAAACCAACAAATCCCCTTATACAAGGAAAATAAAGTTCCAGATTAACTTCCAACTAAACAACAACGGAGGAATGAAGCAGTTAGTCTTAATGCCAAACAATAAACAAAGTTTTGAGTAGTTAGTCTCTAAGTTAAACTGAGATTTTTCACAAGATGACCTCGAAGCAAGTTGAATTTTTGATTTGGCTATCCATCAGACTGAACTGAGGTTGACCATGAATTGACCTGATACTTTTACCAGATGATCTCGAACCTATCGAGCTTTTAGACTACTGAACTCACAAACTGAGTGAGATTTTATTTCAAGATAATCTCAAACTAATAGATCTTTTAACTGAGTTGAGCTCAAGAACACTTGTGAAGATTTTTCTCTAGGTATTCTTCATGAACCCAAAAGGAGAGTTTTTCTTTAATAGTTAAGCTCACAAACCAAACAGAGAGTTACACTAATCCCTCAATGAGCTTTTATGCAGGTTTAGCTTGAAACTAAAATAATTAGAATTATTTACTAAAAAGGAATAAGAACTATTGATAAATTTACAATGAAGTCTTTACCTAGAACAACTTCCTCATTAAACTCAAGAGCGCTCTCAAAGTGCTATGCCTAAAAGTATGTGAGAGAAAGAGAAATATTTTAGAGATATTGAGAGAAAGGATAAAACTGAGTTATTCAAATTTTTATAGATGACTTGAAATGAAAGGGAAGTACTCTATTTATAGGCTAAAAACTGGTGAAAAAATGGAAACAATATGTTGGTCAAGTAAATGACCTAATCAATTAGATAACTAATTATGTACTTACAATAATGGATTATTGTTGCCCAAATTGAAAGATTTTGATACAGATGTGTTACCATTCATTAATACATTATTAGGATCAATCATGGACTTACTCATCTAATTGATTAGGAAATTGTTTTGATTGATTAGACAATTCAAAAACTTGTCTTAATCAATTTGACAATCTCCAAAATAATTGGCTAGACACCAAAAACATTTTTGGTGATTTTATTTGAAAAAAGTGGCTTCAAAAATATTTTTTAGTGTGTGTGCGTATGTTTTATTCATTAATACTTCCAGAAATGCCCTTGTGTCTTTACAATATTCTGATCACTCATACAGACGCGATCAGGCGAACTTTCACATTTCTCTCTTTTACGCTCTGAAGCTTCAAGTCCTTTTTCTAGATATACCAATCATATAAGAAATTCAATTGAATCTTATTGAAGCGTGAGATATCTTAAAGTTATTCACTATTAAGAGAGAGTAAATATATCACAGGTGATCGTAAATCCTAATTCTTTAGCTTGATTAAGAGGAATAGTTTGATCAACCACTTTATTCATCTTTGACCACTTGAAATAACTTTAGTACTTATTTGTCTTCATACGTTATTTCCATCAAAACCACTTCAAGAGTTATTATAGCTTCGAGTGTTGTCGTGATCAAAACAATGATATTATCGGGGCTAATCATATCTTGCTTATCTATGAGCTTTGATCACTTTCTAATTATACATGAAAGCACATAGTTCCTCAAAACTCACGCACAACATGCCTATAAAAAACATGTCCATATCCATATCATACTACTAGCAAGATCCATCCAATCTAACTTAGCAAGAACATCTAGCTTCCACCATAAGTTTCTCGACCTTATAACATCTAATAAGATGCAAAAAATTTAACGTCAATCCAAAATGATTGAGGTATTGGCCAAATTTAGAGCCTTTGTGAACTAATTATGACATTAGAATGAGGCCTTGAAGACACGGGTTCTGGGAATTCATTAAGAGAGATCCATACACTACAACAAATAATGCTTTTTATGATGAAGCTAACACCTCGAACAATAAAAAATGAGGGTATAGGTACTAGGAGTGCCATGTTTCATTTTTTTAAATAAACAACCATTTACCTCAATTTTAAGAAAAGTGAGGGAATAGAGATATAAGGGAGCTAGATTTGACACCCAGTTGTTGCCTTTTATGTTTTTTTAGTTGTTTAGTTTGTATTTCTCACTTGACGCCTTTCCAAGTTCCATTTTTATCATTATTATTTTTTATTAGTATCTACCTCGACTATATGGTCCAACTGAGAGGTAATATATTTTTCATTAATCAATTTCAAAATTCTATTTTCAAAATATTATTTTAGTTTTTTATTTAAAATGTTCAAACCCCTCAGTTATATAAAAAATTGACGTTATATATCTTTTAATTGAATTCGCAGAATATGACGCTATTATGTTTTTTTTATATTTTATACTTTTGATAAATATTGTCACGTCAGATTTTATATAAAACCGACGTGACCCATATATTACATGAAATACTTCAGACTACAATCTAGTTAATTTATAACTTTTCATTTACCTATCAACGCTCAAACGTCATTTCGTCACTCTCTGTTGCGGTGGAAATAGGATAACAAACTATTAATTAGTTTGAATCACAATTCTTAATTCACAACCTCTCTTTGATTTATCCGAAGGAAAAGGTCAAAAGAGGAAAACCTAATTTTGCATTGTAAACACAATGCGGGGAGAGACCTAGGTAAGGGGTTGGTTAAGCTTAGGGAAAGTACTAGTATCCTAAACTTTTGTAGTACTCTACCTGACCCTTTTGTTTATTGTATGCTTTTTTATTTTTATTATCTGTTTGAAATATATATTGAGCTAAGGGATAAAATGACCTAAAAGACCTAAGGGTTTAGTCCTAAGTTTACTCGGCAAGATATCACATCTTGTGCCTACATATCCTGACGGGAATGGAATCAGAGTAATTGTAGTTCCCCTCGAAAGGGAGGTTAGAAACGTCTTGACTGTAGTCAAGGTTTCAAGGGGAGTAAGCATTCTTAAGGAAGCGCTTACGTGGAGTCTTGAAACTCCTATTTCTATGTTGAAGTAGTTAATTGAGATTAGGGTTGACATTAGGTATTCCACGGCGGGAACCCCTAAAACAGAGTACGGCGACTCCTTGACCTAATGCTAGAGTAAAGGGTATTTCCGTCCTCGGTGGGACACCTAGTCTATTAGGATTTTGGAAACGGTCAAGGGTTAAGACTATTGACTCGGAGGTCAAACGGCTAGACCTAATTCCTTCGCAAGGTGATTGACAGTAAATAACATGGATGATGAATTATTACATGGCATGAATAAAAGTATGAAAAATAATGAAAACTGTAAAGAAAAGCGTCGCGATGATCACTCGTGTAAATTACAAATCCCAAAAAAAATGCAGAAAGTAAAAGATCGCGACGATTACTCGCATAATTACAACTGAAACAAATGCTAACATGAACAAAATGAAATATCGGCAAGCTGAAGCACACAACTGACGAGGGTTAGACAAGATTGAAACGATGAAATCGAGAAGTTTATTTTTGGATTTTTATTTAAAAGAAAGAGTTCATTTTTGCATTTTAAAAAAAAGAAGAGTTATCTTAACTTTAATATTTTTTACTAAAAGTTTTGTTCTAAGTTTATTAAAGAGAAATGTTTTAACTTGAAGGTTTTTAATGAAAAAGAATGTTAGTTTTAATTTCGTAAAATGTGTTAATTTTTATGCTAAAATAAAATGTTTTTAATTTTTAAAGTTTAAAAGAAAATTAAAAAAAAATGTTTTAATTTTAGTTTTTCAATATTTTTGGTTTTAACTTTATTAAGGAGAAAAATGATTAGCTATCTTAATTATTATTGTTATTAATCCCTAAAATGATGAACTAATAAAGTACAAATTAACTAATAAAATAATAAAATAATAAAAAGAAAAACAGAAGCAAACAGGGCGGATTCTTCATTTGCCATTTAACCCCTTTTGTGTTTCCATTATTCATTAAACTTTCCCCTTCCTCTTCCTTCCGTGCCGCCGCAGATAGTCATTGATGAACCTTCAAGTTTTTCGTTCGTTCTCCTTCCCCTTTATATGCATGTCCTCTATTCTTCTTTCTCCTTCACCTGAAACATAAAAACAACAGAAAAACCAAATTCTTGAAGAGAGCTTACGCTTTGCCTCCGGTTGCTTTGAGAATGACGATGATGGCGGTGGATCATTGTTGGAGCCCGCATGCAGAGGTGACAGTGAGCTAGAAGCGGTTCGAGGTTGAGCTTTGGGGTCTCCCTAGAGCTCCTTCGACCCTTCTCCGGATTTGCGGTTCGTCCTTGCCTATTTCGGGGGGTTTGTGTCGTTCTTCGTCTTATGGCCGCTTCTGATTTATATCTCTTTCTTTCACTTCTGAAGGGTGATGATGATGAGGAATCTGGAGAGATTCCCTGAACCTTCGAGGCTGACGCTTTTTTCCTTTTTTGGTTTTTCGGATGATGATGAAGCTCCGCTTCTGAATCTTGTTGTCGGTCGGCAATGATGGTGGAAATGGTATTCCTCTGATCCGCCGTTGTTGCTTTTCAGTTTTGGATCCCCCCCCCCCATTTATGATTTCTGATGCCTTTTATATATCGATTTTTCGTGATATGGTGGATGCGAAAATATTTGTGATTTTGGTTGCGATCTGTGGAATTACTGGCTTGATCTGTGGCTTGTGTGACCTTGTTTTAACGTCCTTACTGGGTTTGTCTGGCTTTTAGATCTATTTGGTTTTCTGCAATTTTGTTGCAGGATTTTCCGGATCGGTTGTTGCTATTCGTTTGAATTCGTTTGTTCTTTAACTGGGCTTTTGCTTTGATAGTTTGCTTGTTGGATTTGTTGATTTATGCGAACTGTAGATTTTTCCGGAAAAGTTGTTAAGGGGTTGTTTGGCTGAAAAGAAATTTGGTGAAATAAGCGCTTTTCAACTAAGTGCTTTTTTCCAAACCGGCTTTTCCAAATAAGCACTAAAACTTCTTTATCTCTCCCTTTCTCTCGGTTGCCTCAGAAAGAACAGAAACTTACTTGATTTTGGCTCTTTGGTTGGAATAGAGTCGGGAATCGGTTTCGGTACACTCCGTTACCTTCCCGACACCCGATGATGATGTTACTCTGAGGGTGTCAAAAAATTAACCGATAAAACTCGTTTGCTTGTTTTCTGCAGGTTCGAAAAAGTCGGAAGCTCGGGAAAAGTCAAAACAAATTGGAAGACTTAGGAATTTTAGGAATTTTTATTATTATTTTTGTAATTTTAATTATATTTATTTTTTTGTACAAAAACATTATCATTAATGAAATTCTTTATTTTAAAATATTGTAAACTGAAAACATTATTATTTTTTTGTTTTTGTTATGCCAAATAAAATGAAAACCAGCATGAACACAATATTAAAAATGGGATGGAAATGAGAATAAAATTACTAAAAATGAAGTGCAAATACTATTTAAAACGAGATAAAATTATTTAAAAATGAAGTTATTTGAAAAGAAAATAAAATTTAAAAATGAGATGAAATGTTTTAAAATGAAATGAGAATAAAATAGAATGAAATGAATTTTGATTTAAAATACAAATGAAAGTAGAACGCAATACAATTTATTTAACAATAAAAATGAAATGAAATTCCATAACTTCTTATTAATTCCTAATTTCTCCAATTTATCCGATTAACCCGACTAATTCTGTTTCCAACATAGTTTTCGATTAAACTTCCGGAAAATCAAATGAATAAAGCCTTATCAAAATATAAATTCCTCGATTCTCGTCAACAGCTCAAATTCGCAAACTGACAGCCAACTGCCAACAAATGACTATTTTACCCTTCATGGACTAAACGACACGTTACATGATATTTTCCTGCAAAAATCACACGACTACACCAACTTGTTAGTGATTGGTTAAATGCAATGAAATTCCATATGAAACGACAAATCTTAGGGAAAAATTTGGTGAATTACAGTTGCCCCTATTTAAATAGCTTCACCGGATGATTTGAGTGACAATGGCTCAAGAAATCATGGTGAAGGGATTTAAATATAGATAACCGTAAATTTTGCCCTTAGATGCAGTGATATGCGATGCTATGGACAAGCGAATCAAGAGATAATGCTAACAATGCCATGAATATAGTATGATGCGTATGATGGAATGGTAAATGCAAATATGTAGACGACACGACAACACAGCGGACAGACACGACGGACGAACCATACTGGGGACTATGATACACTGGGGAAACATCACGACTCGGGGAAACCTAAAGTGATGGCCAACTGGTGTGAGCACGACCAATTTTCACTTTTAGAGATGAATGGTAAGAAAAGGATCCTCAATGGAGATGGCACCGATGAGACGGCCTCCACTGGGGAAAATCTACAAGTAGTTATCCAACAGGTTCAGGCGTGACCGGCTGATACTCTAGGGTAAAAAGTAAAACTGAATCTGCACGACTGTAGGATCGATTAAACAGAATGTTGGAGCATTGAGCGAAGAATAACATCCAAGCTTCTGGTAACTTTTCCTCGTGACGGGATCAAACGGAATTTTCAAGAATCCGTAAAAATATACAGGGTAAAACCGGTTGTATGCCAAAATAAATGGACTTTAATGCAAAACGCCCTGATAAGCTTTCTCAAGAGAGAACCGCCACTTATCGTCGGAAGGGACTTATATGCCAAACTGGATAAGATCTCAAATAAAGAGACCGCTTATCTGTGGAAAATAAAAAATAGATTGATAAGCTCCACTGGAGGGACTGTCGCTCATCGGATAACGTAAGCTTCCATGATCAGGACATGATTAAGCTTCTTCGGATAAAATGAACTTCCTCATGCTTCAAGATTTGTGCTCTCCTGAATATAATTCAGCTCCTTCTTTTACTAAAGGATAAAATGAACTTCCTCATACTTCAAAATTTTGTGCTCTCCTGAATATAATTCAGCTCCTTCTTTTACTAAAGGATAAAATGAACTTCTTCATACTTCAAGATTTTGTGTTCTTCTGAACATGATTCATCTCCTTCTTTTACTAAAGGATAAACTGAACTTCCTCATGCTTCAAGATTTTGTGCTCTCCTGAACATGATTCAGCTCCTTCATTTACTAAAGGATAAAATGAACTTCTTCATAATTCAAGATTTTGTGCTCTCCTGAATATGATTCAGCTCCTTCTTTTAATAAAGGATAAACTGAAAGTCCTCATGCTTCAAGAGTTTGTGCTCTCCTGAACATGATTCATCTCCTTCTTTTACCAAAGGATAAAATGAACTTCTTCATACTTCAAGATTTTGTGCTCTCCTAAATATGATTCCGCTCAAACCTCCTCGCACTTCACGATGAAACAGAAAATGGAAACCAAGCTGCTCGATGGAGATGGCCATTTGCTGCGATTCATACGAAGATAGGATAAGCTTCTCATGCGAGAAATACCGCTTATTTGCAAGAGTGGCAATGATAAGCTTCTCGGGTGAGAACTGCTTGTAGAGGTGAAACGGGTAATGTAAATTGTAATGAAGATTGTAGTGAAAGTTGTAATGAAAGTTGTAATGAAAGTTGTACTGAAATAATGAGCTCCTTGTACGAGAAGATCAATTGTAGAGTGTAATGAAAAATTGTAATGAAAGTTGTAATGAAGGTGATATAATGATAGGCTTCTCGGCTGAGAACAGTCATATACCGGTTGTTGTAAGATGTACTGTAATGACAATTGTAGTGATAAGCTTCTCAGGCGAGAACTGTCGCATATCTGCAAAGGATTGTGAGGCTTTTCTTGAAAGATAGTGCAAAATAAATGCACGCCCCGGTATGTTCAGTGACCGACGGGCCCGAAGTTCGATCTAGAATTGGGCTAGAAAGAACTAACAAACAAGACTCTATTAAGGAAACAAACTCAAATGGAGACTACCTTCCTAGCGCGGAAAGGTAACAAAAATAACCATCGTCCACGAGGGTTGAACTCTGTGGGGAAACTTGGAAAAAATAAGTATTTTATGCTTAGGGCTGGCAATCTACTTGGAGGGAGCGGACCAACCTAGTTACTCGTCGGTGACGACAAAAGGATGACACAGATAGCAAACATGCAGATGCTAATGCGTATGCCAAAGTGTATACTAATGTGTATGTTAATGTGTATGAAAATGTCATGCAATGAGTATGCAATGCTTAGACTCATGCATATGCTAACAAAACAAATGAGATAGGAGGCATGAGATGAAATAAACATCTCGATGGGAATACCCGGTGACCTCTACAACAGTACATCTATCGAGGGATAAGAAGAGTTGATGGTAGAACCAAATCTTGCTTCAAAGTTACAACTTCCCTGGGGAGAAAATAATCCACTTGGGGGGATACAACATCATGACTTCCTTATGGGGGTACAATACGACTTCACCTGGAGAGTATGATGTCCTAACTTCAACTGGGGATTCATGACCTCTGCATGGGGATACAATGCCATGACTTCATGTGAGGAATTTCTATCATGAACTATAATCAGCCAAAGAAAACTCTAGGATCAGAGACTTCCGGAGATAAAATGAATATCCGCTTCGAGGGGAAGATGTGGAATTAGGCAACTTCATGGAGATAGTGTAGCAACTTTCTGGGAATAGTACCTCGACTTCCTGGGGAAAAGGTACATCCGACTGGGGATGAGATATATCAAACTTCCCTGCGGAGAGTTCATTAGACTTGCTGGGGAGAAATCAACAGACGTTCCTGGGGAAAGCCTCTTGACTTCTTGGGGGAACAGTGATCTCCTGGGGAGTATTCCTGAGGAAGGTAATGCAATTTCACTGAGGAACAAGTGCTTCCACTGAGAATGGGTCTTCAAGAACATATATCCCTTGAAGGATACCGGGGACATCCCTGCAGTCTTGAGAGTCACTGGGGAGTTATCGGATGGAACCCAAAGTATGGTCAGCTTAAAGTCTCTCTGAGGACTATCACTGGGAAGATGTTGGTATGATCTCTGCTGCCTAGGAAATTACCGGCTTGGTCCAAAGGATTGCCAGCTTATAGTCTCGCTGGGGACTGTGTCAGCTTAAAGTCTCTCTGGGGACTATGTTGAGGCAAAAGTTAAGACTTAGATTCTGCAATGATGAGATTTACTGGGGAATGAAGACCATCGGGAGTAAGATCCATCGGGTGCATGAAGAATGTACTGAAACAAGCTAGTTTTGATCTTAACAGACTTTGTAATAGTCGTCATTTTGACACACATAATGCCCCAGATCGAGTACTTGCTTTAGAAGAAAGAGTCATCTCGAGAGGATTTTACAAAGAACGTGGAATCCGATTGCCCTACTGTTTTTAAACTCTTTGAGAGATTTGGTCGGATCTCGATGTAACTGGCTCAGATCGACGGTGTCATGACTGAGCCTTCCCGAAGTAGCTCTCAAGAAAGTCAGGCTTGCATCAACAATCGACTTGGTAACCATCTCCCCCTGTTTAGAAAGATCTTCGAGTCCATTGATGACATCTATATGCATGTTTATAAGATATCAGGCAAAACCAACACGCGTAATTTGTTAATCCTGAAATATCAATGCAACAGTATATCTGTCTTGAAATAATTTTTTTGTTTTTATTTTGAAAAAGATCACCATAACTCGTGATGGAAACCACTAGTTAGGATATGAATTTAATTTATAAGGCCAACATTAAATTGAGCATAGCTCATAGGAGTCAGGAAACGTTATCTCGTCGAGTATGCTTTCAAAAGAAATCTTACTTCAATTAGGTCTTTTAAAGGTTGTATCGTGGCTTGGTGCACGGTTTTAAGAAACAAAGGATAAAGGCTCAAAATGTTATTTTCACCAACCCATTCTTCGTGATGTTCTCTAATCCTAATTCAGTTAATCGGACACGAGCACTCATATCTCAATCGGATTTGATATGGTCGAGAACTTATCAACGACTTTGGACATGGCAGTCACTCACCTAATTTCTTTTATCGATTGGTCACACGACTTTGTTCTTTATTGAGGATTCTTTATTGTAATCCCTTGTTTTTATTATATTTTTTTCATTCCCTAACTTTTGCCTAGACGACGTCTTTTGGATTTGAATTTGGAGTCTAGCGGGATGCCCCATTCTTGCCTAAGTCCCCTTCACAGGTTTTGACTTAGCGGGCTATATATATTTTTTATTTTTTGTTGACTAAGTCATGTGACTCTCTTGAAAGGCTCGTGGTTGCCCCACTCTTTTAGTAGTAGAGGTATAGTCGTTGACTTCTAACTTCCTAAGATGTTAGGGATAAATTCTCGAAGGTTCGCTCCTCCTTTTTGAGAGTCTGAGCGCTCAATCCATTTAACTGGAAACTACCCTGCCCCAGGTTAAAATAAGGATTTTTTTTATTTTGCAAAAAAAAACTCCTACTTCAAGGCTCAAAGGGGTTAAAGAGGGGTTATCATCCTTATATCTCCATTGTTTGGGATTTTAAACAATGTCTTACATCATCAGCAGGTTTCAATTGGAGCATACGACAAGAAATTTGATGTTTTTGGCTCATCATCCTCCTCCCAGTTCTCTATCAAAGCAAGAGATCGGGTAAAGTTGGCATTATAAGTTTATAAAAAAATATTTTTGTGAGTGAAACGAATGGATTTATTCAAGACAAACATATGCATCACATTAATTAATCAAAATAACAAGTTCGTACATGCTAATTATGCTCAATCAAAGAAAAATATGTATAAATAACAAAATGAATTGTCTCAATATGTCTAAGACCGGCATGGTAGTGGTTTCCTCTAGCGGAGCCTCACTGGAATGAGTTGTCTTGCTTGCCCCAGCTATGTTGATCTGAACTACATTAAGAATAAGACCTTTCAACGGACGAGTCGTCAACAGAGCTAACAGCCCCATGGTTAGGCAGAGGGTTGCTTTTGACATTAGGCTGCGGATCGTTGAAAGACAAAATCTTCTTTTCCATCAGCTCTCTGACAATATCCTTCAGAAGATAACAATCTTCCAAATCATGTCCGGGTGCCCCCTCATGAAATAAACAATGAGCGGCGGCATTGTAATTGGCAGGCAAAGGATTATGAGGCGGACCCATTGCTCGGGTAGTGACCAAACCTCGTTGCACTAAGTAAGGATACAACTCGGTGAACGTCATCGGAATTGGAGGACAAGGCTTGTATTGTCTCCTAACCGGAGCCTTTTGACGAGGTGCTTGACTCCTCGGTTGTTGATTTGAAAGAGCGTTGGACGCTTGCTGGTAGTTAGGCAGAGGTCTTTGATAAACCGGAGGCGGATAAACAGGAGCCTGCTACATAGGCTGGTAAGCAGGAGCTTAAGGAGCCTGTTGACTAAAAGATGGTGCAATAGCAGCTACATATGGAGGCGGAGCATACTGAATCGGGTAACCCTGTGGTTGAGCATAATGCGGGTACTGATACTGCCTATTCCTTCTCTTACCTGACAATACAACATGAGTCTCTCCTTCCTTCTTTTCCTGAGGATTGAAAGAAGGCTTCTTAGCTTGATCTCTTGAGCTCGAACTACCAGCACCACTTGACATTTTTCCACTCTTCATAGCCAATTCAACCTTTACCCCAATGGCAAAAATGTCAGCAAAATTCGTAGTCACACTACCCACCATCCTCTCGTAGAATTCGGGACGAACGGTGTCAACAAACCAATCATCTAGTTCCTTATCAGTCAACGGAGGTTCGACCTGAGAAGCAATTTCCCTCCATCTCTGAGCAATTTCTTTAAAGGTCTCGAAATCCTTCTGATTCATACTCAACATTTGTCTCCTGTCGGGAGCTAAATCCATATTGTACTTATAGTGCTTAATAAAAGCATCGGACAAATCCTGAAAATACTTGATGCGAGATTGGTCTAATTTCAAATACCACTTCGATGAAGCCCCTTTCAGACTGTCTTGAAAACAGTGAATCATCGATTTATCATTTTCCACGTGGGCAGCCATCCTACGGTAATACATTATCAAATGGCTTTTCGGACAAGTAGTCCCTTCATAGCAGTCAAAGTTCAGAGTCTTAAACTTTGGCGGAATAACTAGACCGGAAACCAAACAAATGTCTCTAGCAGCAACACCAAAGATCTGGTCCCCTTCCATCTTTCTCAATCTTTTATCAATAGTAACAACTTCTTCACGAAGCCTATCACGTGGTTGGTACCCTTCATCATTATCATCTAGAATCTCATAAACAGGCTCATCAAGATAAGGTTGGGCTCGAGTGTGGACATTAGCTGGTGTGAAAGTAGGAACCACTTTAGAAGGCTCGGAAACCAAAGGCACAGTCTGTTGAACATTCTGTATAACAGGCATGGCTTGTTGACCATTTTGTACAGCAGGCATAGTTTGTTGAACCGACGTAACAATAGGAGGATGTATGAAACTCTGCGAAAGACCATAAGGAAACGGGTTCTCAACCGACACAACCGGAGGATCTACGGCAGCAGTAGCGTTAATCTCAGAAATCACAGTAGGCTGAGTATCCATCTTTGCATTGATAACCTGGAGAAATTCCATAATCGTTCCTACATTCCCTCGAAGGTCTGCTAGCTTGTTGTCGACGCGATCAAATTCTCGAGCTTGGTCTTCCATCCTCTTTCGATACAGAGAACTCAGGGTGACGAAACTGGAAGGCGAGAGACCCGAGTATGAGAAAACCGGGAGACACATGAAATGCAAAATATGATGCAAAATGCGAATGACATGACTTCATGGAATTCAAACATTTACGAATATTGCAGAATACAAAAAAATTTATTAATTGAAAATTTGGATTACAAATAAATATAAAGTTTTTAAACGAGACAAGCTAAATAAAAGCTAAATAATGATCCTAAGGAAGCATCATCCATAATCTTTTGTGACCAACGTCCTTGGGTGGGACTCCAAAAAGGACCGGACTTAGGCAAGTGCGAAATAAACCACTTGTACAGTAACGACACACAACAGGTAATCATCCCTCCACCACGAAGGTTTCGGAGATGTATTGAATGATAAGTGTTACCCAATAAGGTTGGTACTGGATTCCTTTGCACGAAGATCTTGATGGCATTAAGGTCCACAAATCCTTCAAAATTAGGGAAAAGCAACACTCCATAGATAAGCAAAGCAAGGATCGTCTCAAAGGTATGCATGCTTAGATGATCGGCATAATATTGAGCTTTCTTGATTAGGAACTTCATAGGTAGACCAAAAGTTTCCCCTTTCCGCGTCATGTTCTCCTTAATGTCAGATACCTTCAAACATGTAGCCTTAGCAATATCCTGCTCTTTGGGGTCTTTTTCCAAGAAAGGGAAAGGAGTCTTATCCAAAATAGGCAGCCCTACAAGCTGAGAATATTATTCCAAAGTAGGTAATAGTTGATAATCGGGGAATGTGAAGCAATGGTAGTCGGGATCATAGAACTGTAGCAAAACCGAAAGAAGTTCTTCATTCACCTTAAATTCCAACAGAGATAACAACCTTCCATACCGGTTATAGAATCCTTCTCAATCTTGGATTAAAGATCCTAGCTTCCTTAGGTCATCTAGCTTAGGACTTTTAATAGTATATTTCAAATTTTTCCTTCTATTGTAATCCATAGTATCCTGCAATATTCATAAATAAGGTTTGAATTCCATGACATGTAATGCAATGTGATGCTTTATAGATGCAATGCACATATACAAAGTACTAGGTTAAAGGTATGTACAAGGAGTTAGGGTCTACCCATCCCAATAAGGTATGTACTAAGGTTAGTTATACCTGCCGAACAAGGTTCTAAAGAAGTGCCCAAAGTCATCAGCCCTTCCTTCGGATATTACCAACCTTACGACTGACTCGGGGGTCGATAATATTCTCAAGAGAACCTCTTTTGAGGGTAGTATCGCGTAGCAACTATTGTAGGACTACTCCCACATAGTTCCCGCACTACGTCCTATATAAGGCCAAAGTGGTGTTAAGGTACTACGGTCCTCAATATTATAGACTCCTTTCCAAAAATAGTAAAAGTTTTCACGACTACTCATTAAACCGTACTATCTTATGGAAGGGTCTCAATCGAGCGGTGATTCTCAAGTCAGCTTGGTCGGGACTCACTCCCTATAAGCCTTATTGAATATATCGCCATCCTATAATAAGGTCCCTCAAGTCCGAGTTAGGACTTATCTCACAATAACAGATATCCCCACAAGCACAATAATTATATATATATATATATATATATATATATATATATATATATATATATATATATATATATATATATATATATATATATATATATATATATATATATATATATATATATATATATATATATATATATATATATATATATATATATATATATATATATATATATATATATATATATATATATATATATATATATATATATATATATATATATATATATATATATATATATATATATATATATATATATATATATATATATAAGTAATAAAATAAAATGGCATACAATAAACAAAATATGGGTAACCCTTAAAAGTTAGGTTGTCCCCATTGAAGTCGCCATTTTCTGTTGCGGTGGAAATAGGACAACAAACTATTAATTAGTTTGAATCACAATTCTTAATTCACAACCGCTCTTTGATTTATCCTAAGAAAAAGGTCAAAAGAGGAAAACCTAATTTTGCATCGTAAACACAATGCAGGGAGAGACCTAGGTAAGAGGTTGGTTAAGCTTAGGGAAGGTACTAGCATCCTAAACTTCTGTAGTACTCTACAGGACCCTTTTGTTTATTATATGCTTTTTTATTTTTATTATCTGTTTGAAATATATATTGAGCTAAGGGATAAAGTGACCTAAAATACCTAAGGGTTTAGTCTTAAGTTTACTCGGAAAGACGTCGCATCTTGTGCCTACATATCCTGAAGGGAATGGAATTAGAGTAATTGTAGTTCCCCTTGAAAGAGAGGTTAGAAACGTCTTGACTGCGGTCAAGGTTTCAAGGGGAGTAAGCGTTCTTAAGGAAGCGCTTACGTGGAGTCTTGAAACTCTTATTTCTATGTTGAAGTAGTTAATTGAGATTAGGGTTGACATTAGGTATTCCACGGCGGGAACCCCTAAAACAGAGTACAGCGGCTCCTTGACCTAATGCTAGGGTAAAGGGTATTTCCTTCCTCGGCGGGACACCTAGTCTGTTAGGGTTTTGGAAACGGTCAAGGGTTAAGACTATTGACTCGACGGTCAAACGGCTAGACCTAATTCCTTCGGAAGGTGATTGATAGTAAATAACATGGATGATGAATTATTACATGGCATGAATAAAAGTACGAAAAATAATGAAAACTGTAAAGAAAAGCGTCGCGATGATCACTCGCGTAAATTGCAAATCCCCAAAACAAATGCGGAAAATAAAGGATTGCGACGATTACTCGCATAATTACAACTGAAACAAATGCTAACATGAACAAAATAAAATATCGGCAAGCTGAAGCACACAACTGACGAGGGTTAGACAAGATTGAAACGATGAAATCGAGAACTTTATTTTTGGATTTTTATTTAAAAGAAAGAGTTCATTTTTGCATTTTAAAAAAAAGAAGAGTTATCTTAACTTTAATATTTTTTACTAAAAGTTTTGTTCTAACTTTATTAAAGAGAAATGTTTTAACTTGAAGGTTTTTAATGAAAAAGAAATTTAGTTTTAATTTCGTAAAATGTGTTAATTTTTATGCTAAAAGAAAATGTTTTTAATTTTTAAAGTTTAAAAGAAAATTAAAAGAAAATGTTTTAATTTTAGTTTTACAATATTTTTGGTTTTAACCTTATTAAGGAGAAAAATGATTAGCTATCTTAATTATTATTGTTATTAATCCCTAAAATGATGAATTAATAAAGTACAGATTAACTAGTAAAACAATAAAATGAAAAACAGAAGCAAACAGGGCGGATTCTTCATTTTCCATTTAACCCCTTTTGAGTTTCCATTATTCATTAAACTTTCCCCTTCCTCTTCCTTCCATGCCATCGCGGATAGCCTTGATGAACCTTCGAGTTTTTCGTTCGTTCTCCTTCCCCTTTATATGCATGTCCGCTATTCTTCTTTCTCCTTCACCTGAAACATAAAAGTAACAGAAAAACCAAATTCTTGAAGAGAGCTTACACTTTGCCTCTGGTTGCTTTGAGAATGACGATGATGGCGTTGGATCGTCGTCGGAGCCCGCATGCAGAGGCGACGGTGAACTAGAAGCGGTTCGAGGTTGAGCTTTGGGGTCTCCCTATAGCTCCTTCGACCCTTCTCCGGATTCGCGGTCTGTCCTTGCCGGTTTCGGGGGGTTTGTGTTGTTCTTCGTCTTTTGGCCGCTTCCAATTTATATCTCTTTCTTTCACTTCTGAAGGGTGATGATGATGAGGAATACAGAGAGATTCCCTGAACCTTCGAGGCTGACGCTTTTGTCCCTTTTTGGTTTTTCAGATGATGATGAAGCTCTGCTTCTGAATCTTGTTGTCGGTCGGCAATGATGGTGGAAACGGTATTCCTCTGAGCTGCCGTTGTTGCCTTTCGGTTTTGGATCCCCCCCCCCCTATTTATGATTTGTGATGCCTTTTATATATCGACTTTTCGTGATATGGTGAATGCGAAAATATTTGTGATTTTGGTTGCGATCTGCGGAATTACTGGCTTGATCTGTGGCTTGTGTGACCTTGTTTTAACGTCCTTACTGGGTTTGACTAGCTTTTGGATCTATTTGGTTTTCTGCAATTTTGTTATAGGATTTTTCGGATCGGTTGTTGTTGTTCGTTTGAATTCGTTTGTTCTTTGACTAGGCTTTTGCTTTGATAGTTTGCTTGTTGGATTTGTTGATTCATGCGAACTGTAGATTTTTCTGGAAAATTTGTTAATGGGTTGTTTGGCTGAAAAGCAATTTGGTGAAATAAGGCATGTCCTAAGGACGCCTACCCCCTCCATGACATCGACAAGCTCTTCGATAACTCGGCGGGCTTCAAACCCTTGTCCTTTCGGATGATGATGAAGCTCCGCTTCTGAATCTTGTTGTCGGTCGGCAATGATGGTTGAAACGGTATTCCTCTGAGCCGTTGTTGTTGCTTTTCGGTTTTGGATCCCCCCCCCCCCATTTATGATTTCTGATGCCTTTTATATATCGATTTTTCGTGATATGGTGGATGCGAAAATATTTGTGATTTTGGTTGCGATTTGCGGAATTACTTGCTTGATCTGTGGCTTGTGTGACCTTGTTTTAACGTCCTTACTGGGTTTGACTGGCTTTTGGATCTATTTGGTTTTCTGCAATTTTGTTGCAGGATTTTTCGAATCGGTTGCTATTGTTCGTTTGAATTCGTTTGTTCTTTGACTGGGCTTTTGCTTTGATAGTTTGCTTGTTGGATTTGTTGATTCATGCAAACTGTAGATTTTTCCGGAAAACTTGTTAAGGGGTTGTTTGGCTGAAAAGCAATTTGGTGAAATAAGTGCTTTTTCCCAAACCGGCTTTTCCAAATAAGCACTAAAACTTTTTTATCTCTCTCTTTCTCTCGGTTGCCTCGGAAAGAACGGAAACTTGCTTGATTTTGGCTCTTTGGTTGGAATAGAGTCGGGAATCGGTTTCGGTATACTTCGTTACCTTCCCGACACCCGATGATGATGTTACTCTGAGGGTGTCAAAAAATTAACCGATAAAACTCGTTTGCTTGTTTTCTGCAAGTTCGGAAAAGTCAAAAGCTCGAGAAATGTTGAAACAAATCGGAAGACTTGGGAATTTTAGGAATTTTTATTATTATTTTTGTAATTTTAATTATATTTATTTTTTTGTACAGAAACATTATCATTAATGAAATTCTTTATTTTAAAATATTGTAAACTGAAAACATTATTATTTTTTTGTTTTTGTTATGCCAAATAAAATGAAAACCAACATGAACACAATATTAAAAATGAGATGAAAATGAGAATAAAATTACTAAAAAATGAAGTGCAAATACTATTTAAAACGAGATAAAATTATTTAAAAATGAAGTTATTTGAAAAGAAAATAAAACTTAAAAATGAGATGAAATGTTTTAAAATAAAATAAGAATAAAATAGAATGAAATGAATTTTGATTTAAAATACAAATGAAACTAAAATGCAATACAATTGATTTAACAATAAAAATGAAATGAAATTCCATAACTTCTTATTAATTCCTAATTCCTCCAATTTATCCGATTAACCCGACTAATTCTGTTTCCAACATAGTTTTCGATTAAACTTCCGGCAAATCAAATGAACAAAGCCTTATCAAAATACAAATTCCTCGATTCTCGTCAATGGCTCCAACGACTCAAATTCGCAAACTGACAGCCAACTGCCAACAAATGATTGTTTTACCCTTCATGGACTAAATGGCACATTACGTGATATTTTCCTGCAAAAATCACACGACTACACCAACTTGTTAGTGATTGGTTAAATGCAATGCCAAAATGCAATGAAATTCCAGATGAAACGACAAATCTTAGGGCAAAATTTGGGGTATTACACTCTCATTTCGGAATAAAAAACCTAGGCGATTTTCAAGTTGATATTCATCAAAACTCTTCCAACAAATATTCATCAAATGTCATTTTCACAATAGGTTTATTCTTCATTGAAACGAGTTATATATCACTTTGTTTTTCACTGATAATTTTGTCTAGGGTTTTACGTTAGTTTGTCTTTTGATCATGTTGCTTCTATGATTTTTCATTTGTTTTTTATTGAAACATTAGTTAGTATATTTTCTCTTGATCATTTTGAGGTTTATTTATATAGTTATTTCGTTAATAGATATCATTTTTCAACAAGTTTAATCTTCATTGAAATGAGCTATATATCACTGAAACGAGTTATATGTCACTGAAGTGAGTTTATATCATTTTGTTTTTCATTATTTGTCTCTTGATTATTTTGTTTCTATGTATCTGTCTCTTGATAGTTGTTGTAACCCAAAATTTGACCTTCCCTTTTGCCTTTTGCATAAACATGAGCATTCGCATCGCTGGCATACACATTAGCACTTTTCCTTTGTGGTTTTTGTTGCAGGAGTATTCAGGTTTTACAAGCCCAATTAATCACATCTTCACAAGGTCATCACATCATCATTACAAACACAAAAAAAGGGTTTTTATGTCTATTCATCAAAGCAAAATATCAAAAATCGGAGTTGTGGCCACAACATCATTTTTCAAGAAAAATAGGCAAGTTTTGCTTGTGGTAATTGATTACCACTTTGCTAGGCAAAATAGGGTAATCGATTACCCTGTGCAAAAATGTAGATTTTGCTGCATTTTTTATGAGAGAAACTTTCCCTCTACTATTTTAGGGTCTACTTGGTTCTAGCATTGTATGAAACATTCTAGACATCTCTAGACATTTCAATACCTTTCAAGATATTCCAAAGAATTTACTCCAATACATCAATTTGAATCAAGACCATCATGTAACTTCATTTGCAAGCATGAGAATCCTTTGATTTGAAATTGCATTGGGATTGCTACCGATTTAACTACCTAACTAACTGAGTTAACTTCTGACTCGATGAGTCAAGTACAACTAACTCCAAGTCTAACTCTAAAGCACATTCTAAACCTAGCAACTCCAAACCTCCACTCTATATAAACAAATTTTCACCATTTCACAAGAGCTTCAACCATTTTCATAATTCTCTCTCAATTTTCATTCTTCACTCTCTCGTTTCTCTCAATTCTCTTTGCATTTTCTACAACTTCTTCACATTCATCTTTATCTTCTTCCCAAAACCACACTAAAGCTCCATTATCATCATTGATGAGTAGCAATTTCACATTGAAATTGCTTTCCTATTAAGCTTAAGCCTTCATCTCATTGCATTTCTTCTTGGATCTCTATAACTACAGCAATTTCTACATCAATTCAAGTGATCAATTCAATCATTTCGGTGCAAATTTGGTTTTGGAGCTTTTATCGCATTTTCAATCGGTTGCGCTACAGTTTGATATCAAGATCAGAATTCTCTGATTTTCTTGGCTCATTCTCACCACATGTCAATAGAAACAATCACCAAGGCAGTCTTCCGCCTTGTAGGTTGGTAATTCGCACTTGATTTATTGTTTTCGATCATTTTCGCGCGTTTACGATGTAGTTTCGGTAGCTTTTCAGTGTTGATTAATCATGTGACTGTTTGATCTTTGATCTTCATGTTTAATCCTTTAAATTGATGTTTAATTGATGCTTAATTGATGATTTTGAACTTGATTTTTCATGCATAAATATTTACCATAGCATGTGGATGAATTTGATAAGTGTTTTAGTTGCTGGAAGTGCTTTTTGAAAAACTATTTTTGCCATTGTTACAGTGGTAATCGGTCACCTATATATGGGTAATCAATTACCCTGCCTATTTTTCACGTTATTTTGCAAACTCCAAGCAGGTAACTGATTACCTGCATGTGGTAATCGATTACCACTGTAACAAAATGTCATTTTTGCTTATTTTCAAGCTTGCTTGCTATTATTTCCTCATTTAACTTCCATGACTTGATATGATTGATATTTAGGGATGTTTTATGAGCTGTTTAACTTCTGTTTGAAGCATGTATGCAAAATTTCAATGCACGATTTGTCGATTCTCGATTATTTGTATTTTTGTGATGCTTGTATGATCATGATCAATCTTGCACCTTTGTTCACATGATAACATGATTAGTATTGCATGCTAATTGATGTTTGTTGCCATGATTAGCATGCACTATTATTTCCTCATTTAACTTCCATGACTTGATATGATTGATATTTAGGGATGTTTTATGAGCTGTTTAACTTCTGTTT
Source organism: Lathyrus sativus (assembly GCA_963859935.3). Taxonomy (NCBI): domain Eukaryota; kingdom Viridiplantae; phylum Streptophyta; class Magnoliopsida; order Fabales; family Fabaceae; genus Lathyrus; species Lathyrus sativus. The sequence goes on along the minus strand of OZ012740.1, from coordinate 28,678,279 downwards.
GAAGCATGTATGCAAAATTTCAATGCACGATTTGTCGATTCTCGATTATTTGTATTTTTGTGATGCTTGTATGATCATGATCAATCTTGCACCTTTGTTCACATGATAACATGATTAGTATTGCATGCTAATTGATGTTTGTTGCCATGATTAGTATTGCATGCTAATTGATTTTTGTTGCTGCCATTTCAATTTCATTCTTGATCATATTAAATTTGTTCTTCATTGAGGAAGCTTAATCTTGTATAATTAATAATTTGCACGTGTGCTTTAACGATCTTTCGACTCGCTTGAAAGATTGTTGGCTTGTTCACTTCCTTTTGATTAATTAATCGAAACATTGTTTTGATTAGTTTATCTCCTCTATTTCTTATATTTTAGATCTTTTAGGGTCTTTTTGTTCTCTCGTTCCTCCTGTGGAGTCGAAGGTTTGCACAATGCATTAGAGCATTGTACAACTTGCATCGTTTCTCTGTCAAAGTTCCGCATTACACTTTAGGTTCTAGAGAAGGAATGAGGATGGGAGTCTGTCTTATCCTCATTCTGATTGTTTCTAGGAAAGGGCGTCTTGGCCTTACACCTGGGATAAGTCACCTTTATTCCTAAGATGTGGTGTTTCCTAATCTTTGATCACTTGTGCCCTAGTCATTTGTCTATTGGTTTGAGTTCCTCCTTTCGATTCAACAATCCTTTCTCTTTTGGCCAATCTATTCTTTGATTCCACCAGAAGATTTGGGATCACCCTTTTCCTTGGTTGATCAACCGCTCTTTGGTTAAGACCATTTCTCTTCTTCTTAACAAAGTCAATTCTTTTCTTCGGTTAAACACAGTATGGCTGTCAAAATCGAATTCCTAGCGGATTTCGTAACCTTCTATTGGTTTTATCTACCTTCTTGTTTGGTTAATCACTGCCTGCCAGTTAAAACACCAAGTTTATATTTTTCTCAGTTAATCATAGTCCTTCTGTTAACATACTGAGTTTTCTTTGGGTTAAGCACCTTCTCTGTGTTAATCACCCGTTATTTGGTTAATCATAGTCCGCCTGTTAAAACTAACCTTTCTTTGGGTTAATCACTTTCTCTTGGTTAATCACCTTTTTCTCAGTTAACCACAACCTTTCTGTTAACATACTGAGTTTAGCTTGAAATTATCACCTTCTCTTGGTTAATCACTCATTATTTTTGGTTAATCACAGTCTGTCTGTTATAGCACTGAAACCCCTCACTGCCTGCCAGTTAATGTACCGAGTCCCCTGTGGATCCTATCTTTACCTCGATTCTTATACTTTATTCTCTTGGTTTCGACACCATTATTTTGTTTTATCCCCAATAGAGTTATCATCTTGCTTTCAAGTTCCTCAACAAAGTTTTCCTTTTCCTTTCTTTCTTGGTTTTGACACCAATTCTCTTGCATTCCCAGTAGGGTCTTGCTTTCTTCCTTTTGCTATTGGTTTTGACACCGCTTCCTCTTCCTTTTCTTTCTCCGTCTTAGTTCCCCGAACTACGTAGGCTCTGACTTCCTCATTGCACTATGAGGGTACGTAGGCACAAGATTACAGAATCTTGGCGAGCCATCTTCTTCCATTCTTCTTTCTCTCTGGTCCATCCAGATCTTCTTTTCTTTCATGGTTCCCTAAACTACGGAGCTCTGAATTCCTCATTGCACTATGAGGATACGTAGGCACGAGGGCCCCAATCCTCTGCGGGCACTTTCTTTTTCTTTTCTCGTCTCTCTTTTTTAGGTAGAAGCCTTTAGATAGATAACCCATCCAAGCCTAGAAGCAAGCGAAATGGTTTCTTTCGAGTACGAAGGATACGTGAGGTGCTAGTACCTTCCTCTCGCATAACCGAACCCCTTACCCGTTTCTCTTCCCTTAGGTTTTATCGATATTTTCCCTGTCTTTTAGGACTAAATAAAGTTCAATGGGGACTCTGTTGTATTATTGAGTGTGCGATTCACTCAGGTATAACCCCACTAGCCTCAGTTGGTGACTCTGCTGGGGAGTTCTTGCTCTTGTAAGTTAGGGTCTCGCCTAGTTTTGTTTGCTTTCTTGTTTGTTTGGGTGTTTATCTTTATGTTTTTCTTGCTTTATCTTTATGTTATTTACTGCATTTCTTTATTTCTTTAAATGTTCATACGCTGTATATTCTGGATATCTACTATTTTCTGCTGTTGTTGAGATGGGTTGTTACTTGAGAGATAAGCCCACTACCCAGGCTTGAGCATACACACAGGACTAAAGTGGAAAGTAGTGTGGCTTGCGTGGCATTTGGCCACGTGTAGATGACACGAAACCCACATTCATACGATGTTTTCTTTGGAGAGATTCTATCCTGCGCGTCTGGTGCAGATGATAGGATGTTGACTTAGAGAACTTATGACTCTGGAGACTGATCATTGGAAATCAGTGGAGGCCTCCTTGAGGGGGTAATAATGCCAAACCAGAAATGGTGAACATATTATTACTGCTCGACTTGAGAGCCTGAGAAGTTGAGGACCATCAGGAACCCTTGTTCAAGACTAGATCACACATGTGAGGGGGATATTGGTTTTTTTTGCAGGAAACCAAGACTCTTCATACCATTTTTTCTCTTGTCACGTCCATTTTTTGTGCCTGAGACGAGTTATATGCAGACCATCCAGATTGTTCAGACTGTGTTGGTTTCTTGCATATCATTTCATCATATCCACTCATTTTTGCATATGCATTAAAAATTTATTTTTAGCGTGAATTACATTTCATCATGTACGCATATGCATGTACTTTATCTAAAAAACCAGAATGCTTACACTTTCCGTCCCCTCCTTGTAGCAAGATGACGACTCGACATCGTTATTTCACTCGCTCATGCAAGTCCAAAATTATGACTGATATTGAACAAGAAAATGCTGCCTACAAGGAGACTTTGGCTCATTTTCAGGGTCGGATGGATCAGTTTCAGACCAACATGAATGTTATCATGGAGTTCTTTCATGCTCAGAAGGACGCCGTCGTTGTTACTACTGTTGTTACAACTGTTACTGATGCAACTGTTATCACTCCTGTGGTGATTTCTCCTCCTGTTGCTACTTCTTCTCCTGTTGTTGTTGAAGCGCCGACTGAGACCGTTGTTCAACCTTTTGTCAACCTACCAAGTGCTCAGTCTGGTACGAATAGGATGTCTGGTGCTTTTCCATGGGGAATGCCCCCGAATTTCACTCCTCAGATTGCTAGTGGTAGTGCCTTTGTTCTGTATCAACCTTTTGTTGCACCCATGTCAAATGGTAATTCTGATGCTTAACCTTGGGGCATGCCTACTCCGCTTCCACCTCATGTGGTGAGTCAGGATGATCATGAAATTCCCCAGGCGTAGATTCTCCAGACTCCTGTGCCAATTGATGTTGAAACTCCTGAGAAAGATGGGCTTAGGTATAGGGGTCCTCCTATTCATGTTTCGGTTTTGTCTCAACCTTCTCAAAACTCTATTCAAAATGTTTGTTCTAGAATATCCTACCTTGGGGCATCCTTTGCTGCTGCGGTATTTCCTACTAGTTACCCTTATGGTTTCAGATGAGTCAGAATGATAGTCAGATGGTAAATCCTGGGTTGGTATATCCGTCTTAGTCTGCTTCTCCTCAATTTTCAGCTCCAGTTGCATCACAACTTCCAAATCCACATGCTTTTGTCAGACCTGATGATCATAACAGACCTACAGATTAAAAATTGTTAGCATACATAATCAGAGTTATTGAAGAGTTTTCTACTTTTGATATGGACACCAAAGACTTGTGCTTGATTCCAAATGTTGTGCTACCCCAAAAATTCAAGGTGCCTGATTTTCCTAAGTGCAAGGGGTTGAGTTGTCTGTGAAGCCACATCACAATGTATTGCAGAAAAATGGCTTCCTACATAGACAATGATGATCTGCTTATCCATTGTTTCCAGGATAGCTTATCTGGGTCTTTCTTAAATTGGTACATGAACCTTAAGCGTGTTAAGATCAGAACTTGGAAAGATTTACCTGAAGCATTCTTGAAGTAACTTCATGAGTTCGGCCTGCTTTATCTAATACAAAGTTGGTTGACATATTCATAGGCACTCTTCGGGGTTTGTACTATGAGAAGATGGTTGGTAGCTCATCCTTCAATTTTGCTGATGTTGTGATCATTGGGGAACACATTGAGAATTGGCTTAAAATAGGGAAATTTGTTAGCACTGTGAATCAACAATCAGGGGTCAATAAGCTACATGGTGGGGTCTCTAAAGAAAAGGAAGAGAAAGCAAGTGCTGTCATGGAAAGTGCCCACTTTCAAGCACAAACTCCTCAGGATCATAATCTGCGAGCCCAAGGTCGAGAGCGTCAGAAACAACACAAACCCCGACTACTTTTGACTGTTTCTTTCTAGCTTGTTCCTAGATTGAACTGTGGTCTCTAGCAAGTGCTACTTTGGTTAGGTCTCTGAATCTAATTTGAACGTGCATTTATTTTACACTATATCTCGCAGAAAGAATTCTTTATAAACCCCATTGCGGATAAGTGGCAGCCTCTCCTTTGAGAAGCTTATCCATTTTGATATTTCAATGATAAGTGGAAATCTATTTCGAGAAGCTTATCCTTTTTCTACGAACAAGTGGCCATCTCCCTTGAGAAGCTTCTTTTGCTATTATGATAAGTGACAATCTCCTTCGAGAAGCTTATCCTTTTTCAATGATAAGTGGCAATCTCTTTCGAGAAGCTTATCCTTTTTCTTCGAACAAGTGGCAGTCTCCCTTGAGAAGCTTGTTTTGCTATTATGATAAGTGGAAATCTCCTTCGAGAAGCTTATCCTCTTTCAATAATAAGTGGCAATCTCTTTCAAGAAGCTTATCCTTTTTTCTTCCAACAAGTGGTAGTCTCCCTTGAGAAGCTTGTTTTGCTATTATGATAAGTGGCAATCTCCTTCGAGAAGCTTATCCTCTTTCAATGATAAATGACAATCTCTTTCGAGAAGCTTATCATTTTTCTTCGCACAAGTGGTAGTCTCCCTTGAGAAGCTTATTTTTCTATTATGATAAGTGGCAATCTTCTTCGAGAAGCTTATTCTCTTTCAATGATAAGTGGAAATCTCTTTCGAGAAGTTTATCCTTTGTTGTCAACAAGTGCCAGTCTCCTTCAAGAAGCTTGTTTCCTTTTGCCTGTTTACGGATAAGTGGAAATCTCTTCGAGAAGTTTATCCTCTTTCAACGATAAGGGGCAGTCTCTTTGAGAATCTTATCATTTTCCAACGATAAGTGGAAATCTCTTCGAGAAGCTTATCCTCTTTCAATGATAAGTGACAGTCTTTTTGAGAAGCTTATCTTCTTTCAACGATAAGTGGCAGTCTCTTTAAGAAGCTTATCCTTTTCCAATGATAAGTGGCAATCTCTTTGATAAGCTTATCCTCTTTAAACGATAAGTGGCAGTCTCTTTGAGAAGCTTATCCTTTTCCAACGATAAGTGGAAATCTCTTCGAGAAGCTTATCCTCTTTTAACGATAAGTGGCAGTCTCTTTCGAGAAGCTTATCCATTCTTGGTGGTGCGTAAGTCCTTTTAGAATGATAAGTGGCAGTCTCTTTTAAGAAGTTTATCCAAAGGGCGTTTCGCTATAAAGTCCAATTATTTTGGCATACATAAGAGTTTAATTACCCTGTATCTTTCCTGATGTTTCCTAAAGATCTCGTTTAATCTCTTCATTTAAGGAATTTCCAGAAGTTTGGATGTTTGAAAACTTCAACATTTGCTTGTATGATCCTATTGATATAAGGATCCTGCTTTATCTTTTGTCCTAGAGTATCAGTCGGTCAAGCCTGAACCTGTTGATCAATCACTTTAGATTTCCCTAGTTGTTTCCTTTCCCCCAGTGTTTGGTCATCCCCAATGAGTTTTCTACTCATTGTGTTGAATTTATCCTCGTGTGTTTTCTTTCTTTTTCTACATTTTGCATTTATCATTCCATCATTTTCATAATGATAGAGTTCATTGCATGTCAGCATTGCATAGTTTTTTTTTCCATAGCATAACATGTTATATGCATTCAGGATCAAAATTCGGGGTCTTCTTGGTATTTAACTATCTCCCACTACGATCATATGAAGAACAACCTTCTTCATACTCTCTAGTTGAAGATATTTAAATAGGGGCAACTGTTACGCCCCAATTTTGACCCTGAATCGCCAATCATACATATCATAACACTTTCATCATCTGTGCATCATATCCATCATTCAGGTCATCTAACATTTATGCCTCTAAAATTATGTGCTTTTTTTGCTTGTTGCCTAAGCTCAGGCCTTGCAAGATTGAATTAAGGATCAAGCAAAATTATCAAGTCAAAGTACGTGTGCAGTTCTGGTCGAAATTCAGTGGAAGTTTGACCTGATCTTGGTCAAACAAATGATTTGCTTCAATATCAGGCTATCAGGTTTTGGCAAAGATTTCGAATAAGGAGTTTGGTTCTCAGCAAGCCATTGTTTCATTAGTGTGCATTCAAGGCGAAGTTTAGGGTTTCTCAGCCTTCGTGTTTAGGACAAGCAAGTGTCGATTCAATTACCAAGTTATCGGGCTATGGCAAAGACAATTTGTTTTCAAGGTGGATAATCATCAGGGTCAGTTGATTTTCGATTAGGGTTTTGGTGTAGTGGCATAACAGTTTAGGTCACATGTGTTATGGATATGTTTTAAGGGCAAGAAGGTGTCAGCTTCAAGAAGTTTGTGTTAGGAGGTTGCCAAGCGACCAGGAATAAGGTTGTGCAAAATCAAGTTACAGAGCCATCAAAATTTAAGGCATTCAGTCAGTTACTCCAAGTCCTGATTATTGTGGTTTGTATCCCTGTCATGGGAGAATTTGAGTTTTCTATTCAATTCAAGACCATTTCAAAGGTGAGATCATGATGTGTTGTCACCTCTCATGGAATTGATTCGGGATTTCAATATATTTCTGCTATGATTTTGATGAAGAGTTCAAGATGTTGGAATATGGTTTCGAGGACAAATTGTTGTATTAAGTCAGGAGTGTTAGTTATTTAAATTTGTTTCAAGTGGTTCACTTTTTGAATTGATTCATGGTTTGGTCGAAATTCAAGGATTCAATCTCTAAGGACCAATTTCATTTCAATTTAAATCAATTCTAATCCAAACCGATTCAATTTCAAGTTTTATTCCATTCCAATTTCAATGCATGTTCAAGTTTCATGTCCATATTTCAATCAAACTTCGAGTCTTAATCTCATCTCAATTCTTGTTCAATTTCAATTTCAATTTCATGTTCCATGTCATTCAAGATTTCCACTCAAGTTCAAATTCATCCAAATCCCCCATTGCAAGTTCAACTTAGAATTTCAAGTCATGTCCAAATTTCAAGTTTAGTTTAAGTTTCAAATTTATTTTCAATTTCAATTCATAATTTCATCCAATTTCTTTTCAACTCAACAAAATTCAATTTTCAATACTTTTCCAATTTAATTCAAATTCAAGATTCCAATTTCCCTTCAAATTCTAATTTCAATTCATTCATGTTTCAAACAACATCTCAAATCTGTTCCAAATTCAAAATTCAATTCCAAGATTTTTTTTTAAATTCCAAATCTATGAATTCAAGTTCGCAACAAAGTTTCAATTCACATTCAAAAACAATTCAAGTTTCATACAATCCAAAATCAATCTGATTCAAAATCCCATTTCATTTTTTTTCAATTCAATTTCTAAATTTTAAAATTCAAGTTTTTGTCAATCTCTTTAAATTTCATTCAAGAAGTCAAAGTTTCATGCCTTTCTATCCACAATTACAATTAGACATCAAGTTTCCAATTCATGTTTCAAATTCAAAGTTCTCATTATATGTCAAGATTCATTCAAGTTATAGTTAAGAAGTCAAAACTCATGATCAAGATACAATACAAAAGGCCAATGTCAATAATACAAGTGAACAAACTCATTCTCATTTCTATTCAAGTTACAAACATAATTTCCAAAATTTGAAAGTCCATTCATACAAAGGTTTCTAAAAAAAAATAATGTGTGAATCATCAATACAAAGCCCAATTGTTTTCAAACCCATTACCAGTTAGTACAAAATGAAAAAAATAAATAAAAGGAATTGACAAGCCACTACATATGAGTTGTGGCATTGTATTTCATTGACAATCCATCCCTTGTGCCGACTGCTATACTTTCACCAATACCAAAACCGAAATTTACTGCTACACCTTCACCAATACCCAAACTGAAATTTACTGCTACCACCTTAAGGAAAATCGTACAAACCCGCGTGACCAAAGTTGTTACACAAAACCTCACAACTCGCGGGCCAAACCAATCCATCAAACAATTCCGTACCGCCAAAAGACTTGCCTCAATTCGTACAACCCTGCAAAACCTACAACAATGACTTTATGTAAACCATCCACAAATCGGACAGAACCACTGCTACTGTAAGGACGTACAACCAACAACGTAGTATGCGTATACTAACCAACACAACCTGCCATAAGAGTGATTTGTCAAGAATTACAAGAAAAAGTTTATGTACAACAAAATTAACAGAGAGGTTTTAATTTGAGTTTAAGAGGGGGAAGAGAATAGCAGTAAGGGGGAGAGAGTAACAGGAACAGAAACAAAAAACTCTAGAAAAAAAATCACGCACTCTTCTTCAATGGGATTCTTCCCACACTCCTCTTCCATATTTTCGCGGATACTGCCATCTTTTTCGTCAACCAAAATCACGCACACTTTCGAACCTTCATACTCATTTTAACCTTCATTCATACTACAAGGAGAACACAGAAGAAAAACAGCAAGTAAATCGAGTGAAATGCCCTGCAACCTATGCCTTAACCCATGATTCCACCACTTCCTTCTTCATAACCTGCAACAACAACAAAACAAGGGAGGAATTTTTTTGAATATATAAAGCTCTCTCTGTAAAATAAACTTGATTTCTTTTTCTTCAACTCTACGACAAGAGCCATAACACCACAACCACATTCAAGACCCTCACAGAATGAACCTCAACCTTTATCTACTAAATTGTTTGTAGGACGAACACACCACTCACGTACACCATCACGAACCCACTTCTCCATTCTCTTCGAAACCGCCTACATCTTTCATGCTACCTCATATAAAAAGATACAACACTGTAACTCAAATACTGAAACCCGTATTCATATTCCTACATCTGTACACCACGAAACTACACAAATAACTCACATTTTCGATCTCCATAACATCAACCACAGAGCTATAAGCAAATCCTTTTCATGAACGGTTGGTGTGCACGAATTCATCAAACAACAACATTCTGCGTTTCATCCACTTATTCCACAACAACAACTGTAACAAAAAAGATCTGGTCCTTGCTACAATCCGATTCATTCTTAGCTCTCACAGAGACAACGCCTAAACACCATGAACCCGTCGCACCGCCATTGATGCACGAACCACCGCGGACCTATCATCAAAATGCCGCAACTCAACAATTGAATGACAACCACAACCCTTGCAACAACATCAACTACGACGACAACAACGGAATAGAAAACAAAAGAAATTGAAGCGAAGAAAGGAAGCTAGATCGGAGATATTCACGAAAAGAGAGAGATCAAGAAAGGAAAGTGAAAGATGAAGATGTAAAGCTGCCTTGATAGGGGTATCCGCGTTTGAGATTTGGAATGGTCAAGAAACACGTGAGCATATTTTCAACTTGTTATTATTATTATTAATTTATTTTATTGTTTTTTATTATTTATATTTAATTAACTTTTGTTGGAATGAATTTTTCTTCATCACATGGATTTTCCTTAAGCCCATTATTTTTGTTTGATTCATACCCCTCAATCACTATCTGCACATCTCTCCAACTTTTAGTCAATTTTGTTATTTCTTGATTTCAATTTTAATTTTGATAATTATTGATTTCAAATTTTGAATTTAGTTAATTTTATTTTTTTATTTCAATTATTTCTTGATTTCAATTTTGGATTTAATTCTTGATGTTACTTGTGATATAGTTATTTTGATTAAATGTTGATAAAACTTTTTGATTAGTCTTTGAAGTTTTAACTAGAACTTTTGATAGATTAGGATGATATTTATTTGTTAACCTATGATTAAACCTTGTTGATTAAGTGTCATAAAATTCTTGACACTTTCGAAACTTTGGATGCTTTGATTAAATTCTTGGTGCCTTGACGGTAAGTCTTGATTTTTGATCTTTGGTATTGATCCCTTGTATTGCCCTTGTCAAATCATGATACTTGTCTTGTACTTGATACTTTGACATGACACAAAAATTTTTTTCTCTTACTTTAGCTTAGGAAACTAGCACACGTACGACTTCTTCTTGGGCTACCTGACAATGAAACCTTTTGTTTCTCGCAAACCCGTGTACTTTACATGTGCCCCACTCCCATTTGGATGTATGCTCTTTGCTCGTGCTCTTCTTTGATTGCGCTATGATGTTTTAAACCATTTTTCAAAATAATTCTCGATTCGTCGAGCCACTTTCCACCTTATAAGTCGATTGCTTTCTAAGCATCGCCATCAATATTTTGGTCATTATACACAACATTCAAAGCTTACTCCTGGGCTTTCTTACAGTGAGACCTATTTGATCAATTATCTCTAGTTGGTCATTTAGAAGACTGGCCCACTTTGCTAGTGCACACGATTAAAATTCAATTCAGTTGCTTTCATGTACTAGTATGTTGTGTGATGGTTCGAGTCGAAAACCTAAGGTTCAAACCATTATTTTTTCCATACGCAAAATTTAAACCTCTATCAACATCGAGCATTTTCTTATAGCAAAATCAATTAACTTAATTATACTTAAACTATATTTCAATAAAAGATGAAAAGGGAGTTGGAATGGAGTCTTCGATTTCTCTCCTCAATTGTTTGGGCCCGAGGAGCCTTTCTTACGCTCGAACAATTGTCTTCTTTAAAAGGTTCATAACTCACTAAATCTATTTTCTCAAATACATAGATGAAAAAGAGAGAGTCAAGTCTTTGACTCATTCTCCCGATTTTTTGGGCCCAAGAAACCTTTCTTAAGCTTCGAGTAATCGTCATTCGTAACTTACTCTAGCTATATCAAAACTTTTTCATAATATAAGATGAAAAAGAGAGAGTCAAGACTTTGAATCATTTTCCCGATTACTTGGGTCTGATGAGCCTTTCTTAAGCCTCGAGTAATCTTCATCCAGTTTAAAATACTTTAACTATCTTCCATCGTTCAAAACACTTTCCAAACATAACCTCTTTTCAAAATGAAAAGAGAGAGAGTCAAGTCTTTGACCCACTCTTCCGATTACTTGGTTCTGAGGAGCCTTTCTTAAGCTTCAAGTAATCGTTATCAAAACATCAACACATTTAATTCAACTTCTCGCTGCCGTGCGAACCGTCAAACCTTTTCATAAACGTGAGATATGGTGTCTTGAGAACGACGTAAAATATTACTTCGTCCATATAACCTATTTGAGTCGAGATAAGTGGCATGTTTCCCATAAATGTTGATATATGGAAATCCATTTAAAGTGATGCAAGCGTCCTCTCCTCACCGTTTGGGTAAAGCAATATTTTCAGTCGAATGCGACTAAGTATCTTTTGATAAAATCAAACCAACATCCGTAGTCCAAACTATGGATGCTTTAATTTCTCATTTGTCAATAAGAATATGTAGGTATAGGATTGTGAGATCCTAGCGAGCAACCTCCTCTATTTTTCTCCCGTAGTCCTCTTAACATTGGCCATAGTTATGTCAATATTTCCATTTATAATCTTTTTGTTTTGCCAAGCATTGTTCACTTGTAAAACTTGTTTGTTTTTTAGATGATAATAATAATGAAATTGAAATTCTAGTATGCAGATCTCATATGTCCCAAGAACATTGATCTCTACTCAAACAAGGACGAGGACATACCATGACCAATTTAAATTTCTTTAAATGGTACCAATGTCATGACGTCTGTTGTAACATCAGCAGGCTGACAGACTATTTATCTAACCATTTAAATTGTGCAGAATTGTAAATGCAGAAAGATAAATAACACACTGAATTGTTTACCCAGTTCGGTGCAACCTCACCTACATCTGGGGGCTACCAAGCCAGCAAGGAAATTCACTATTAGTAGAATTAATTCAGAGTCAAACAACCCGTTTTCACTCCTCACTTAAGACCTACCCAATGACACTTCAGCCTAGAGACCACTAGACCAGAGTTTCCCACTCACTCCCCCTCAATCACCACGGTAATAATCAATTCATTACAAAAACAGACTTTAGAAGACACTCTTCAAAGTCACAATACTTGATTTTTCTTAACAGCTTCAATCAAGGACAATACACTCTTGCTTAAAAGCTTTGAGTGACACAATGAACACAATAGTTCATACACACTAAACCAGAGCAATCATACAACATACAATTGCTTGGCCTACAAGAAATCCTAAGACTCTTACGCACACGTGAAGAACAAAGTTCTTCACTCACAAATATGTCTACCACAATGTATCAAAGATACAAAGGGTGACTTACAAGGTCACACACAATGGACTCTCAAAACCCTAAACCTTAATTCTACACTCAAGTTTTTCTTGTTGTGAGTGCTTAATTTCCCTTGCTTCTGCTCCTCCTTAAATAGCAATGCAGACTGGGCTTGGGCTGGTCACAAGTAACAAACTTTAGGTTTAACCAAGTTAAACCACTTTCCATAATTCAAGGTGTTGTCAAATTAGGTCACAGCTGCTTCATGTTATGTTCAGCCCTGACTAGAATCTCGCCTGAGATAACTAAGGAGCCATAATAGGTTTCCTGAATTCTAGCCTAAGATATCTCAGGTAAAATACTAGAAAACTAAAACCGCGCGCCTGATGTCATACGATCAATGTTATAGCATCCAGTCATGACATCCAACTTACTTGACTCTTAGCTTACCAAAGTCCCCCTGCTGAACACTCTTGCAGAATCTTCTTCACAACAGTAGAAACAAGCATATTATAGTTTCTTAAAAAGTCTCAAAGATCCTTTTTATGAACACCAATTAAATCTGCACTTTGTTCCTAATGAATCACTTTGGCCTGCACATACTGATGAGGTATATCCAAAGCACTTCTGTCAAGTGATAAAACAGCAGCACCTGCTATACCAGACAACGATGTCATGACATTCAGTATGACATCCATGACAACAGTTATGTCATCAGCTCCTGCTGCACCAGACAGTGATGTCATGACATTGGTAATGACATCCTGTTTAAAACACATGACAGTAGTTCTGTCATCTGCTTCTGCTAGCTCCTGCTGCACCAGACAGCGATGTCATAACATTGGTAATGACATCCTGTTTAAAACGCATGACAACAGTTCTGTTACCACAGCTCCTACTGTATCAGACAGCGATGTCATGACATTGTGATTAAAAACATATGACAACAGTTATGTCATGACAGCAGATGGATGTCACGACATTCAGCATGACATTCAAATTAAAACACTCCACAGCAGTTCTGTCACCACAGCAAATAAAGATGTTATAACATCCTGCTTAACATCAGTGCAGAATCATGTTTTACCAAAATTTAGTCAATCATAGAACCATGGACAATTCTATATCATAGAATTGTGGAACTAGCAGAAATGAATATGCATGTTTTGAATAAATTCAGTCGTGTTCACTCATAATTCTTATCATTATCACACATTCGATCAAGCAAAATTAAAAGAGAATGATGAAATCAAAAAGACGAGATCATTGTCTGTTTGCTTTTGAATAAAACCTTGCTAACGATGTAAGGCATTTATTCAAATCCCCAAACACTAGAGTTATAAGGAAGATAATCCCTAGTCAACCCCTTTGGGCCTTGAAGTAGGAGTTTCTTTTTGTAGATAAAAAAGTTATGCTTATGCTTGTATTTCTCTTGTACAAATTAAAGCAATATATAAAACCAGTTGATGTTTATGTTTCATCTCATTTTGATGTTATTAAACATATGTTGTCTAAACCTATCTTACATAGTCGAGTTGGTAAATGACACTAGCATTGACGGAGTATTCTTTAACATATAAGCCTTTCAAGGCAGTTAATGGACAAGTGGTAGCAAACTTTATAGTCGACCACTCCATAAATGAAAGCACTTTGAAATACGTTGAACTGGAACCTTGGAAGTTATACTTCGATGGCTCTAGACACAAAGATGGAACAAGCATAGGCGTGCTAATTATTTTGCCTGAAAAAATTCCAACAAAATTCAAGTACAAGGTCGAAAGAGTTTGTTCCAACAACGAGGCTGAGTATGAAGCCTTAATAGCAGGACTTGAGATTTTGTTAGAATTGGGGGAAACTTGAGTCGAAATAATGGGAGACTCAGAGTTGGTCATAAAACAAATTACAAAGGAGTACAAATGTGTTAAGGAAAATATTATCATGTACTTTGTAATAGCCAACAGACTACTGAAGAAATTCGAAGAGGCAAGCATTCGACACATACCTCGACTAGAGAATCAAGTGGCTAATGACTTAGCTCAGATTGCTTCTGGGTATAGGGTTTCGAAGGAAAATTTAAAAGACGCCATCAAAGCTAGAGGTAAATTCGTGTCTGTTGGATTATGCCCATCATATTTAGAAGTGACAAAGCTTGGATACGATGATGAAGAAAATTTCGAGATTTTTGCAGTAGACAGCTTGTCGGACAAAGACTGGAGGAAGCCTTTAGTTGAATAATTACAGAATCCAATAGCGTCCACAGAGCGAAAGGTCAGGTATCAAGCTTTAAGTTATGTTCTTCTAGGAAATGAGTTATTTAAAAAGACCCCTGAGGGAGTCTTACTTAAATGCCTCAGTGAATCAGAAGCGTATCTGGCCCTCTCGACTGTTCATAGTGGGGCATGTGGGGCACATCAAGTAGGCCATAAGATGAAATATCTATTGTTTCGACAAGGCATGTATTGGAATACCATGCTAAAGGATTGTATTGAATTCGCCAAGAGCTACCAGGAATGCCAAGTTCACGCAGGCATACAACATATCCCTGCATGCGAGTTGCATTCCATTGTCAAACCATGACCTTTCAGAGGTTGGGCTTTGGATTTGATTGGAGAGATTCGACCAGCATCCTCCAAGAATCATATATACATTTTGGTAGGAATTTACTACTTTATGAAGTGGATCAAAGTGATACCTTTACCAAATGTGGATCAAGAGGATGTGATCGAGTTTATTCAAAAATACATCATTTACAGGTTTGGAATTCCAGAAACGATCACAATAGATCAAGGATCAGTCTTTACTGGTCGAAATATGCAGGGGTTTGCTAAAGAGATGGGTTTCAAACTCTTAACCTCTACGCCTTATTATGCTCAGGCTAATGGTCAAGTCGAAGCAGCTAATAAAATGGTGATTGGTTTGATCAAAAAACATGTGGGAAAAAAGCCTAGAAATTGGCATAAGACATTGGACCAGATCCTCTAGGCATGTCGAACCTCTCCCAAAGAAGTGACTAACACTACTCCATTTCGATTGAATTTTGGTCACGATGCAGTGTTACCCGTTGGGATCTACCTGCAGTCGACTAGGATTCAAAGACATCATGAAATTCCTTCTGATTCTTATTGGAATATGATGTTAGCTAAATTGGTAGATTTGGACAAAGAAAGACTTAGAGCTCTAGAACTTTTGAGGAGACAAAAGAAAAGAGTAGAGAAGTCTTACAATAAAAGGGTTAAGATTAAAACCTTTTCTCTTGGAGATTTAGTTTGGAAGGTAATCTTGCCTATGGATCGAAAGGTCAGAGCCTTGGGTAAATGGTCCCCAAAATGGGAAGGCCCATTTCAAATTATGCAAGTATTTTCTAATGGAGCCTATGAAGTTGAAGAACTAAACGAGGATAAAAGAATCTTGAAAGTAAACGACAATTATTTGAAAAAATATAAACCAGCACTTCAAGAAATCAAAATCTCTAAAGAATAATTTGATGTAAAAAGGCACAACCAATAATGGTATTCATGAGTGCCAAAATGGCTTAAAGTTATTACATAAGAAAGTCTCAAAGGGCTATGGAACATTGTATTCAAAGGAAAACATTACAAGGAAATTAACAAGCTAAAAAGGGATATTCTCTTTGATCTTCAAGTACTTCGACTTTTGGAGTTCAAAACGCCTTTCACACAGGGTTTTGTCAGAATGTAAGCAGGAAACTTCTTTCTCTAGTTGTCGAGCTTCCTCAGCAAAGGTTATGGCATTGTCAAGCTCTTTCAATAGGCCAGAGTCATCAAAGGTAGACAACTCAGCATTGCGTTTTTTGGCCTTTGAGATCTTGGCTCGAAGCTTCTTGATCTTTCGTTCCCAGGAGGTAATGTTTTGTTTATTAGAGGTGATCTCCTGCTTGTTCTTTTCTTTAGTTTCCTCCAATTCTGCTACCTTATTCTTAGATTCAGTGGCAGAAGCCCAAGTGGCAGCCTCGCTTCCAGATTTGGTCGAAATGGCCTTCTCAATTTGAGGCATGCGCTTGAGGTCACCATAAACTTGGTCAATCATAGTGCCAAGTTCTAGAATTATGGTGGCAGATTCGGGGGAGATAGCATGGATGTCGATTTGTTGGAGGAGATTTTTTAGATAGATGTGAGTAACATGATCCATCTGTAAGAGTGTGAAAAGGTCACCCTTAAAGATCTTATATTTGATCTTCAGAAGGATGTTGTCCTCAGGCTTGCTTGAAGGCTGATTTCCAGATGTAGTCGAAGCACTAAGAGTTTTTTCAGAGGAACTTCCTCGACTGCCAAGAAGGATCTTTATGTATTGTTGAAGGTTGTTGACCTTCAAGGCATCGAGTTCCTTTTTAGAAAGGCATGTTCCATACATAGTTGAGGTTACCTTGCCCTCAGTGGCAGCAGTAGTGGTTGGAGAAGTGATGGTTTCGACAGGGGTCGGCTCATTACCAGGTCCTTTGTCAGTTTTCTCCTCCTCGCTTTTGCCCTCATTTTCTTCACCTTCATCCATTTCATCATCAACGTTTCCATCATTGTTGCCATCAAGTTCAGATTGGTGCATTGTCTCATTATCTTCCTGTATCTCCTCATTCCCTTCTAGATCAACATTTTTATCACCAAGGGTATTGTCCAGTGGAGAGCCATATTTATCAGCCAAGGTTGTAGTTTCATCCATATTGATGTCTCTTGGATTTGTTGTTTCAATATTTTGCTGATCATCGTCTTCCTCGTGGTCGGCGCCATTTGTTTGAGACTGCTGAGTAGCGGTTTTTATAGGCGAATGGGGGGTTGTTTCAAAGCCAGGTTTGTTAGTTTCACCTAGTGAACTCATTCCATAGCCCAAATTAGAAGTAGTATGGTATGTGGGCTTACCTTGGCTATTCAGAATGGTGGTTGGAGAAAGAGGACTATCCATTGGTGGCGTTGAGGCACTTGCATCAGCCTGAATCAAGTAGGAAGCGAATTAGAGCAAAAAGGAAACAAGGTAAGTAAGTGGGTATTTCAAAAAACTAAATTGATAAGTTACCTTGACACCTTCAGCAGCAGGGCTAAAATTATTGCTTTCAGCATGACCTGTGGCTGGTTTAGAGGTAGCCTTAGAAGAGGCTCCCGCAGCACCACCGGTGGGGGTTGTCTTTTTGGATACCTTAGCCGTTTTTGGATCAGATTGGCCACCAGCAGCATCTGTCTCTTGACTGGTTTTCTTTCTCTTCTTCATCTTTAAGTCTTCAGGAGGAGATTGTTCATCATCCTCCGAATCAATAATAATTTAGGCAGTGCCCCTTTTCGACTTCCTCGGAGGTGTTGGAGGTAGTTTGCGAGAAGCCTGAAGTAATGAGAAGCATTAGAGGAAATAAAGACTAATCAATGAAAGGAAAAAGTATGTGACGTACCTTGTTGCCTTCAGCCTTTGTTTCGACCAGCTATTGAGGTGTGCTTTTCTTGGGTACAACTACAAAACGAACAAAGTTACCACAAGTTAGTAATGATAAAGTTCAAATAAAAAACATAAAATCGAAGAATTCAAACCTTCACGTATTTCGGATTCGATGCGAACATATTCAATACTGATATGAAGGTGTCCTTTGAAACTTTCTAGCGTATGCTTAGTCAGAACCACCCACTGAGCCTTGGGGTTCGATTGCTGATAAAGGATCTTTATAGAATCCCCACAGATGAACCAATCTGGAAATGGAAGGGCAAAAGCCACTCTGAAATCAGCAGATGGCAGTCGAGGAGTCTTCCGAGGGAATAGTGCAACAGCCACTTCATAGCAATCCTCAGGAGGAATGTATGAAGGGAGTTTCAAACTCTCCATTTTCTTTTTTAAAAAATCTTTCAGCGTAACCGCGGCTTCACGAACGGTTCGACTAACATCATTTGGTCAATAAACAGTTTCAAAGTACTTCTGGAAGGCTTGAATCTCTTTGATATTAATGGATATACCTTTCTTGATCTTCTCCTGCACATCAAAAAAAGTTGGGTCAATCAACTGAGTGAAGCTAGAGACATCAAGGAACTCTGCAGTATAATGTCTCGACCTCTAGTTATAGAACTCCTTAGTGCATATGTGAGAAGGCTCAAAGTAGACAGGAGTAAAGATTGATCTATGAGCATGTTAAGCAAGGTGTGTCGAACTCTCTATGGAATTATAGATAGTGTGGTGGAGGATCACATGGACCTTCTTTTCATATAGACACTTGGGCAAAGTTTATACCAGGCCAAATTGTCGAGAGACAAGATTTGGTTGGTAGGCCATCAAAGCTGTTTGGCCCCTCAGGAGGTTGAGTTGGTGAATAATAAGTCGAGGGATTAGAAAACCCTCCCAAACAAGCTTCGATTTTGCCTCATGTTTCTTGAATGTAGGAGAGAAGGCCCTAGTGAACCATTTAGGACCATACTTTCTTTCTGCAAATGGGGCCCTTCTTGCTGTAAATTCATATCGCTTGGCAAATATCTTGATGAAGCCAGAGAAGGATGCCTTAAGTGTCTGCCCTTCTTCACTATGGGTTATCTTCACCAGTCGAGTCCATTCGACTCACCTCTCTTTGATTTCTATATCTTCCTCGTCGATAGTCCCTTTGTTAGGGAGACTAGTTTCAAATGTGGCATTAAGCCAAAGTTGGAGCAGCCAGAAGGGTCCTGACAGCAAGAGATTTCCATTGTTTTCTTGATCTTTCAGTCGACCAGCACCTTCATTAAAGACTCATATAAACTAGCCAATATCATTTCACTCAGGAAAATGCCTCGATTAAGGTGCAATTGGTTGGCCAGAGTTAGGTATTTCCTTGCCACTTGCAGAGATTTGGTGAAAAATACACAGCGAGAAAGCCACATAGCCAGAAATGATATGTGCTCTTGATATTCGAATGTGTCAGTTTATTTGTCATGGTAATGATTTATGAAATGGGTGTAAGTGTGTTTGATGGTTGAGAACCCTATGTTGTCTTGAGCATCTACCTCAGGGTTATAAACTAATCCATGTGGTTTTAGCCCTGTAATAGCGGCTATGTCGAAGATGGTGGGTGTCATCATCCCATAAGGAAGATGGAATGTATAATGGGTACTATCCCAAAAATACAAAGAAGAAGCTAACAGAGTCGGACAGTAAGTGGGACCCGTCTTCGACATCATAATCAAATCATAAATCCCTATTTCCTTCCAAGTTTTTGCTTTGACTTTTTCTACTTTGGTTAACCAGTTTAAGTAGAGGTCAACATCTTTGAAATATGGGGTTACTCTAAACAACCTAGACCCATCATTCAAATACTTTAAATCTATGTCTTTTAGGGCTACATTATCATGAGGCTCAGCAGTTACCCTAGCCTGATCCTTTTTCCCTAAGGGTTTGGTTTTACGGTATGAAGGGAAGAAGTCACTAATGGTTGCATAATCTACACCTAAAGTAGATAAAGGACTATATAGAGATAATGGTTTGCCAGAAAAGGTTACAAGAATCAATACCTGGGATTCGTAGATGTGTCTTTTTTCTTCTTTGAGAGGTTCAGGGATGAATTGCTAATTCTTCACTACTTTGGGTCCACTTAATGTAGCAAAAGGAGGAAGTAGTGACACGCTCTTTGGCCCTTTGCCTTCGGATTTTTCTTTGGATCTTGAGTAGTAGTGGTTGAAGATGCCATTGTTAAGGACTTGAAGAAAATGGGTTTACTGAAGGTGAAGAGTTAAGAGTGTTTGAAAGAGAAGGAAGTGTTTAGTAAGTGCTTTGGAGTTGGAAAATTAAAAATAGTTTCTGAAGGAACTATTTATAAAGTGTGTAGAAGTAATAAAAGGTTATTGATCATCATTAGGGGCTAAAAGCTAGTGGGACGCGTGGCCTCCCAGGAGCAAAAGTTGGGGCGGTGGCAGTTGTTACCTATGTCCACGATCTCATAGATCCTAGGAGAGGTGATGATGGTCTGGGATTTGATGTGATTTCCAAGGAGTTGTTTTTCAGAATTGGCCATAACGTCATGAATATGATTGAAAAGAAACTAAGCAGTTTTTTGAGACGTGGGTTGGTCGGTTACATTGACACCTATGTGAGGTCGAAAGATGGCGTCAAATAAGACACTATCAAAAAATGACCTTTTTCTTCAGTACTGTCGAAAAGGACATTTTTAGGGGGCAATTTGTTAGCTCAGAAATTCGACGCCCATATTAAGTTGGAAGTGTTGATGGGAATGTTAAATTCTCGAAGAGTTTTAAAGGAGTTTTCAACTAGATCTTCGTGATAGGTTTAATTCGAAGGTGCTCACATAAGGAAAGGATACTTTTTGAACTTAGAAAATATTTCTAAGAGTTGGGAAGCTACCTTCGACCAAGAATACTGATGATGTTCGACGCTAAGGGAATTCAAAATTCAAAAAAAGAAGGGAGGAGTTATTCTTGTCTGCTCTTGAATAAGACAAGTAGCGCACATCCAAGGGGGAGAAGCATGCGGCGTGACACTTGTCATATGTTAATTGTTTTAGGAAGTTAACAACAGTTAATTTTGTTATTATAAATAGGAGTTCTAGCAATAAGATTAAGAGGGGGAATAAGGGTTTGTGTTCACTTTGTACAAGTTACTCCATATTTACTCAAAGTATCCGCTTGTAGAGAAAAGAGTCTTGGGAGAATGCACGTGATATAAACACCATTTTCTTCTTTAATGCAATTTACGTTAACTTTTCATAAAAAAATCTATCTTTTACTTTATTGCAAGTTACGTTTCAGCATTGTGCCTTATTTTTTCAGCCTTTTCTTTGATGTCTTCAGCCCTTTTTTTGATTTAATATTCTTGCGTTTCTTTCGAACCATACTTTTATATAAGCTTCTCTTTATGAGTATTGTTGAAGTGTTTAGTCTTCAGAATTTACTCTTTCTTTATGCAAGTTCTTGTCTTCATCATTTACCAGTACTTTGATTTTACTTCTTTTTTCCCAAATCCATTTACACTTGAAATAAGTTATTTTATCATGAACTATGTCTAAGTGTTCATCGTCTTTATAAACTTTACTTAAGATCAATTAGCACATGTCCTAGGATTTGTATGGTTGATCCTGCAAGTCAAATATATATTTTTCGATTTGTAAGACTAGCGGTTGTTCACCAATTTTCACGGTGAACAGACATAGACTTCTTCGTTTATGTAGTCTTTAAGAAAATTTGATTTAATATCCATTTGATACAATTTAAAATTCAGGCAGCAGGCAAATGCCAAAAGGAGTAATAGTTTAAAACAAGCTAAAAGAGCATAAGTCTCCTCATAGTCTATTATTTCAGCTTAATTGTATTCTTTTGCCACTAGCCTAGCTTTATTTATAGTAAGCATTCCATTATCATCTAGTTTGTTCCTAAATACCCATCTAGTGCCAATACAGTTTTGTCAGATGGACGTGAAACAAGGTTCCAAATGTCTTTTTATTTAAATTGAATGAGTTCTTCTTACATATCAAGTAGCCACCCTTCATCAAGTAAGAGATTATATATTATCTTTGGTTCAACCTGAGAAATGAAAGCAGAATACTTACATAAGTTGTTAGCATGTGATCTCGTACTTACACCCTTCCTAATGTCTCCTAGCACTTGACCCAATAGATGATCTTTTGCAACTATCCAATCTAGAGGCAGCTGTGGTGAAGTCTCTTTTTCATCTTCCTCTTGTTCGCTTTCCTCTTTGTCTTTACTAATGTCCTCATATGTTATTTTTGGAGGAGGGTCGTTTTTATGAACATTATCACCGATAAAAAATTTCTATGATCACATCTGAAACATCAGAACAAATACATTTCCCTATCTTTTGGGTTGAGGATTCATCAAAAGCAACATGAATTAACTCTTCAATAGAATACGTTTTATGATTGTAAAATCTCTTATTTACTCAAAGATGAGTACCCTAAAAGTATATCGTCTTCAAACTTAGCATCAAATTTACCAAGGTTGTCCTTTCTGTTATTTAAAATAAAACATTTGCAACCGAAAATGCAAGAATACGAAATATTAGGTTTCCTGCCTTTGAGTAACTCATAGGGTGTCTTCTCAAGATTGGTCCAATGATAACCCTGTTCAAGACATGGCATGAGGTATTAATCGTATCCTCCTAAAAGTACTTAGGAAAACTCATTTCGCATATTGTAGCGCGTGATTTTCCTTCTTTTGAATGAGGTCGCCTTTTACATGTGAACTTCTAATTTATCCCAAGAGTGGGAAGGGAAAAAATCTATATAAACCTGTGAGTGTGTGCAATGCGAGGTAATGCACTCAGATTTTGGGAATCGATATTGGTTATACTAAGGGAAGGTATTAGCACCCTAAGTATCTGTAGTATATAGGAATCTCTTGTATATATTTGTGTTTACTATTGATAAGGTCATATGTTGTGTATTGGGAATTTGTTAACTGTTTTGAGTGAGTGATAGGAGATATTTTTGTTGTTTTTATAGTGTAAGTTGAAATTTATAAAGTTGTAGGAACCTAAAGGGTTTTATTTATTATTGTGCTCGCTAAGATCTCGCAATCTTATGCCTACGTATTCTCAATAGGAAGTTGAGAAATTAGAGTGTTTGTAGTTCCACCTACTAATGGGTGGAATTGGGTTTGTTGGGTTTGAGAGAAGAGACAAGTTGTCATCTCAATGGAGATATATCACCTATTCACCACAAATATTTTGAGTAAAAAGATAATAAGAGAAGAAGCTTTGAACTTGGATGTAGAAAATCCAGAGTAATGCCACATCTTCCTTCAAATGAGTCTTTGCATATGAAGAGAAGGACCTTAACTTTGATATAGAATAAAGAAATGTACCACTTATATCACTTAAATGAATGAAGTGTTTTTATGCCATAATAAGAGAAGGACTCCAGCTTGGATTTTGAATCAACAAGTGTGCCACTTACATCACTTAAATGGAAAAAAAAAAGTTTGAAATGTTTGATATATGTTGTGGGGAATAAAAGAGACATCTCTTCTACAGAGATGACCCATGTTTCATCTCTGAGGAAAAAAGTTTTGTATTTGAAGCCAAAGGTTGGCTAGGTTTGGCTTAAATTTTGGGGTTTGAAGTCACAAAAGGGCTATGGTCTGAGCATTTGAAGCCATTAAAGGGCTATGGTTTTGAATGAAGTTGAAAACTTCAAAAGGAACCCTAGAGCTTGAACTAGGTTGTAGTTTAAAGGGAATCCTAAAGTTTGAACTAAGTCTAAACTAAGGATGAGTATTGAAATGTAGCAGTTGTACGAATGCAAGTGTTTATAAACATAAATACCAAGAGAAACTTAATAAGACAAAATTGATTAAGCTTTTGAACAAATGTAGTCATCAAGGATGACATGAATATGATTGTGATCAAGCATGGTATATCAATATATGAATGTTTATCAGACAAGTGTATATGTTCATCATGGTGAGAGTTTATGAAGGAAATACTTGAACATGTGAGCAAAGATTTAACCAATTGAAAATATCACAGAGAAGTTCAAGTAAGCATATATTCAAGATGAATCAAGGATCAATTGAATATGGAAAAGGGTAAACTAAAACCTAATGGGAGTTTATGAATATATGAACAAGATATTCAAACATGGTTGAATCAAAGGCTTTGGGGAATCCAAACTCAAGTGGAAGTCCTATTCAAGGGGTTTTGAAAAGATCAATCAAGAGAAACCCTAAAATTTCAACTAATTAAACACTTAATCAAAGTATTTTTCAAAAGAAATAATACTTTAACCAAGGTATACACAAGTTAATACAAAATTTTATGTATATCAACAAGAATTTAAACAAAGTGTATCATGACCATAATGACACATAAGTGTAATTAGGTCAAGAAAAGAATCAAAAGAAATCAAGGTATGAGAAATACTTAAAAAGTACTAGTTTCCAACCTAATAAATTTGTCAAAAGTAAATATTATTTTTGGGATCTTTTGATGGATTTTAAAAGTAGGGGAGATAAATGAGAATTATGCAAAAAATTGGCTTAAAAAGATTATTTTTGCTAGGTGAAATAATTAGGTGAAGTTGCAAAGAAAAATGAAAAAAATAGTGTTAAAAAAAAATAGGAATTACCCCCATGGGTGTTGAACTTGTGCCCTTGGGGTGATGGGTTTAAAATGATACCATATGAGTCACGTTTTATAGGTTGACAAGGAATGGATGGTGAAAATAATATAGAGAAATTGAAGTTGAAAATAGTTTAAAAGTAAAAGCAAAAGGTATGGGGCGAGGAGGATTAGAACCCCAAACCTTTCACACTAAAACCCTTGAAAATGCATGCTTTAGCCACTGGAATAGTAATACATCCGTTTATTGAAATGGAACGAAATAATAATATAGAAAAAACACAATTTTTTTTGAAAAAAAAGCGCCATGGCCATCTTCTTCCTCCACGGGCTTCATCAATCATCTTCCTCATTTTCAAATTCTGAACTTTCTTAATACGCAATGAAATAACATGATGTAAACATGAAAGTTGCTAGAAATTTAACAAGGAATTGAATGGTATCATTGACTTTCATTTATATTATGTGTATCAAAAGAAATTAATCTCAAAACTATATGAATCCTAACTACAAGCTTTAATATGAAATCACATATAGTCATGATACATAACAATTAATTGAGGGGAAATGATCCTCATATTCCCATAAACAAGTTGATAACTCAATTGATCATTTATAATGCATGAATTATGGAGTTCAAGTTTTGAGAAAACTTACCATTCAAGTGAGAATTGAATTCTTGCTTTGAGGTGTTACATAAGCAATTTGTTGGTTCTAACAGCTTCCTTGATCTTCAAAGAATGTGTTGCAATGGTTATAATGATTTGAAACCTTCTGAAACTCTTTATCCAAATCAATATGCATCCTTGGAGCAAATGGCATGTGACTTGATGGTTCTGGTATTACAGTTGAGAGATGAGAGTTTGAATCACTTACACATGATGTATGTGAAGTGTTTTGATCACTAGTTTGGTTGGAAATGGCTTGGAGATGAAGTTCAATGTCTCACTTCTTTGGACTTTGAATTTTGGAGAAGAGAAAGGTTTCTTAGAAAACAAGCTTCTTGAAATATTTTGGTGTCTTTTGAAACATCAGATTGAACCCTATTTATAGGAGAATGACTCAGATATTTGTGAATTTGAGAGGATCATGATGCATGCTATTATCCAATATGTAATGTCATGTAGCTATTACTTGAGTGCCAAGGTACATAGCTTCCATTCTCACATTGCTACTAATTATGATCTTTTGAGCTTGATCCTTTCACATTGCATCTCATCCCTTGGTGTTTTGATCATCTTTCGGTAGATTGGGGAGGTTTTTGGAAAAATCACAATAGCACTTTAATACTAGAGGACAAAACCTCACTTCATGGTTTTTGAAATGATTTTTAACACATGCCAAAGATGGAATCTTGAAAATTCAGTTATGCTATTGCAAAACACATAGTGTATGATCATTTTGGTGTTGATCTTGTGAAAATTTTAGGTTTGCAAGCTCATCCAAACCGTGCAACAACAAAATGTGTAGCAAATTTGTCTTGCAAAACAGTTACAACAAGGCCTGTTGTGAAATTCTTGTCTTCTCACTCAAGTAAGGTAAATGAATATTCTTGGCCATTTTGGAAAGTTGAGATAACATACTTCAACTTTGACGTTCAAAGTTTATCTTGATTCAATATGGATCATAGAGAAAAATGGCCCTAAATTTGGCTCCAACATGAGACATATTTTGTCTAAAACTTTTCTAAGTGTTTAGGTTCAAAAGTATGAAACCTCCAACTTCATCGCTCTATATCTCTTAATCTATGCATTTTTTGAGGTCTCATCCTAAAGGACAAATTTTTAGTATGTAACAAGCTTTTCAGTTTGGTCTTTAGATCAAAGAAAATGATTACTTGGTTTGGAAGTTATGACCTTAGCAAGTTGGGCAAAAATCATGATCTTCCTTAACTTAGAAAATTTTCAAATTTTTTAATGTTGCCCCTTTTACAAGTAACCTCTTATTTCTTAATTTCTCTAATTGATATTGATCGAAACCACATATTATCATCATTCTTGACTCGAGGAACCCATGGTTGACCAAATATCTCAAAAGTCAAACTCGATTTTGACCATAGTTGACTTTTGTATTAGATGAACTTGAACTTTATGATCTTTAATGAAATCAAACCCTTGGGCTAATTGAGATCCTATAGGTGGACTCCAAAGGTGTTTTTGAGTGTCTTGAATCATATCCTAAGGCTTGAGATTATGTCTTGCTCAAAAGTCAAAGGTACAGTTGACTTTTCATCAAAAACACTAGATTGTGGACCAGATGAATTTGAATTCTTGCATTACTTATGAATCAAGTTATTTGGATCAAAACAATCATATGTATGGACTAAAATGATGAATTTTAGGTCCTTGAAACATATCTTGAGATTTTGGATCATGCCTTTACTCCAAAAGTCAACCCAGAGACTGAATTAGGTCAGAACCCTAATTTTGGTGCACTGAGGATCTTGAGGCTTGATGAGCTTGTCATGATGCTATCTTGCACTTGATTTTTTATGGAAGGAAACTATTGATCTTCATAGAGGAATAATGGACTTGAGATGTTGAATATGATGCACATCCTCTAATAATTCATCTATTTGATCCCTTGGGAAGACCACCTACCCTGTAAAGCAAGCAAGCACACACATCTTGTATTTGTAATGGGTTAGTGGTGTATAAAGACACACATGCATGTAATGTGGTGAATGAAGTGGAATCTTCAGGGTAAAAAATTAGGGTATGACACATATCATTGTTCGAGTCAATTTTTCTAATACATTGTTTTTTACACTCAACGACACCATTTTGTTGTGGATTTCTCGGACATGAGAAGTTATGAGTAATTTCATTTTTGTTACAAAAGTTTTCAAATTGATGGTTTTCAAATTCACCACCATGATCACTATGGGGTGTGGAAATTTTCAAATTAAAAATATTTTGGACATTCTTAGCAAACTTCACAAATGCTATAAAGTTTTCTTCCTTATGGGTTAAGAATGACGTCCAAGTGAATCTAGAACAGTCGTTCGCAATCATAAACCCGTAATAGTTACCGCCTAAACTTATCGTCCTCGAAGGCCAAATAAATCTAGATGGAGAAACTAGAGAGATTTTGAAGTTGAAAAATACATTTTTTTTATTTAAAAAGACACTATAGTTTGCTTTCCAATTTGAAAAGCATTATAAAGTTTATCTTTTGAAAACTTTATTTTAGGTAAACCAACTACTAGATCCTTAGATGATATCTTATTCATCAAGTCAAAGTGTATATGTCCTAAATGTCTATTCCATAACCAAGAATCTTCATTCTTAGTTACTAAATATTTATTACCATACATTGACACATCATCCAAGTCAAGCAAATAGATATTATCAACCATATAACCCTTAAACACTAAGCTTTTACTTGCCTTATGTTCAATCAAACAACTTAATATATTGAAAACAATATAATGCCCTTTGTCATATAATTGAATAACGCTAAGTAAATTGTGTTTAATCCCTTTAACTAATAAAATACCTTCAATGGTAATTTTGGAGGGATTTCCCACAATACCTTATCCTAGAATTTTAGCTCGTGTTTGTCTCTGTATGTAACGTGACCTCTTTCTTTGTGATCGAACTTGATAAACACTAAAGTGTCTCCTGTCATGTGTCTTGAACATGTGCTATCTAGGAACCAAAACCTTTTCGCTGAGGAAAGACGTCCCTACAAATAATCAAATAGGAAGTTTAGGTACCCAACTAACATGTCCTTGAGAGTTATTTAAACAACACTTTGGTATCCAAGCCATGATACCATTAGAAACTTTGACATACATAACATGGCAAAGAGGCCTAATGTGACATTTATCATCACAATAATGACATATAACTTTTAGATGAAATAGTCTTTCTATTTCTTCTAGCAAGTTAAGGGTTTTTCTCAAAACCAATCTCTCTTTCACTTGAATACATAAAACTGGTAATAGATAGAGAAATAGCTTGTGCTAACTATCCTTTGAGATTTTTATTTTCAAGTTTTAAAATTAGACAAGTAACACAGTATATCATTACTATATTTTCAAATAAAGTATCAGAAGTATTAAAACGCTCATCTACGATAGATGAATGCTTTTTCTTTAAGGAATCTAAATCATTATTAAGATCATTAACCTCATTTTCATGTTTTGAAATAAGTTTTCTTTAAAGATAAATTTTCTTAAAATCATATAGATGTTGCATGCATTTCACTAAAAACTTTCGAAAATTGTTTATAAGATGGTTTGAATTTTATATCAAAAGGTTATACCTCAGAGTCTTCACTTTCTTGTATGCCATCAAGCATAGGTTGGCACATTCATCATTATAGCTTGAACCAAAAGACAAAAATGAGCTTTAATCTTCTTATTCCCAAGTAATATAGACTCTACGACCTTTGGCATATTTTCCCTCAGTCTTTTAGAATTCCTTATCCTTTTTTATGATGTTTGATGAGACTCTAGTACATGGTTCTATAGTGACCCAATTTTATGCATTCAAAGAATATGAAATCTTCTTCTTTTCTCTTATATTCCTTCTTGTACGGATGAAACTTTTTGAAGTTAATCATATTTTTGTATGAATGCTTGAGCTTA
This sequence comes from Lathyrus sativus, assembly GCA_963859935.3. Taxonomy (NCBI): domain Eukaryota; kingdom Viridiplantae; phylum Streptophyta; class Magnoliopsida; order Fabales; family Fabaceae; genus Lathyrus; species Lathyrus sativus. Next base: position 28,649,167 of record OZ012740.1, on the reverse strand, counting down.
TGCTTCCTCATATATTGATTGTAGCACTTAACAAATAACCTCATCTCTTCTTCTTTAGAAGATTCTTCGTCTAAACTATCAACATCATCTTTATTTTTATTTGTCCTTGACGACGAAGATTTGAAGGATAGATATCGCTTCTCTTATTTTACTTTCTCTTTCTTCTTCGACTTTAATTCGCTTTTAGCAAGTCATTTCAGTTCATTCGCATGCTTGGTAAGATTTCCAAACAGTTATGTGATATCCAAAGAACTAAGATCATTTAAGACTCTTATGGTAGTTACCTTTAATTTTCATTCCTTGCACATAGATCTCATAATTTTGTTTGCACAATCTTTGTTAGAAAAGCTTTTTCCCAAATTGTTTAGCTTATTTATTAGATGGAGAAAACGGGTCTGCATGGATTCCACGGGTTCTCCTGGTTCCATATGGAAACGTTTTTACACCTTTGTCAAAATATTGATTTTATAATCTTTAAAGCCTTCAATACCTTCGTAAAGGAATTGAAGAGCATTCCATATAGTTTGTGCGCTCTTATGATGTGAGATAGAGTAATATAGTTTAGCGTTCAATGCGGATGTAAGTATATTTCTCGCCTTCAAATCATATGAAGTATCTTTGATTTCATCATCGGTCCAATCTTTTGGGAGTTTAACAGTATTATCGACTTCATTTCTAGGGATAAAAGGCCCATCGGTAATTGCTACCCATAGATTCTTGTCAACTGGCATTAAGTGAACATACATTTTCTCCTTCCAATAAGCATAATTTTTAAATTTAAAAAGTAGTGCTCTAATATATGCTCCCTTTGGATCGTCGTCACCCATATTCTCAAATTTTTGAGTAGTTTAGACTTGATCAAAATACCAGCTCTAAGGCCAATTATTGGGTGAGAATATGAACAATGAACGGACTAGAAGGGGGTCAGTAGACCTCCCAAGTTAAAAAAAAAGTTTTAAAATATGTTTGAAAATCATAGTTTATTTTGCGTGGCGGAAGAAAATTTAGCATAAAAGAGATTATGCTTATCGATTGAGAGATTCAAAAATGTACTTAAACAGTTTACAATATATCAAATTAGACTATTGAGTTACATCAAATGAACAAACTAATTATATTGCAAAATAATTCAATTCCACAAGCAGTGTTATTGAGTGATTTTCAATCACACACAAGATTCTACAATCAAAGTCCACAGGTTTAATCAACACTTAGACAAGGTTGAATCACCAATTCTATCAAAACCTACAACTTATGCAATAAACCACTATCAGCAGAAAATCCTATCAACATGAAATTTTAGAAAGCAATAGAAACAACCTAATCATCTGATCAACTATGAAATTAAATGAGAGAGTTTACATCAGGATTTATAGTGGTTTGACATGTTCATCCTTGCTTTATGCTTAATCCACTCTCTAATGGTTGCCCATTGAAAATTCTTTTGTCTTTGACTATAATTTGCAATAATATTACAAGAGTTTGTACAATCACTAGTCCAAAGATAAATGCTGAAAATTAAATTTCTCCTTTTTCTGAATTTTGACTTGTAGACAGCTTTATGAATTAAAATTCATGTGAAATCTTTACTAGAGATCACTTCTTGAAACTTCTACCCCTAACAACTTGCTCCTAAGTATTTGTTTGCGCTAATTTCCGTACAATTTTATCGGTATCTTAAGTGTTGGTCTGTCCGAAGATTGAGAAGAACTTGTACAACATCTGTAGGCTTCGATGCAACACTACCAAGGTCAACCCATAGAGAAAAACCTCCTTCTTGAAAGAAATCATTTTCAAGTGTTCAAGAAAGATTCAAAACTCTTTTTAAAATGAGAGAACAAATGGTTTGTGAGTTTTTAAATCATTAATGAAACAATATGTTTTCTAACATTATGAAAGGTTTGAGAGTAAAAAATAATTTATAGGTGTTGGAGATAAAGCACAAAAATGGTGAAAAATCATGTTTGATTTGAGTCAAAAACACTTGGTGATTTGAGTCAAGTGGAAAAGTAATGTGGAACAAGATCTACACTTAAATAGAAACCATTTTGTTGTGATTCAAGTCAAGCACAAGGCATGATTTAACTCAAATAGGTTGTGATTCGAGTCATGTGTAAGTCATGATTTGACTCAAACAGGTTGTGGTTCAAGTGATGTGTAAGTCATGATTCTATTCAAACAAGATAGTGGCTAATAGAGACTCTGTGATTCGACTCATGTGGAAGTTGTGATTTGAGTCACAGGGTTCAATGATTCGAATCATATTCAATCTATGAGTCGACTCACAAACTTGTAAAAGCTCCTATTTCCTCTCTATTTTTATTTTATTCGACTCATATGGTTGTGTGATTCGAACCACACACCCAAAATCTCAATTTTTGAAGTTTTCAAAGATATTTTGAGATTTTACTTGTGTCATGACTTGAAACAATTTCCAATTTGGTTCTTATTTCGAAAACTCGACTAATTTATTTAAATTATAATGTTCATAATTGAACACAAACAATTTGAGTTATGCATGCTAATATATGGATCCAAAAATTGATCCTAAAAGATGCACAACTAAAGACGAGACTCAAATATAAAACTAAACTCAAAGTAAAGCTTAATAGACAAGAAACAAAACCACATAGAGATCTCCCCCTTAATGTATTAAAGGCATGCAACTTCATATTTTAGTTTTATTGAGTTGTTTGTTTTAATTGTTAGTTGTGTTGTGAAATTCTACTCACTAGTGACATTACAATATAGAGGAATAAAGTTTATTTTGAGTGGTATTTGGATTCACCGTTCAAATAATAGTGTAACTGTCTAAACATTTGGGAGAGTGTTCGAGAGAAAGTGAGAGAGATTTCATATTCAGGGGAGTCCTAAATAGAAATTCACAGATAATATTAAGAAAAGAGACGTTAAACCAGAAGCGTTCAACTAAAACCAATTTGTATTTTTCCTATTTTACTACCTCAACCAACAAATCGAGGTAAAGTTCTTTTCCTAGTCAAAATAAAATCACTTATTCCTATTTCTAGACTTTGATTTTAATGTTAAAAATAAGTTTTGATTTTAGAATCTAAATATGAAATCATTTTGAAGCTTGCTCCAAATTTATCATGACTTTACCTTTTTCTAAAAAGGGTCTTTCATGAAAGAGATGTGCCTTAACCGTTGGAATTAAACTAAAACTTTGAGAATTTCAAATCAATCTTGATGAACAAGATTCAATCAACCTGATCAAAATCCCTTATTCTTCACTCTTCACTTAAGTGAAATAATCACACCTTGATTGCAAGAATGATTCTGCGCAGCAATTGTTAATGGAAGAAGAAATAAAAAAGATTGAATGAGAAATAAGGTTAGGGTTTAACAAAATAAGGAAAGGGGATAATGATTTCTGCAGAGTAACTCTCTACTTACAAAATGAGAAAAAATATTATTCAACTGTGCAACTGCCCTTTCTATTGTGTGTTACAATATTATTCTCTATTCTTCTTACTCAAAATATGGGTTACTCCTTCTATTTATAATTGAGTTACCTTTCTCCATAAGGTAAAGCACAAAATTAAAAAACCCTAAAATTTCTATTTTGGTCTAAGTCGAAATCTTGTATCAAGCAACCTGCTTCGTCACTTCGACATCTAACACAACTCGACACACACACACTAGGCTAATTTCGACACATCCTTATTTCTATCGAGCTACACTTTCTTCAACACAAGGAATTACAAACTCAACATACCACCTAATTCATTGTGTTTAAGCTTTTTATATTCATCATAGACATTAGTTTCTTGAAGACTTCGACATGCACTTCCTTTGTCATGATATCTGTAATCTGATTCTCAGTTTTGCAGTGTTCCAAGTTTATTTTCCCTTCTGCTACCTGCTCTCGAAGATAACAAAACCTTATTTCGATGTGCTTGCTTCACCCATGTGCTATCAGGTTCTTCGCCAGGTTAATAGATGACATGCTGTCAATCTTCATGGTAATTGCTCCATGACTCTTTGTTGTAATCTCTTCGACCAGGTTCAGAATCCACTTTGCTTGATATGCACACAGAGAAGTAGTTATGTATTCATCTTCGCACGATGACAATGCCACTATCGGCTCCTTTATTGTACTTCAAGCAACGGGTGCACCACATAGTATAAACACGTAGCCTGCTGTAGATTTTCTATCCTCAGCATCACTACACCAACTTGAGTTAGTGTATCCCACTAACTTGCATTATTTTCCTTCATCGGCTGTAGGAAACAAAATAACATAGTCGAGAGTTTCTTTCAGATACCTTAGTATCCTCTTCCTCGCTACTAGGTGTGATATCTTTGGCTTCTGCATGAATCTACTTACCATACCTACACTGTATGCTAGATCATGCCTTGTATGAGAAAGGTATCTTAGTGACCCAATAAGTTTTCTTTATTGGGTTGGGTCGACATCATCTTCATCTGAATCTTTGGACAGTTGCAGTCTTGGCTCAGCTTGTGTGTAATTGGTTTAAAATCTTGCATCTCAAATCTCTTGAGTTTTTCGCCTGCATATCTTTTTTGATACATCATCAAACCTCTAGTTCTCTTGTAGAATTTTAAATCAAGGAATTATGAGATATTTCCCAATTATGACATTTCAAACTCCTCACTTAGGTCATGTTTGAAGTCTCTGATCTCCTTCATGCAACTTCCTGTTATCAATAGGTCATCGACATAGAGACATAATATAAGCAATTCACTATTTCTTCTCCTTACATATACTCCATGTTCAGTTGTGCACTTCACAAATTTATTCTCCCTTAGAAAGTTATCTATCTTCTTATTCCAAGCTCTTGGAGCTTTCATAAGTCCATACAGGGCTTTATCTAGCCTGTACGCCTTTCTTTCTTCACCTTGTTTCATAAACCCAGTTGGTTGTGCAACATAAAATTTTTCATCTAAGAGACCATTCATGAATACATATTTCACATCCATTTGACATACCTACCAGTTATTCAAGTTTGTTAGACTAGCAACCAACTTGATTGTTTCGATCCTAGCAACGGGTGCAAAAACTTTGTCAAAGTCGGTTCCTTTTTTTAAAGTAATCTTTTGCCACAAGTATCGCCTAGTGTCGAGTTACTTTTCCTTTGGGATTCAACTTCACCTTGTAAACCCATTTCATATCAATTTCCTTCTTGCCTTGAGGCAATTCGACAAATGATCGAGTGTTGTTGACTTTGATGGACTCTAGTTCCTCATTCATTGATTTCACAAACTTCAAATCTTTCAATGCTTCATCTGCATTGACTGGTTCAACATCTACGTAGAAAGCATAGTGTACCAACTTACCTTCTTCGTTGACCACATCATCTGATGTAATCACACAATCTTGCAACCTTGCAGGCATGTGTCTTGTTTGTTAAGGTCTACTTGGGCCTGCTTCACCTCTGACTTCTTCTTGTCGAACTTCTCTTTTGACTTCACTAGTTGGTTCTTCACATAATATTCTCACTAAATCCTTCTTAACATTCTTAGTCCAATACCATTATTTAAGCTCATTTATGATCACGTCCCTGCTGATCACAACTTGCTTATTTACTGGGTCAAACAACTTGTATCCTCTAGTCGAATGGTATCCTATTAGGATCATTTGACTTAACTTGTCATTAAGATTTCTTTTCAACTGATCTGGCACATGTCTATATGCTATAGATCCAAATACCTTCAAATGACTTAGGGTAGGCTTAACACCGGACCAACATTCTTTTGGCGTGATTCCTTCTAGCTTCTTCGTCGTACATTTATTCAAGATGTATGTTGCATTCGACACAACTTCTCTCCATAATTCTTTGGGTAGATGCTTGCCTTTCAACATATTTCTCACCATATTCATGATGGTTCTATTATTCCTTTTTGTAGTTCCATTCTAGTGTGGAGTGTAGGATAGAACCACCTCATGCACAATCCCTTCTTTCTCACATAATGCATGAAAATCTTTTGACACATACACTCCACCACCATTAGTCCTCAGAATCTTTAGCTTTCGACCACTTTATCTTTCGACCATAGATTTAAATTTGGTAAATACCTTGATCACTTCACTTTTCTTCTTGATCAGGTAATTCCATAATTTTTTTACTGGAATCATCTATGAACGTGACAAAGTATTTGTTACCTCTAATCAAATCCACCTAGATAGGACCACATACATCAGAGTATATGTGTTGCGGTGAGAATCGTGATATCAAGCTATTAATTAACTTGAATCTTAATTCATTAAATTCACAACCGGACTTTGATTTATCCAAAGGAAAAGTTAAAGAAAGAAAAACCCTTTTGCCCGATGTAACAACAACGCTAAGAGATCAGGGGTTGATTATGCCTAGGATAGGTATTTCACATCCTAAACATATATAGTACTCTACAAGAACCTTTTGTATGATTGTATGTTATACTTGCTAAATGTTTTCTATGGCTTGGGATTAGGTTAAGGGTTGGGGTGATATTGTAGGTAAAGACCTAAGGATATTTTCTAAATTTGCTTGCAAAGATATCGCATTCTCTGTCTACATATCCTAACTAGGGTAGAATCAGAGCAACCGTAGTTCACCTCACTGAGGATAAATAACAACTTGATCATGATCAAGGTTCAAAGAGGAACAAACATAACAATGCTTGTATAGAGTTTAACGAAACTCTCTATTCTAAGTTGTACACTCAAGGGAAATTGACTTTGACAAAATCCAAGAGGGGAGTAAGTAATCATGACAATGATTATTACATAGAGTTAACAAACTCTATCTTAAAGTTCTAATTGAAGGGTACTTCTAACAAGGGGTATGTCTTTAGACTTAAAGCAAATTCTAATGGATATAGGTTCTAACTTAACTAAGTTAAGGTTCAAAGTGACTTAACAAAGTTAGAAGAAGGGTAATGAGCTATCTATGACCCAATGGTCAATAGAGAGACTTTCCTTTGGAATGGGGAAAAGATGAGGCAACTGGATGAGAGCTAACAAGTTCCATCACTTGGGGAATAACTTAACAAATTTAAAAGCACACATAGGCATTCATTCAAACATGATGAACATATGAAAGAGCATGGTAACAACCAAGAAGAGATACGCAAGCATGTAACAACATCAAGCATAGATCACAATTAAATTAGATGGTTATAACCATAAGACACGAAGATATTACAATATCTAGAGAGGGAACATGGTAGAGGTTCTTACAAGACCAATCATATAAGGTAAAATTAATTTGAAGTATCTTAGCAAAGATGAAAAGAAATGAGGTAACAACCATCAAGACAAACATAACATGTAATTCTAACAAGTTTAAACGAAAGAAAGTAACAACTTGAGGCAAGCATATCATAGGGTTTCAAAGAATGTCAAATGTAATAACATAAGACTAACAATCATGCATTGATGATAATCAAATACAAGTAAGCATACAAGAAGTGTTGCAACATCAAGTAAAGGGTTCAAGATTTCATGGGGAAATACATACAAGTTCATGGTAACAACCAAAATGAAGAAAATCCTATCATATTAGAGTTCTAACAAGACTTTTAAACAAATAGGGAAGACATACTCAAGAAGTTACCACATCATGATTTACAAACATGGTTCACAATATCATCAATCAGATGCACTTTCAAAAACAAGGATTTGATCGTGACAAGGCCTTGATTCAAACAAACTTAAACATTCAAGTAAGTTAACAAACATGTGTTGATCAAACACAAACAATCTCACAAGATAGTTCAAGAAAAAGTTAAGAAAAGATTTAAGAAGAAACAAGGTAAAAACCCTAAAAGGCAACATGACTTTCAAGTGGGTTAAAGTATTTCTTGGATGGGAATCCTTGAATTATTTTCTCACTGTGTGAAAGTAGACATGATAAGGAACATTTTGTAAAAATAATGGATCAAAAATGTTGAAAAATGGAAAAGTTATGAGGTTTTTAAGTTTGTGAATAAAACATAAAAATCCAAGTGATAAAAAGTAAGGAATTGCACATTCAAGTGTTGAAACCACAACCTTTGGGTCATTAGTCTAAAACTTCACCATCCCAACCAGAATGTGTGTATGATAATCAGTGGAAAATAAAAACTAAATGTTAAAAACATGATAAAAAAACATAGAAAACCAAAAGAGTTGATCTCTACACGGATCGAACTCAGGACATTGGTGTAAGGCAAATACATGAGCGTGTAGGCCATGACCACTGGAGTGGTGATACATCCAATGTATCAAACCAACCTAGTGCAATATATACCTCAAAGTGTGAAAATCTGGGCAACTTCAAGCAAGCCAAAAAATGCAAAATGCCAAGAAACGTGAACACTCAAACTTTGTCATAACAGCATCAATTTTCACAAACCTTAGGTCTATCTCGTGTGAAATTTAACAAGGAAAATGATGGTGCTTTTGGTTTCCTAAAAAATGTACACAACTCAAAATCCAATGGTAACTGCATAAAGAGGGTTTTGAAATGCAACTTCAAAGTTTGAGCTCAAACCAAACATGCCCGGACCAATTTGAAAGTTTTTACACATCCGCAATATGCTATTTGAAAAGTTCATACACAAGGATTCTTTGAAATTGCACTAGAACATAATATGGTATGTGAGTTGCAACATTGCCCATGAATTGTAATTGCAAGTGCAAGAATAGACAGTAGCAACACCAAGCCAACATAGATTTAAACAAAGCAATCACAACATGAGTTAGACAGATAGGGAATTCTAATCCAAATTGATAGCCAAAAGACTTAAGATCTATGATGTTGTCGTGACATTCCTCAGAGTTGCTTGCAGTAGAACCAAAACATCATGATCTTATCAACATAGATAACCAATGCAAAGTGACTTGTGAATTAAGAAATTAAGGCTTGGGGCCTATGATAACAATCAAAAAATATTTCATGACAGAACATGACTCACCATTCACAAGACATAATCATACACAAGACATAGGCATATTCAATATAGTTTCAAATCAAAACAAAAACTGGCCTGAATAGAACCTACACAAATTGCTCATATAGAAATGACACCAAACAATCTAAGGACAGTGTCAAGCACTTCCTATAAAGGTATTTTAAGTGCAAAATGATCCATTACCAAATCCATTTAATCTAAACAGAAACAACATCATGATTCACCAATGGAAAAGATCAACATTCATATCCAGCATCAATCTTCATAATAGTTGCAAGCACTCTTCCTTATGTTCATACATGACATAAGGCAATATTGTCTCAAAGAACAAACATATAGTAGCACAACATTGTATGATAACAAAAAGGATATTAAACATATTGATGAGAAAAATAAACAATCATGGCAGATTCATACATGAGTTGCACTTATATTCAAACATATTCCAACTAATGCACACTAATCATGTTCATGACAGTCTATGAATAAGGTAGTAATTACTAACCTCTTGTTGACTTCCAAGCAAGCTATTTAGTAGGGAATACCTTAAAGAGCTACTCCAACTGATCTCAAGCAAGTCTTGGTGAACCAACAGATTTCTTGCACTTGAAGCAAATAAAGGGATCTTTGTGACAGATCCAATAACTAGTGATGCAGAAGTTTTTTGATGTTTTGGAAAGTTAGTAAACTTCAAACCAAAGGTGTTTGAAGTGTCAAGATTGTTGAAACAATCTTGAGCAAAGGATTATCTTGTTTTGAGTAAAAAAGTCAAAGTTCACTAGGTTGAGTGTTGACTTTTGGGAACATGAAGTCTTGGACTGGTTTAATGGCTTGAAAACCTTCCAAATGTCATTTGTGGGTTGTGTGGAGGGTTTGTGGTGAGTTTCTATGCTTGGAAGTGGTTCTGGTATGTAATCTAACCAAGACATATTTTTGAGAGTTTTTAGTTGTTTTGCTTCTACTACAAGAAAAGTGGAAAGCAGGATTCTTGGTGAGTTTCTTCTTGTTTTTGAAGCTTGCTTTTGTCTTGTTGATACATGGATAGTGTCTCTATTTATAGAGGGAGTGAAATCTTGATAGATTTTGGAGATGTGGATTGCTTCTTGTCTTTTGGAGGGAGAATGAAGCAAAAATGTCCATGGATCTTGATGTAGAAAATTTTGAGTGTTTCCAATGCATTGTGCTGCATAAACATCCTATAAAAAATCTATAAGAAGTTACTAAAGGAGTGTCAATAGGGTAGGAGCCATGCTGCACCAGATTTTACTTAAAAAGATTCTCTTTGCTATTTGATTCTTCTGCATTTCTTCTTATCACACATCTAGGTATCAGACCAAAGGCTAAATAATGGTTGAGAACCAATTGGATAGTTGGTAAATTGGCTTTTGTCAAGTTTGAAGTTGTGCATTTCAAGTGCTTGGACCCCAAACTTCCCTCCTTCGAAACTCCTAGATCACAAATGCTATGGAGGATTTCTTGTAATTTTTGGAAAGCCCTCATCATTCTCTACAAATTTCATGTTTTGCGCTTTTTCAAATTCCAAGTGGAACTAGGTCAAAAATCCTCTTGAAGTTGGCTGACAACATGACTTAAAAAGTGCCAAAATCATGAAATTTCACTAAGTATTTTTCCCTCTTGACTTGCTTTTGATCATAAATCCAAATCTATTCATTTTTTGCACATAGGTCATTTTTTTCACTTTTTTAGGACTCCTTAAGACCTTTCCAACAAGCTTTGAACCACTCCATTTGGATGTGTGGCTAGGAAGTTATGGTCTTGCCCCTTTCAAAACCCTAATTTCCCGACCTTTCGGTTACTCCTCAATTCTTGATCCAATGGTCACCAAACTTCATGAATAGATATGATATAACATTAGGAACATAATTGTCCTTAACTTTGGGTCAAAACCCTATTGGTCAATGAGTTAACTTTTCAATCAGACGAAAGAACGATCGAAAAACTCCTAATTGAATGTTAGTGTTCTGGGTCTCCTGAGGTCTTGAAACTTCTTTAGTGGGCTTCAATAAGTCATATAAGCTTCATGGATCATGATTCCACCATTGGAATACCATTCAAATCAAAAGTCAAACCACAATTGACTTTTCCTAATTAGAAACCCTAATCGGGGGTCCTGGAATGCACTGCTCTTATTCTTTGGGTGACAACCTCAAATTGGATTCATACTTGATCCAATATAGTATCTTGATGACATAGGGAGTTGCTTCATGGAGAATCAATCTAAAATCTTAACTGATCTAACCATAGAAACCCTGATTCCTGACTGTATGGAACCTTAATTCATCTGCATCTTGACAAAGACAAACTTGAAATAGGTTAAAGTTAGATAATCAATGTTGATGCTCCTAGAATGATTATGATAATCTAGGGGTCAAAATTTGGGGTATAACAATATGACTTCAAGAACTTCCTTCAACTTGCTTTCTGCATCCTTGCTGAATTTATTCTTGTGTTGTCCCACCTGAACACATTCTTCACACACTTCACTTGGAATATTGATTTTTGGTAATCCTGAAACCATGTTTCTTCTCTTCAAATATCTGATGTCTTTGAAATTGAGATGGCCAAGTTTATAATGCCATATTCATTCATCATTGTTGGCTGCAGTTGCAAGACACTTATGCTCCATCACATTAAGTTCAATCTTGAAGATTCTATTCTGAGACATTGGAGCCTTCAAAATCAACCTTCCATTTGAATCAAGAACTCTCATTATCTTATCTTCAATCGACACCTTATAGCTCTTTTCAACCAGCTGCCCTATGCTGAGCAAATTACTCTTCATGCTTGGTATGTACAATATATTGGAAGTTACTGGCCTATTTCCATTTTTTTCTCATAATCAGAACATCATCAATACTTTCAGCTGCTAGAGTATTATCATTTGCAAATTTTACCATGTTCTTTATTGAGGGTTTTACGTTGACAAACCAATCTTTCTTACCAGTCATGTGTGAAGAGCATCCTAAGTCCAAGTACCACTGGTCCTGGAATCTTTCTTCATCTCTTGTTGTAACCATCAGCAACATCTCTTCTTCTTCATGTTTCACCAGCTTTGCATCAATTTCTTGATTCTTCTACTTTTCAGGACAATCACTAAAATAATCACCATACTTCTGACAATTGTAACACTAAATGTGACTTTTGTCAGGTTTTCGACCACCACCTCTTCCTCTACCTACAACACCACATCTTTGGTTGCCTTGGTTCTTGGGTTTTCTCTGATTCGACCAGTTTCCTTCCTACTGATTTTGACCAGTCGAATTGTTATAGCCTCATTTGCCTTTGTTTTTATTCTAACTTCCTTTGTCTTTCTTTTCTTTTGCTGATTGCGCATGCAAATCCATATCATTCTTCGACTTTCCTGCAACTCTTTTAACCACTCTTTGTTCATGAGATTCAAGCGTCCCTTGAAGCTCTTCCTTTGTCAATGTTGACAAATCTTTCGAATCTTCTATGACTACTACAACGTGGTCGAACTTTGGAGTCATTGACCTCAAGATCTTTACAACAGCTGATCTTGATGTCAACACTTCTCCACATACGTTAATTTGATTCACCAACTTTGTAACCCTAGTTAAAAAAATCAAGTATGCTTTCACTTTCTTCCACCTGAAGCAATTCATACGTCCTTTTGTGAGTTTGTAACCTCGCCTATTTCACCTTCTCTGCGCCTCCAAACAATTTTTCCAAGATTTCCCATGTTTCTTTTACTGATTCTACATCACTAACCTTTTCAAAATTGTCTGGATCAACACATTGATGAATTATAAAGAGAATTTTATAATCTTTCTTCTTCAATTCTTTATATGCAGCCTTTTCTTGATCTGACGCGTTTTCTACAAGTGGTGTTACTCATTCCTTCACAAGATCCCAAAGATTTTGATAACAGAAAAGCACCTTCATCTGCTTGCCCCAATTCTCATGATTCTGATCCTTTAGAATTGGGAGACTCGCTGAAAAATACTTGTTCGGGTGATTCATCGCCATCATGATTTTCTTTCCATGAATCGCTCAACCAGTGCTCTAGATACTAGATGTTGGAATTAACCCAAAACTTTTATAATTCCAAACCAACCTTGATGAACAAGATTCAATCAACCTGGTCAAAATCTCTTGTTCTTCACTCTTCACTCAAGTGAAACAATCATACCTTAATTGTAAGAATGATTATGCGCAGCAATTGTTAATGGAAGAAGAAAGAAAGATGATTGAATAAGAAAGAAGATTAGGATTTAAAAAAATAAGGGACGAGGAGAATGATTTATGCAGAGTAACTTTCTGCTCTCAAACTGAGAAAAAATATTATTCAACTGTGCAACTGCACTTTCTGTTGTGTGTTACAATATTATTCTCTATTCTTCTTACTGAAAATATGAGTTACTCCCTCTATTTATAATTGAGTTACTTTGCTTCATAAGGTAAAACCCAAAATTACAAAAACCCAAAATTTCTATTTTGGTCTAAGTCGAAATCTTGTATCAAACAACTTGCTTCATTACTTCGACATCTAACACAAATCGACACACACTAGGCTAATTTCGACACATCCTTATTTCTGTCAAACTATACTTGCTTCGACACAAGAAATTACAAATTCAACATTAACATCTTCTTTCATATTCAAGTGAGGGTCAACAAATTTCTTTAAAAATACATTTTCTTTTTATATAATAATTTACAACAAAAAGATGAAAGATATAAATGGAGATTTTGGTAAAAATTATATTCCAAGTGAGGGTCGACAAATTTCTTTAAAAGTACATTTTCTTTTTATATAATAATTTACAACAAAAAGATGAAAGATATAAGTGGAGACTTTGGTAAAAATAATATTGCATGTGAATAACCCACATAGTGTATGTTTGCTTAATGACTAGTTTTATTTTCATATAATACAAAATTAAGGTTGATTAAAAACCTAGAGCATTTTTTGACTAATTAAGATGGACTATGTCAAACCGTGCTAGAAACCTGGTATGTTGTGTCAGAATTTAACAGAAAAATACACGTGGATTATTTTTTATATGCTCTTAAGATTTGAAAGCCACGTTTGTTTATCGTGAAGTTTCAAGTTTGAAGATATGAGTGAGATGCAGAATGAAAGGCAGAAGAAAGATGAAACAGCTGTAGATGATGATGGCAAACCAAAGCGAACAGGTTTATATTTCATTCACTTTTTCTCTAAATTTTCTGCATGGTGAATTATGATTATGATTAGAATTAAGATTTTTTGTTAAGTTGTTTAGTGAAATGTACTATACAAATCAAATGTGATAGAATGTATTATAATTTTGATAAAAACTATCATCAAAGTCACGGTTAATTTGTTAAACTCATAGTGATTTTAAATATATATGCGTTAGTTTAGATTTAGATTTGGATTTTTTTTTTTTCATTTATGATTTACCTTTACTGAATCAGAAATGAATTATGTGAAGCATACTTAGCATCGACAACTCAACGTGTTTGTGTCTGTGTCACACACGGACACTTATGATTACCGACACTTGTAATTATATTTATTTTATTTTTTTTAAAATTATTATTGGTGTCGACGTGTTACTATTGATGTCATGTCTAGTGTCATTGTTTGTGTCGTGATTCATATGAAGCATATACACTTAGCTTCATTTAATCTGTATAGATTGAATATTAGGGTAGTCTTAAGTTTTTGGAGGTCCGTCACAGTTTAAACGTGACAAAACAAATAGGTTTTATTTGCTAAGATTATACGTTCACAAATATTTTACGAGACTCTATTTAGTTAAAACATGTCGAATTTTAACCTATATGTAATAGTTCGTCCTGAACTTTGATGGATTTCTTCTTCAATTTCAATAATAATAATATAGAAATTTAAAATACAGGCACAGCATGGACTGCGAGTGCGCATATCATAACGGCTGTCATTGGCGCCGGAGTGCTAACTTTACCATGGGTGATGGCTCAATTGGGATGGATCCTTGGTATTTCATACATAATAATCGTAGCTACTGTCACACTCTACACTTCCAATCTTCTAACAGACTGTTACAGAACACCAGACCCTGTCACTGGCAAGAGAAACCGTACTTACATGGAAGCTGTTAAAACCATCTTAGGTAACAAAATTTCAAGTAACATTTTTCTTGTCACACATTTTCATATAACATGTTTCTTGTCACATAATTTATTAGGTGGTAAAATGCATCTCTTGTGTGGGATTGTCCAATATGCTAACCTTAGTGGAGCTGCAATTGGATACACAATAACTACATCAGTGAGCGTCGTGTAAGTTCATTGAATAAATGATGCATCTAATCATTATATTGATTTCATACATTAGTTATTCAATTAATGTAAAAAATCAAAACTTGCTTATCAAGAGATGTCCATTGTTTAAATTGATCAATTACAAAATGCTGCATTTTTTATATTTCAGGTCAATACAGAAAATCAATTGCTTCCACAAAAGTGGAATCGAAGCTCCATGCCAGTTTTCTAATAATCCATATATGATTGGTCTTGGAGTTGTTGAAATACTTTTGTCACAAATCCCTAATTTTCACAAGCTATCATGGCTCTCAATCATAGCAGCATCAATGTCTTTTGGTTATGCATTTATTGGTATTGGACTTTCTCTTGCTACCATCATCATCCAAGGTTAGTACAATTTTACAATCGAATTTAAAATTAAAATTTTGTTTGTTAAAATATAAAGCCAAACTCTGACGAATTCAACATTTGTGTAATGCCATATGATATGTAGGAATAAATCCTCTTATTTTCATGCAGGGGAAGGGAGAGAGTACTACTTTAATAGGAGGGAACAAGGAGCGAAATTCAGAAGACAGGATGTGGAGTATGCTCATTGCTTTGGGAAATGTAGCACTTGCCAGCAGCTATGCTCAAATTGCTATAGATATTCAGGTATCAAATGAAAAAAAGACTATACCTCAAAACAAATACGTGTTTGATATCCGACATGTGTTAGCATCCGACACTGATATATATGATGGTGTTACGTGTCAGTGTCTGAGTCGTATTTGATGACACTGGTTTTCATTGAAATTATTATGTGTTTTTTTGAAAAATAGGATTCGTTGAAGTCATCACCACCAGAAAACAAAGTGATGAAAATGGCAAACAGAGTAGGATTATTTGTAATGACAATCATATTCCTCTTATGTGCTTGCTCTGGTTATGCTGCATTTGGGTCCAACACTCCAGGAAGCATCTTAATGGGCTCTGGCTTTAAAGAGCCTTTTTGGCTTATTGATTTAGCCAATGTTTTCCTTATTGTTCATTTGGTGGGAGCATATCAGGTTTCATAACTTTACTCTTAAATCCATTCTATCCTATCATTCTCATCTTATCATATACTAGATTACTTTTTTCTACGATCTGATTTTCAACTGACACGTGTTAGTGTCTGATACGACATTAACACATAACACATGTGATTATCTTTAAACTAATTATTTTTTAAAATTATTATCGGTATCAATGTATCAGAGTATCATGTCTGATGTCTGTGTTCGTGTAACTATTGATCCTTTAGAAATTGTGGTATGCAGGTAATAGTCCAACCGATTTATTCTGTGGTTGAGCTATTGGTGGGTCAAAGGTGGTCAGAATCAAGTTTTATAACTAAAGAGTATCCAATTGGGTTTGGCAAAATGAAGTTCAACATAAATTTATTTAGGCTCATTTGGAGGACAATATTTGTGTCAATAGTGACTGTTTTGGCTATGGCAATGCCATTTTTCAATGAAATGCTGGGGCTTCTTGGAGCTGTGGGATATTGGCCATTAACAATATATTTTCCAACTCAGATGTATATTGCCAAACAAAAGATTAAGAGACTAACATTCAAATGGTTTGGGCTTCAAACTTTGAACTTTATTTTTATGATAGTGTCAATAGCTGCAGCATGTGGTGCCATTCATGGTATTCATGAAGCTTTTCATAAGTACAAACCCTTTATGTATAAAGTTTAGCTTAGGTTTTTATGTAGGTTTTAATCATGTAGAAGCTTCAAAGATGAAACGCTCAATGGTAGATTATTAGATTACAAAAGAAAAGGCAATTTTCAATTTATTTGTTTAATGTTCTTTATATATGTTTAAAGTTTTGTTTTGTTTTTTTAAGTTGGAAAAATATAAGTTACATCTTGATAATAATGAAATAATCAAAATAAAAAAGTTATATAAATGTTTATTGTGACAATACTAATCATTCATATTAACAACAGGTCTTTTGCATACACAAAATTGAAATATTTATTTTTGGTGTTTAAAAATTAGAGGAGTAAAGAATTTTGAATTTGATTTATATAAAAAAGTTATTAAAAAATATTCTAATTTATATTTTTGAAAAATAAATATTAGGTTTAAACATACTTTAAATTCTTCAAATAAATCACTTTTTATCTTTAATCTTATAAAAAATATTTGAATAAAGATCCACCTATTCAACTTGATGTTCAAGACTACACTGCTATTAAGCCTAACATAGATGAAAGTTTTCCTTGTAGTTCTTACAAGCCTAGTATAGATAAAGTGTCTCTTTGTAATTCTTTGTCTTTATGGCACCATAGACTAGGACATACCAATTATAATACTGTCAAACAATTTAATGTGTCTATTTCTAATAAAAATGACTCCTTTTTCTGCAAGTCTTGTAATCTTGGCAAAGCTCATAGATTACATGCTTCTTCTTCTACTAATGTCTATGAAAATGCATTTGATGTTGTATATTCAGATCTATGGGGTCCACCTCCCAATATATATATACACAGTAGACTCAGATAAAGATAATTCCCAGGTCCCTCTTATGACTAATTTAGAATCTGCTCAACAGACTGAGCCATCTACTACCTCTTTGATCAAAGACTCTAAATGCTCTACTGGAACACAGGGTGATATCTTGGAGCAGTCTATCGCACCTGAACAAAATACACATTGGCCTGATCCTGAGGATACTACAGAAGCCCTTTCAATCAGTTATTTCCTAGAGGGTAATGCATCAACACAACCTCATAGAACACATCTTCACAAAGATGTGCAGCAAACTGTCTACAAATCAAGACAGCTCTAGTTGGAAACTTCCCTTGGCTACATCTGATGGATCCCTCTATCCATCCCTTCATAGTTATCAATCTCCCACTCACTTATTGGAGAATGCCCATCCAATGCTCACTAGAGCCAAACTGGCCATTCTAAACCCAAGGCATTTCTAGCTCAAACACACACAAAACCTACCAATTTCAAATAATCCCTCTATATTCCTGAATGGGACAAAGCTATGCAAAATGAGTATGATGCCCTTATTGCTAATGGCACATGGATTCTCACTTCCTTACCCCTCCACAGAAAATCAGTAGGTTGTGCATGGATCTTCAAAGTGAAAAAAAAATACAGATGGAAGCATACTTAAACATAAATCCAGGCTTGTTGCTAAGGGGTATCATCAAAAGCAAGGTTTGATTTCAATGAAACATTTTCTCCAGTGGTCAAACCAACAACCATCAGAATCATTATAACTCTTGCTATCACCTATGAGTGGGACATTCAACAGGTAGATGTCAATAATGCATTTTTAAATGGAATTCTCCAAAAGAAAGTGTATATGTCTCAGCCTTCTGGATTTGTGAATACTGAAAAAACTCTGGTATGCAAACTTAATAAGGAAATTTATGGTCTCAAAGCATGCTCCTCGAGCCTGGTATGAGAAACTCACTCATGCCCTCATTCAGTTTGGCTTTGTGCCTTCTAGGTGTGATCACTCATTGTTTGTGTAGTGTCATCAAGGAATCTCTCCCTATGTTCTTGTTTATGTCGATGACATCTTGATCACGGGGTCTAGCCTCAATGTTAATTCACAAAACTTATCATCAAGATGCATGATGAGTTTTCTCTGAAAAAGCTAGGCAGACCCTCATACTTATTGGGAATAAAGATTCATCATTAGTCTAATGGCTCCTTAATCTTGACTCAATCCAAATATATATGAGACTTGTTGACAAGAGCCAACATGACAAATTCTAATGGAGTCCCTACTCCAATGCTCAGCACTTGTAAACTCAGCAAACACATCTCTGCACCCCTTGACTAATTTGTCTCAATATCGCTCTATCATTGGTGAACTGCAGTATGTGTCATTGACCAGGCCTGACATTGCCTTTAGTGTTAACAAGGCATGTCAGTTTATGGCAACACCTCTTAAGGCACATTGGTTAGCGGTTCGACGAATCCTAAGGTATCTTAGTGGCACTATATCTCATGATTTGTTGTTGTCTCCTTCTGTATCAAATCAGAAATTCTCACTTCGAACGTATAGTGATTTTGAGGTGGGGCATTTTGCAATGGTAAAGAAAAGTTTAATAATCTGCATCTTGTCAGATTAATACACACCATATTATATGCATTTTCTATAAGATGATCTTATTTCAGTGAAGCACATCCATTTTTCTTCCGATGTCACACGCTAATAAAAGAAGTAAGAGATTCATAAATCTGCATCAAAACATTCTTTTTTTCTCGTATAGCATTGTGTATGATTCTTTATGTGCCTTCAACTTTTTTATGAGTTATTGGCAAACAATTTTTATGATTCTTGTCTCCTTTATCGAGTAAATTTGAAACAACTCGATAACTAGATTTACCGACACCCTCAACATTTAAAACTTGTTCAATGTATTTGTGTATAAAAAGTGACATATTTTCAATGTATAACATTTTGGATAAATGTGGTGAGTGAGATAGTTTGTTAATGTGAGCACTTTTGAAAACTCTTTTTTTTAGATTTTAAAGTAGGAGAATCCTTAAAAAGTTTGTTAACATGTTCAAAATAGGAAGTAGGCCAAATCATCAAATTGTCACTTAGTGTTGGTTTTACTTTCTTAGAAGCACCCTTTTGTTTTTACCGGTTGCGGCAGTGGTTTTAAATCTATGGTTTTTAGATAGGCAATATTCCTCAATTGCTCTTTAATGTAGAGTTTCATGTTGTCACCGACTTTCGAAAGTCTCTCTTGAATCACTTCCCATTCGTCAAGATAGATATATTCAATTTATCGTTATTCATCACATTATCATCATCATAGCGAATTATTTTCCAGTCGGTGTAAATCGTATCCATTCGTATTAGGTTATTAAGTTTCACCTTCTTGGAAATTAAATAAGCACATGAAAGACCATATGTTTTCCTAATTGTACAATCACACCTTGAGTTATCTGACCTACTTTCTCAGCTTTTTTTGGCTTCGTAAAAAATAAATTTCAATTTTGCTCTAAATATATTGCCCACAAATTGTGAATAGAGATTATTGACTTTGAATCTGTGTTCCCAACATTGTAATGTTGCGACCAAATGATGTTTGTATCACATTATTCTAATTTTGGATCATTTTGTTAATAGAGACCCAATCTTTACACAAATCACCTTTACTATTTTCCTACCAATTCTTCATAGTAGAATGGGCATATTCAACTCGGTTAATTGTTGTATTTCCAAAGTGTCTAACCTGATCGGTCCAAGCATAAACAATCTTACTCCTTCATCTGGTCTAGAATTGTACTTTCAACGTATTTCAAGAAATTCAAGATATTTTTCACACAGCTTCTTGAAAAGTATAACAGATTCGATATACAACTCTTTCATAGAAGCATTTATTATAATATTCCAAACATCCTTATTCTTTACATTATCACACGATTTGATCATTTTCCCATCTTCACCCTTTATTTGTCTGGAACATACCACAAGCTTAAGTTTACTTCTCACATTCTTTGTGATGTAATACCTACAAAGTAATGCATATGATGTAGGAAACACCTTTGCAACTGAATTCATCAATGCGGTACAGAGATCGGTGACAATGATCTTTGGCGTGTTCTCTTTGTCCTTAATATCGTCCTGCACACTTCTAAAGGTCAACTAGTATTGTCCTCTTTTCCACTTTCCAAAAGTGCAAACCCAAAGGAAAAAGTGTTTTTAGTGGAAGTAACACCAACAATTTCCAATAGTGGAAACTTGTACTTATTGGTCTTATATGTTGAATAGATAATGAGTACAGTGAGAAATGTGTTAAAAAAATTTATAGAATCAGGATGAGTCCAATATATATCTTGAACGGTTTTCTCTATCCTTGCACAGTTGGTACCTAGATACATAGTGATTATCATTCAGAAGCTTCAACAATTGTTGCATTTTAGTTTTATCCCCTCTTATTGTCTTGTTGTTTCAGACACGAACATTGTATGTTGCTTGATATTTGAGATATTTATGGTTTTTTTCAAAGTTGCAAGTATGTTTTTTTGTTACACCAATTTCAATGTCATGTCATAAATGAGTTCCCTCTCTTTAGGATTAAGGCAACATGCAATGGGATGACCGTCTAACTTATGACACATATTGTGATTATGTGTACCACAAATTACATTATGTATCCATTTATTATTTGCCAAAAGATATTCACGTAACTTAAAAGGACACCTAAGTTTCCTCGAACCAATGTCACAAATGCAAATATTATATCTGAATCATTATCTGACCTTCCGATTATAATGCCAAGCCCCAATTTGATAGTCTTCGTGTAAATCTATTGGAGCATATGACCATGAAAAACAAACTTTTGTTCATTTGTAAATTGGTTGCCAACATCAACGTTGACATAAACATGTTTGCCATCCATATTCAAAAAATTGTCAAACTAAAACTTTGAACTAATCCAAAAATACACTTTTGGATGACATTCAACTAAAATTCAAAAATGTATTTTCGGACGCAACGTTCATTTTTTTCAGCTCAAAAATCATATTAATGGAAGTAATGAGGAAGGAAATACATGTACATTATCTTAAATTACAGTTTCTTTTACTCCTTTTGATGTGAAAAATAGAGAAATGTTACTTTAAAGTAGAAAATCTGATTGTGTGTTGAATGAAGTTTGGTAGGGTTTGAACAAAAGTTGTGTTTTTGATCATGAGTGAGACAAACATACAATTGGTGTTGCTTTTTCTCCTTCATCTCATTCTTCTTTCTTCTCTTTCCTTTGTCTTGAGAGTTGTTAAAATTTTGAGTTTTGTTTTCATTTGTGATTAACTAGTGTGGTGTTTACTTGTGTTTGCTCACATGATCCCTTAGGATTCCTAGTCCATCTGTTTAAGATGGGAGTAGGAGAGACATTAATCTTTCAATCCTTTTCATGATAACAATTAGGATAGTCCATTTTCATCTCAACTTTAGGTCAATCCTTTGCATGATAACATTTAGGTAGACTTCTTTTTCATCCTAACCTTAGGACCATTTTGTATGATAACATTAGAGTTTTCAGTTTCTCTTTAGTGTTTTCTTTTGTATCTTCTCTTCTCATCTCAAACAATCTTAAGACACTTAATAAAGAACGATGAACATTGTGCGCCACGAGCCTTAAGCATATGGGAAATGATGAGTGGGGGTTTCTCCTCACTTGTCTAGAGTGCTTAGCGTATGCCCTTTGGGCGATATGCGACACATTTGCTCATATATCATAGTCTTTAGTGCAACGTGAATCTCAAATTCAATTAATTCACTTCTCTAAAACTCTTAAACAAAATTCAAACTTTTTATCCCTCAGGATTGTTTCAAATTCATTTTCATAAAAGAGTACGTTATTTTTCCGTTCTACCGCAAATATGCATTGACCCTAATTGCTGGAATGAGAACTTAACGTCACTCATAAAAAACACTTAACCAACCAGTGGTCTAGTTACCCGAACTATGTTTGCTCTGATTTCTCATACCAGATGAGGATACGTAGACACAAAACAATGATGTCTTGGCGAGCAACCTTCCCCCCATCACCCGTAGTTTTCTGAACTACGTTGACTCTGACTTTCCCATTGCACGAGGGAATACGTAGGCATAGGGCGACGATGTCCTATCGAGTCTCATTTTTTCTTTTTTCTCCCTCGTTTAGCAGTAGCTTTTAGATGACACATCCATTGGTTAGATAAAAAGCGTGTATCTCGTTGAGTACAATGAACGTGAGGGGGTGCTCATACCTTCCCCTTGTGTAACTGACTCCCGAACCCAAGAATTGGTTGCGATGACCTTGTCTTCTCCGTTCTCTTAGGTTTCCTTCGATCATTTCCTTTCCCTCTCTTTGGGATAGATAACGTTCGGTGGTGACTCTTCTGTTTATTTCCGCCGGCCCCTTTTCGTAGTTGCGACAACCGGCAGAAAGATATTAGCAACCAACAACACGTCGTGAGCAACAAATCACCAGTGGTGGAGGAGAGGATGGGGTTTACCTGCAAGACACTCTGATGTCAAAGTGAGAAAAAGGATATAGCGAGCAATTACATAAGTAAGTGAATTTAGAACACCTGACCCTCTTGTGAAATGGTTATCTATATTGGGTTAGATCTTCAGGTCTAATATGGATAACTGGCAGGATTTACGTGGCATAGGGAAGACCAACACGTGGTCTTCGTCCTAGGTCAACTGCTCCGTGATCTTCGGAAGGTGGGTGACCTGTTATTTCTGACGCGAGTAGTTGCTTGATGACGTGTCCCCACGTGGGGAAGACGTGCGAGCGCTCCACGTGTGATTGTGGATTAGGCCTTTATTGGGCCCTCCCCGACGAGGAGCTGGGTTGGGCCGTGCCCGACGGTGGGCCAGCCTCTAACCCAGTCCAAAACAACTATCTTCCTACTTGGCGTATCTTTGTAGATCTATCTAATACATCATTGGTCTCAAATTTTCGTCCTGATGCAGTTGTTTGGAATCAAATTTTGAACTCAAACTTGCTTCATAAGGATAAGGATTTAGACCTCGTGGATCCTATTGAAAAAGATATGCTACTACTTCTCAATTCAGACTTGCAGATTGATCTTCCTCAAGTTATGTTTGACTTTTTAAAGAGGACTCTTTCTTCCTTTCACAAGGGAAATATTTTCTTCATTCCTTATGGACGAGTTCTTTCAGAACTACTTGTCCAGCAGGGAGTTATCATAAATTCAGAGGCTGATTCATCTAAAATCTGGAGAGACAAGTTTGAAGCTATCTATGAAAGATTCTGATGTTAGATTTCTGCATAAATATGCCTTGTAATTGTTAGAACCTTTGTATTAAGCAATCTTATTATTAATTCAAGTTTGTTTATACTGTTGTGTAGTTTAACTATTACACACACACACATATATTGTTGTTCACAAGGATAAAAGAAATGAAATTAAGAACTCAAAACGTGCAACAATTCTCATTAATAAATTGAAAGATATTACAAATTATTTAGACTTTCTAGTATGTTGGATTTGCTCTAAATATTTATACATACTATACAAATAACAGGAAAAAAATTAGTGATCCTCATGTGTTGTACTAGCTTCATTATTGATTTGTTCAACGTACCTGCCGAAAAATAGTCATCTGGAGCAATGGTTTAGTGGCGACATAAGAGAAGAGGAAATAAAAAATGGAAACCTTTGGAGATCGGAAATGGAGGAGTGGTAAAGACATGGAGGGAAATAGCGGAAGTTCGATGAGACATGGTTGATCGACGGCGAAAAAGGTTGCAATTGCGATTGATTGAAAATAGGGTGAAGTTGAAAAAATGGACAATGTTATGGTGAAAGTTGAAAGAATCTAATGAAATAAAAATTAAGGTTATAATATTTCGCATGTTTAATAGAAAAATAATAATAAATTGAAAATAAACAAAACAAAGACCAGGTAAGATAACATAGTGCCAAGTAGACTTCCATATATGCATAATTTAACGTTTTTTTTTTTAATTTTTAAATTTAACGAAATGGATCAATTTGGCTAACAGAACCATTATAAAGGACTATAATATAACATTTTTTTAACTAAAGGACCAAAGCGAAACACTAAAAGGGCTAAATATGTAATATCTCAATTTCGTTTTTAATCCATTAAAATATTTCCTTCAAAAAATGATTGTCCTAAAAATTTTAATCCACATTTTTGGTCCCTCCTGCAAATTAGTAACATTTTTTACAACTTAACGACAATTTTAGCGTCTGTTTTTAACTTAATAATTGAATTAACAACAATTTTAACAATAATTTTAGCGTCTGTTTTTAACTTAATGATTGAATTAACAACAATTTTAGCGACAATTTTAATATTAAAGATAAAAAATATAGATGAAAAATTTCGAAAGACTATTTTTTTAAAAAGTATTATAAAAGACTAAAAAAAATAATTTTTTTTATAAAAATCACAAATATATTTAATCGAACCATAAATTGACTTAAGAGATAAAAAAAAAAGTTAAGTCTATGAAACATGTGCCTTTGAAAATACAACATTTTTGGATTTTTTTCAAATATTAAAATAAAAAACTCTAAAAGATAAAAAATAATAAAACTAAGCTTTGAGCAATAGTAGAATAGTGAATGCGACTACTTCCACCTCGCGCTCTGTAGAGAGAAACGAAATCAACATCGAAAGGTAATTAAAAATCGATAGCCATACCCTCCTTCCTACATGCTTCCCCGTTTCTCTAACTACCTCCGCCACACTCCCTTCAACTCCGTCATGGCACGCGCCGTCACGTGCGCCTATCACCCTCACTTCTATTCCGTATTCAACACCAACGACAATGCATTCCCTTCATGTAACCCTCCTCGATGTGTCTCTTTCCCCCTTTTCGATAACAGCGTCAAGAAGCAGCTGTCGCAACCGTTTCGGGGAGTCCGTGCAAACGTCGGCGGACAGAGGGAGTATCGGAAAGTCAGAAGACGAACGCCGAAGGGTAAGCCGAAGGAGTTGGAACTCTCCGTCTCCATTTGCATTGAAGAAGATTTGCCAGATGATCCTGAAATCTTGGTTTGTGTTTTATAATTAATGTTTAATGATTAATCTCACTCTATTAGTAGTGTTAACCAAATTTTTATAGGAGGATTTACTAGTTGTTGTGTTATTTTGATATACAAATTTTAGTGGATGGATAATAACTATAAAGCATGGACATCAGAAACATAACACTAACAGGTCGACACAAGTAATAATTGTAATCATTTGACGAAATAAATAAATTAACACAACTTTTTTCAGAGGTATCTCGGTGTGTTACATAGGTTAATAATGAATTGTGATATTTTGAGTATATTTGAATTGCTTAAAGTATCTAAAATTCTCATTTATTGAAGTGATGATAATTGGAATAATCACTTTAGAGGGTAATGTAAGAAATATATGCCAGTTGATGAGAAAAATGCTTCAGTGTTATGTTGCATTGTTCACACATATAATCAGTTAAATTAGTTTTTGCTTTTATATATTGAAAAGAGTTACAAGGGATTTAAGAGACTAGTTTCATATAGTTTAGGGACTAGTTTTATGTTCCTGGATAGAACATTATGGCGAAAGTTGATCCATGTAGCTGACCTCACTTAGAAGGATAATAAGACTTAGTTGTTGTTGTTAGGGGATAAATTAATATTCTAGCTCACAGTTATACAACGGTTCTACAGCAGTAGTATGCATGCATTGAGCATATTCAACATCTAGATTCCATAGGACAGAGAGGGCTGCAATGTCAGTTGCCTTCGTTATTTCAATGATGCCACTGTTGGCGTGGAATTTCATGGATAGAGTTCCCCAATTTACTTTGAATTCTCGTCAATCGGCAAGCCAAACAAACTACCACTAAAATTAGATTTACATCCCAAGTTCAAAAACGAAGAAATCTTGAATACATTTATAAACCCTTGTATTCACCTTTAACCCTTGACAGTAGCCTTGAGTGGATTTGCTATGCTCATCAGCTAGTCTTACATTGTAAGATGAAGTTTCCTTTGTTTGCAGCCCTAAGTATTGTTGAACCAAACGTGAAATGAAATCATGGCTTGCACCATTGTCTATGAGAAACACCACATCTGATTTTCCATTTTCCCCACTAATTTCATGGTTCTTGGAGGGGTTAGGCCACCAGCAGAGTGTTTGGAGAGTTCAAGACATTTCATTTCCCATTCTTCAACCTTTGGGTGGATGGATCCCTTTGAAGTTGTCTTCGTGCTCAATTTGGACAATTTCATTCTCATCACTGAAGTATTCGTTGGCACTTAAAATAATCACCTGTGAACCCTTTTCTGGGCAACAATGGCATGGAACAAAGGGTGTGTTGCATTGGAAACAACGTTTTTCTTGAATTCGTGTAAGATATTTTGGATATGGTAATACACGAGTACCTTTTTGACGTCAATTGTTGGAATTTCTCAGGTTTAGGAATCTAATTTGAAGAATTACTCATATTGGTTCATTAATCAATTCTGAGTTGTTCTAACCCATTTGGCTTCTGCGTGGTTGCTGCGTCATCAGAGACACCAATTTGAGCCACAATTACTTCACCTGAGTAGTGTGGGGGGTAGTCATTAGGATTCTGATTAGCATATCCATTTGATGTCGTCTTATCAGCCATGGCTGCATTGATGTCACATGCAATCTCCTTCGTTGTCATCAATGTTTTTGGATCATGGGGACGGACAAGGTAACACACACAGGGACGTAGTCCTGCCATGAAATAACCCATAACCTAGGCTGCAGCAGATTTTACGGCTTGAGCAACCAATAACTTGAACTCTTGGATGTAATCATCTATGAAGCACCGACACCTCTAGGAGCAAATGTATCGTGGTGTTTGACACATGTCGGTGCTTGGATGACACCCGTATGACATGTGCCAGAAAACTCATACAAGTGTCCCAAAAAAATGGTTTTTTTCTTAACATTCTTTGAATCGGTGTCCAACACCCATATGACACATGGCGGACTATTCAAACAAGTGCTTAAAAAAATATATTTTTTCTTTGCTTCAATGCATCTTATACATTTTTTGGACAAATCTCACGCATCTAAAAGTGGTGTTTTGCTATGATGAACCTAACAGTTTAGTTATCTAATCATACATTTTATAGAAAATTCTTATTTCTTATTAACGTACCGGTACCTTGATTTTTTTTTAAATGTCATATCCCGTACCGGATACCGTACCCATACCTATGCATCATAGATCCTAATTTTAGCTCATTCCCTTTATATATAGGGAAGAAGGGCAACCGTACTAACTAATCCTAACTAACCGAACAATAACTGACTTGGAATTTATTGCCACTAACACATTAATTCTTATCGGCTGTGTTTCCTTTATTCCTCTTATGATAGACTATTATTTTTTTGATAAGCACCTATGCTAGACTATTAATTCTTTCTTACCTTTTGTAGAATAATTATTGGCATTACTATTTGGCCTAGCAGTGGCATTTAAAATGCACCATTTACCGGCTGTGATGATATTTAGCAATCTAACTGTCATAGCATACTATGCTCATTCATTAGTCACTTTGAATGTCCCCCGTGTGGTTTAATTTAAAGAGATGATATGGAAAAGCCTAAAGTACAAGCTTTAGTGGCTTGGTGGTTTTATCGGCTATGCTACTGCAAAAATTGAGAATTGATAAGAGGATAACAAGAAGAACAAACTAACGGGTCACATTATTTGTTTGACTAGATCGAAGTCATGTGTGTGAGCGATGTACATTAGAGGCTTCCATTTTAAGTTTGTTACAAAGTAGATTATAACTTATATAGATTATTTTAAGTTTGTTACAAAGTAGATTAGAACTTATATAGATATCCTAATCCTACACCATAATGCTATCTTTACCTACTACACCTAGTCATAACTAACTTAACTAACTCTAAATTAGTTATGTCGAGGTAGCAATGGAAGCTGGAGAAAGCTTCTATAGGAATCTTCCAAAGCTTCTATAGGAATCTTCAAGCATATACTATTGCATAACTAGCTCTAAGTTGTTGGAGAGTCTGGAGAGCGCCGGGAGATTTAGTAGGCTAAACGTTCAGGATTCAAGAGATCTTGACACAAGATATCCACCCAAAATCTTAAGGTAATGAGTAGGCAATGAGTGCACGGGTCCTTTCTCTTATATATCCAACATTTTCTTTATATTTAGTCGAGGTAGGGCATTAAGCACTCACACTTGAAATTCAACAATCTTCACCACAAGTGCGAGTCACCCACATCACTAGCCTTGATCCATACAAGGATCCCACTCCCGGTCCCCCACCGAACCTAACCATGGCTCTAATACCACTTGTTGGGAAGTATACCAATTGAAACACCTAATACAAGGCCATCAGATAATTACCAGAAGATCGTATTTTTCCCATACTATAAGAATAACAATAATAGCAAAGGAACAACAATAATATCTTTGTAAATGCATGAGAATACAAAAAATGATTATTACAATCTCACCAACACTAATGGTAGCCGAACACTCTTGATTTTTCTCTCAAAAGGCTTTTACTCCGATGATATTATAAATGAAACAAAATATGCTTTTATAGGCAATACATACAACAAATAGATGACTATAATATAAGGAGAACTTTTCTCTTTTTCTTTCCATAAGTTTACTAGTTCTTCTGTACTTTAATTTCACTTAATATTTGTTATAGTGTTCACTTCTTTTTCTCTTCTCTCCTCCTAAAGAGGAAACCCATCAATAGAAAACTCATATTGATGGGCTTCCTCTTTAGTAGGAGAGAAAAAGAAAGAGTAAACACTATAACAAATAGTAAATGAAATTAAAGTACGGATGGAAAGAAAAAGAGAAAACTTCTTATATTATAGCCATTTATTTGTTGCATGCATTGACTATAAAAACATACTTTGTTTTATTTATAATATCATTGGAATGAAAGTCTTTTTAGAGAAAGCCAAAAGTGTTTAATCACCATTTGTGTTGGAGAGATTATAATAATCATTTTTTGTATTCTGATTCATTTACAAAGAAGATATTCTTGTTCAGCCCGGCCCTGTGCCTGTGCAACAAGACCCGCAGCACAGGGCCTCACATATTCGGGGGCCTCCTAATATATTTAGGCATGTAAGGTATTTTATATATTAACGTTACGAATAAATAATTATATTATCAATGTAGTGCAGTGGATGGATGCAATTGTAATTCTTAGACATGCTTGACATCCATAAAAACTACATACACTTGAAATGCAAACAGTTTATTACTATTATTTTAGCTATTGAAAAATGTTCATGATAAAATATAATATATGCTATGGTTTGCTAATTCTTCTTCTTCTTTTTGATAAAAATTTATTATGATTAAATAGATAAAAAAATTCTTAAATTTAAAATATTTTTGAATAACCTAGCTTAATGTAGTATCTATAAAATTTATACCGTTTTTTATTAGTTTAGCATGTTAAATATCACCTCCTATTAAAATCTCTTTGTATTTTTTTAAGAAATATGTTATGTTTTATACTAAAAATATATATTAATAGATTGGAGTATTAAAGTTTGTCATGTAAATTGTATTCAATTTATTTTAATGGTTGTATGAGCTAGCAGCAAATCTAAAAGAATAGAGAAATTTTACTGACATAAAATATACGAAAATTATAGTAATCACATTTGTTGAAATATTTTAAAATAATTTTTTAATTTTCTTATTTTTTATGCTATTTACAATTTAAAATATTTTTATATTTTATTTTATTATGGGTTCTATTATTAAAATAGAACAGGGCCTCTAAATAGTTTGGGCCGGCCCTGTTCTTGTTATTCCATTGTTATTATTATTATAGTGTAGGAAAAGTACGATCCTAGGATAATCATCCGCTAGCCTTGTATTTTAGGTGTTTTAATTGGTATCTTTTTCAACAATGCTGAGGTGGCAATGGAAGCCTCTAATGTACATCTCTCATAATGTGAAATAGTTAGTGGGAACTTCTTGAATTATTGTTGTTAACTTACATTCATCTATTTTTTTTGTTTTGTTTTGTTTTTGTTTTTTTTTTGTTTTGTTTTGTTTTAAAGAACAAAATATTTATATTTGAGTTCTACATTATTCATTCTTTTTTGGGTCTGTTTTTACGGTGTGCAGAATATTGCAGAGATGCTTCGTCTCAATGTTCCAATGGCAATGAAACTGGCATTTGATGGTTTGAAAGGCTCAGAGTATAAAACAAGAGATACTGCAATAGATGATGTAGGTGGGTTTCAAAGTGCTGAGTTATCTGTGCTTCTTTGCAATGATGAGTTTATAAGAAAACTTAATAAGGAGTGGAGAGATGAAGATCATGCTACCGATGTTCTCTCAATGTCACAACATGTACCTGGAATCGACCTTCCTATTGTAAGAATTGCAGTTTCTATCTCATAATCAAAGTATAAAACCTTGCAACTTAAATGGAATGCTGATTGGTAAGTGCTTGATGAATTCCTTTGTTTGCAGCTTATGTTGGGTGATATTGTAATTTCTCTTGAGACAGCGGCAAGACAAGCAGAGGAAAGAGGGCACACTCTTCTTGACGAGATCCGTATCCTCATGGTTGGTGTCTCGATATTCTAACTATTTTATGTCTTGAGTTGAATTTTTATTGTGTTATACTTATGCTATATGCATGGTTAAATTCACACAAGGTTTACATCGCTTAGCTTTTATTCAGTTTCTTTCTTTATTTTCATTAAAAAAAGTTTGTACTTCAAACCGACCCTTTGAAATATGTGTTGTTAACTATAAATCATGAAATAGACTTCACCGGCATTTCAAAAGGGAGAAAATTAAAGTTAAGTAACAACACCGACAACTATCAAATGCACTTACTTACTAAAAAGCAGAGAAGGTCTGTGTTGCATTGCAAGTATCTATGCACCGAATGCTGAAGTGTAAATCTCACTCGTGTAAAAATAAATTGTTGGTTGAAATGAAACTTGAGATGCCTAAGGTGGAAAGTGAAATAATACACTGTCTTTCTTATCTTGTAACATTGTCTATGTTGTATGAACCACTAGATAATATTAATTACTCCCTCTGTTCCAAAATAAGCGTCATTTTACTTTCTCAATGCAACATAGATTAATTTATTCCAATTTTACCCCAAAATTAATTGTGTGCATAACTTTCAAGTCATTATATTTTACTATGCATATATGACATTTGTTAATAGCCAATAGTTAATGGGCACAGTTCTGTAAAATGGTTTTACTTATTCATTTATTTGTTGCTTTTCTTAATCTATGTGAAGGAACCTTAAATCACACTTATTTTGGATTGGAGGGAGTAGTTCATATTTATTCTTTTTGTAGATCCATGGCTTGTTACATCTTTTGGGATTTGATCATGAAATAAGCGAAGAGGCTGAAGTAGAAATGGAGAAAGAAGAGGAACTCCTTTTGAATAGTCTTGATTGGAAAGGAAAAGGGCTAATAAAAAGTGCATATGATACTAAAACAAATTCAAATTCTCACCAAAGCAGTTCAGATGGTAATTGTAATTTTTTGCTAGCATGCACTAACACTTGTGAACCTGTATGATATTTTGGTTTTATGTGCTTCCCGCTCATTCAAGTAACACTATTTGCACAAAAAGCACGTGGACAAGTAATCTTATAGATGAATTGTCAAAAGACAGGAACAAAGAAGGCAGTCTTAGATTTTACAAACCAAAGTTCAGCCATATATTCTGTGATATGGATGGTAAGATCTCTGCGAAACGTACTCTTTACATTTTCCATTTTCCTCTTTTCGGGTTTTAATCGAATCCGGTATGATATTATATAAAGGAACATTGCTGAACAGCAAAAGTCAAATTTCTACTTCAACGGTCAAGGCTTTGAGAGAGGCCTCAGCAAGGGGTGTGAAAATTGTGATAGCCACTGGAAAAGTAAGATGTTATAGAGCCATGATTTTTCAGGATACCATGAGTTATTTATTATATATTGGCTAACACATGTCTATCATCGGTTGCTGCTACTGCTATTATCTAAGTAATTTTTCTAATATAAATGTAGACATTCATATAGTTGAATATATGTTCTGATCATTAGTTTTGAATATTGGTAATTAATTAGGCTCGTCCAGCTGTGATAGATATTTTTAAGAGTGTGGATTTAGCTGGAAAAGATGGCATTGTTTCAGAATTTTCTCCTGGGGTTTTCGTACAGGTAATTCTCCGTGCCTTTCATTTATGTTGAACCTGAAAGCATTTGTATTTCAGCCTGGATTCTGTTTCTTTTAATTTCTTTCATTAGGGCATTTGTGTCATCTGTAGTTCTAGGCTTGCATTCATTAGAATGTAAATAAATTAATCTACAAGTGAATCATTGGTGTACTCATTATTTGGTATCATGGTTATCATTTCCAGATAGTGGTGCAGCGTTGTTGACCCGTTCGTAGGTAGTGAGAGGTCCACTATACCACAAACTGTAATTTAAGTTAAATAATTTTACTATATTGAAATAAAAATTAAATGGAATTTATAAAGACATTCAAAATAATAAATTAGTATTAGTAAGTCATAATCTTAATTGATTGAGATCCACTTCTAGGTATCATATACTCCCTCCATCTCATTTTATGTATCTTCTTTGAGTTGTGCACAATTCTTTAGAAAAAGATTAGTTCTGTTGATTCATTCATTAAAATGAATTACATTTACTAAAATATCCTTATAAATAAGGGTATTTTATTGGAAAACATTAAGAAATGATGTCTTGGCATTCTAAAGGGTTACAAAAGTGGCACTAATAATGAGACGGAGGGAGTATCTTTTTGGGGACAACTTGATCTCTTGGAAAAGTAAGAAACAAAATGTAATTGATATTTGCTTTTCAGTAAACTGCTAAGTCTAGCATTGTATTGTTTAATTGAATGACCAAAAATATAGTTTCCGGTTTTAATTTTGCTTACAACTTTCTCTCTTCCGTAGTTTCTCTGTTTTATGATGCTGTTATTACCCTATGCCTTATATTTCTTAAACCATATGATTCCAGGGATTACTTGTTTATGGTAGACAAGGTCGGGAAATATATAGGAGTAACTTAGACCCAGACGTCTGTAGAGAGGTAATCTCCTTAACCCTCCCTTTTCATTGTTCATAACAACTTTTCTTTCAAAAGTAACAACAAATACTTCATTGTGGACATGTCCTTTATTCCTTTGTCCTTTTGGACTTAATTGCAAAGGTTTGCCGTGGCTTTGTTTACCACTTTATTTCCTTATTGCTTATGAAACATTATGGTTGTGTTATTGTTTTAACACTAAACCAAACTCTGACATCCGAAGCTTGGGTACTTGTAAAACAGTAAAGTACCTGTACTGGGTATGTATCCGATACGGTATGCATACGGATTTGTGGTAATCCATTTTTTTCTCATTCTTCTGTTGTTGTTGGTGATTGTAGCTTTCTCTTATATATAAATACAATAAAATAACATACGAGTTTCTTTGTTGTAGTAACCAACCCCAATTTTTGACTTTTTTTAACTTTTTAAAACTTTTTTAACTTTTATTGTGATGTTTTGTTGTGAATTTAACCATTTAGATTTCTCATTTATACTAAATAAAAAAAAATCTTGTTCTTATTGACAAGCCTGTACCTTAATTTTAAACTTTCGTATTTCGTACACGTACGGGTACCTATGCATCCTTGACCCACCCTCAATAATCATCTTAAGTTCATCAACTACAAAATTTTCAAGTTCTGCCCGCTTTTT
The DNA here is from genome assembly GCA_963859935.3 of Lathyrus sativus. Classification (NCBI taxonomy): domain Eukaryota; kingdom Viridiplantae; phylum Streptophyta; class Magnoliopsida; order Fabales; family Fabaceae; genus Lathyrus; species Lathyrus sativus. The sequence continues at coordinate 28,614,691 of OZ012740.1, read as the reverse complement.
TCCCAAGGAAAAAGAAACATTTTCTATCCAGCTCACATGCATGGATATGTGGAAATAGATTTCCTTTGCCAATTATCGACATAACAAAAAGATTTAGGGTTTCAGTTTTCAAACCAAAATGTGTAATTATATACTTAGGAATTCATTGTTTTGCGGGAAGATTCTTGTAACATTTATAAGAATTGTATTTCTTGTATGTAGGCATGTCTTTACTCTTTGGAGAATAAGGTTCCACTTATTGCATTTTGTGAAGGCCGCTGCTTATCACTTTTTCACGACCCACTTGTCGATTCACTTCATACAATGTACCGTGAACCAAAGGTACCTCATTTTCGGGATCCTATATGTTTGCTTGCAGTCTACTATGCTATTTTCTTGTTGCCTTGACAAAAATATTTTTCAGGCTGAAATCATCCCTTCTGTTGAACATCTTCTGGCATCTGCAGACATACAGGTATTCACTGAGCCAAATTCTTGTTCCCTCAATTATAGTATAATCTGTAATTATTATTATCAGCAGTTGTAATTTCCTTCCCACAATTCTGTAACTGCTACTGCTGGTAGTTACTGCAGAATTGTTCCATTGGTAATATTCAGTTTGTTATTTTTTCCATTAGTCTCTTAAATACCAAAGAACTTAAAATTTATTGTTACTCTTGCCAATTTTCACTTGGTATATCTTCCTAAAACTACATTTGATTCTACAGAAAATGATCTTCTTAGGCACTCGCCAGAATGTGGCAGATACATTACGCCCATACTGGTCAGATGCAACAAACGGTCGCGCCAATGTAGTTCAAGCCGTGCCAGACATGCTGGAAATTGTACCCTTGGGAACATCTAAAGGGAAAGGTGTAAAAGTGCTGCTGGATCACTTGGGAGTTACTGCTACCGAGGTACAATGAACATCCATTCGACTCAGACATTTATTTCGTTGTCTTTTTGTCTCAAACTCTGAAAGTAAGATTATTATCATACCTATAGAGCGGTACGAAATTTGAGTTAACTTCCATCCTTACATTTCTTCCTTCCAAATTTATGATATGCAGATAATGGCTATTGGTGATGGGGAAAATGATGTGGAGATGCTTGAGCTGGCTTCTTTAGGTATTGCACTCAGCAATGGATCAGAGAAATCCAAAGCTGTGGCTAACGTAATTGGTTTAAGCAACGATGAAGACGGTGTAGCCGACGCCATCTATCGATATGCATTCTGAGCTGCTTGAAGGCTACTAAAATGATTGCAATCCCTTTCTACAAGGGTGTAAGTTGATACCCATATTATTTTTTGTTCTCACTTATATTCCTTCACAAAATGTTAATGATGAAGGAAATATATCATGTCATTTATTTTAGTCATTTAATTTGTAACCAATTATTTTTTCAAATTGGTAGAATACATCAAAAACAATACAAGTTCAACTCTACTATTATAAGGTGAAAATAACATGACAATTGCATAAATTATAGTTGGAATGATGGTTTTTTAAGTGTTCTTGAGATTGTGAAAATAACATGACAATTCTGTGTTCTCGATTTTTTTTTATAAGGATTTTTTTTTAAAAATTAATTAAATAATTGATATATCTAGTTAATATATATTTTAAATACATTATTTATTCAATAAATTAAAAAATAAAATTTGTTTATAAAAGATAATGAAGGTTCTATAATCCGACCTTTAAAAATAAAGTTTACTCATTACATCCTATGAAAAAAGAAATCTTCTTTCTCACATCCGGATGATTTGTTTTGAACGTACCATAATAAACTAATTGGTTTGTTTTTTAGTACATGAAAAAGGTGTAATAAACTTATAAGTCTAGAAAATAAAATGTAGTAGTTCGAATGTTATGTTTCGTATCATAATATTTTATATATGATCAGCTCCTTAAACTTATATCATATTTTCTTAAATTCTTTTAAAAAAATTTATTCAATTATTGTGTTTGGTATGCATTTCCACATCACAAACCTCATAATCATTGTAAATTGTAGATAATGTACATAGCTATCTTTTTTCATTGATTCATAATCTGTTTTTTTCATTTCATTGAGGAAGTTGTTATGAAGAATTCATTCCTAACTTTTTAAACTTCTATCTCTTTTGAGGTAGAATACATCTTGAATATTTTAAGTTGTTTAATATATCTTTTAATACATTAATAATTGATTCAACATATATGACCAACAAATACGAACTACATTTATTTAAAACTGTTAATATTACTTCTACAAAAATGACATATTCAACTAGCTTTGCTTTTTTTTAAATGTAAAAATGAAGATAATGTTAGTTGGGCTCTAAAAATTAGTCATGAAAGACTCTGAAAAATATACTATAGGTGATTGTCACATATCACAATACTTCACTTATGAATCTATTGAAAAAATATATGAGACCTAAATTGAAGAGGATTTTAGTAAACAAACAAATCAAGGGTGCAGAAGAGAAAATGGACAAACCTATGCAAATATTATAACCCATAATGAAAGCGTGAAATTGTGTAATCAATTCTTCTACTGAGAAGCGTGCAGATAAAATACTTATATTTTTTAAAATAGGTAGAAACTACAATATTATACCGGATGAAAGAAAAAACAGATTGTGCATGGAATGATCATGTTAGACATTTTGCTAACATCACCACCACAAACAACTTTGAATAAGCTCATCATAGATTGAAGAAATGATTTGAAGATAATAAGAGTGAATTTTGTAAGAGTTAGAGAGCAATGCAAAATATGATTGTATTGCAGCACAATAAGATACAAACATTCTTTGATCAAAGTATCACAATATTAGAATATAAATTTGAAGAAAAGTTTTGTATTCACTATTGACCGGTAATATATCTTGTGTGAGATTGAATTTTATTTATCATGGAGTTGTGCAGGTAGAGAAAATTAGTTTAGATAGCTCCAAGTATGGTTGTAAATTTAGAAAAGCATAAAGTATTCCATGTTCTTACGTAATATCCAAGAAAATGGAGCTCTCTAAACCTATGCGTATGGACGAGGTAAACACACTGGAAAAATCTTCAGTTTGATGATAACAAAGTATTAAAAGAACAATGATTATATTTGATGTGTGTTTCTTGTAAATATTAGAATATTTACAAGTATCACAATATATCTATCTTCAACGTTTCTTGTACTATGAAGAAAGCAAAAACACTTAATCAAATTATCTCTCCAACGACTAGTCTTTTGCAAATGCTATATAAATAGCTGAAGGTTCAAAATAAATCTTTAACAAGGATCAACCTGATGGAGGAGTAATAAGATCAGCAATTATCAACACAATGGTTATGCAGAATTTCTTTTGTAGGTTGTAATTGTAAAAGCCTTAAGATTTCTTACACATTGAATATCTTAGAAATCTTACGAGCTTTAGGTCTTTGTTATGGTGATTTCCATGTACATCTGATATTTGTATCAAATACACCTTGTTCTCTATTCAGCTGAACATGTTGTTTAGCAGTTTAGATCCAAGTCTCTCGCCAAGATGCTTGAACCATGTAAGTCTCCTATTATGTGCTAGAGCATTGAAAGTCTTAATCAAGTAGATTGATTGAGAAAATCCAAGTCTCACGCCAAGATGCTTGAGTCATGTAAGTCTTCTGCTATGTGCTAGAGCATTGAAAGACTTAATCAAGTGGATTGATTGAGCGGAAGTCTTGGTTTCGTGGAACCTGAGTAAGGAAGTCTCGAATCGAGGGTCTGAGCAGAAGTCTTGAGCCGGAGGAGTTTAAGCAAAAAGTATTGAACTTGAGGGGTTTAAGCAGAGTGGCTTGAGCAGGAAGTCTCGGGTTTGAGGGACCTGAGCAGGAAAGTCTTAGGCTGAGGGTCTAAGCAAAGAAGTCTTGGGTCTATAAGACTTGAGCAATGAAGTCTTGAACCTTAGGGTTTTAAGCAAGAAGTCTCAGACTTAGGGTCTGAGCATTGTAAAAGTCTTATGCATAATGCATAAGCGATTGTAATAATGATTTGGTTATAGTGAAAATCTCTTATGAAATAAAGGGACTGGACTACTCTCAGTTTGGAGAAAGCAGTATAAATCTTTGTTTCTTCTGCTATTATTTATTTGCTTCTGTTGACATTCCGCTACTAAGTATAATCAGAATCTGAACATCAATTTAGATTATGAACTCTTATCAAATGCAAATTAAAAAAACGGAAAACACAATTCAACCCCTAATTCTTTTGTACTTTATCTCACCTTCAATTGGTATCAGAGCATGGTCTGTACATAACACTTAACAGTGGTGCAGATAATGATCCAATGAGAAAAGTATGTCTATTAAAGACTTTCCTTCATGAAGGAATCAAGTGCCACATGAAAAATATTACATTGTTTTTCCTATCATATTCAAAGGGTGATTTTGCTGAATTTAAATGATGAAAAAGTTAAATATATTTTTAATTCATTGGACTTTATAAATGGTTTGTGAAGATCTGTAGAATACCCTTGAAAAAAGGTATCACTATAGAAGTTGATGGTGCAGGGATGATCAAAATTTGAAAGTCTCTCTCACCAGCTCAGAAAAAGCTTATTGAAAATATCTTCAGAGGTAGATGCATTTTAGTAAGTGCTCTATCTCGATTCTGAGTATATCAACATTATTGATATGTTCAATGCTCATACTATCTTTGAATCCTTGTTATCGGCTTTATAGGAATTAGTTACGAAGCTTTTCCATTTACACTTCATTAAATCTTTCCAAACAGATTCTAAGAAGATTGTTGTGAATTCAAATCTGAGGTCACAGTTACTCAAGAAGTCGTAACAACTTGAGCTTACTATGGCTTGTAAGTTTATCTTGCAATTTTCAAAGAAAAGAAATGGAATTAGATAATGAAAAACTATCTAATAAATTATCTTTTTTAAAGCTTGTCGAAGGATACTTCCTGTGGAATGTATGATGATGAGAAATTAAGCTTCCTAATCAAAAGGTTTCTTTAACTGGCTGAATGGAATGTGACATCTGTTGTTAGAACTTAGAAGAATAACTTCAAAAGCTTCTGAGATATTCGTATTTAACTGATTTCCCAAATATAAGAATAAAGAGAAACACTACCAGAACCTAATGTCATAGATCTTCACTGTATATTCATTTGAAGATGACATTAGTGCAAGATTCAGAAGAAAGAGTAATCTGGCTCTGCCAATCATTGATGCTTCTGAAGAAGTATCTGAATCCTGGAATAAAAATCAAGTATTGAAGAGAAAGAGATTATGCCAAATCTATCTTGCTTCAATATTTGATAATAAGGAGTCTGTTCTTTAAGGTGATATCTTAAGTGACTCTATTGCTTCTTGATTGAAGGTCATCATAGAATTTGTATTAAAGGATAACTTTATAAGAAATCTTCAATTCTTCTTTGTGTTCTGCCAACAATTACATGATAGTGATTTAATTTTTTATACCAATCTCTGATAACTAACACCATCTGGTTCTTTACTTATCAAAGATTTAAAAGTCAAAAGATTTAATCTAATACAATGAAATCAATGATTCTGCTAAGAACAAGATCTTGCTCATATCATGACTCATCCTAGACAATTACTCTGGAATGAATCATGATACTGCTATCAGAATGTGGCATAAGGAAAAAGAAAGCCTGTCTGGACCAACATGTATGGTGGACTCATAGAAATATGAGTATCATTATTTAAAATGTAGTTGCTGCAGATATCAAAGAAAGGAGTAAAGGCATCTTCCATGTTGCTTATCAAAGGTTGTTTACAACATTTGATGGAAGAAGAGCCTACAACCCAGACTCAAGTGTTAGAGGTACTGATTTTGGTGAAAGTAGTGGAGTTAACGGTTTAACAGCCATTGAATTAGAATCTATTCAAAGTAGTATTCGGATTCGATGGTCAAATCTGAATACTCATATGAGTCTGACCGAGAAAATAACAAAAAAAAAGGTATGTCTGTTCTTTTCTAGCTTATTACTTAAATCAATGAGATATTTGTGCATATGAAAATACAAAGTCTCTGTTAGATTTTTAGAGAAGTTCTTTTTGATAAAAGAATATTCATAAATCTTTAAGAAGAAACTATGTTGTATTTATCTATACTGAATATATCATTAGCTAAATGATGGTCAGATTTATAGAAATAAATTTCTCACTTTTGTGATGAGATTGTTGTTTGTTAGCTGTTAAAGAACTCAATTCAATATTCTTCAATGACTCGTGACTCTTGTTTCAAAAGAAAATGTTTGGTTCTGAATAGAATCTTGAAGATTGATGACTGACAGAAGATGTCTCTCTCTAAGTCTAGATCTACTAGACTCTGATGGATGATAGCTTCTGAAAATTATCAGACTTTGAGATTTAGAAAATGATTCTTTACTTCTAATAAAGTAGTTTAAGTAAAAGATTTTTCAAAAAACTTTTATATTAATAAAGGTGAAAATCATCAAGTGGATTCAGGAAATCTGCTGGATAAGAACCCTTGGGTAATGATGTTTTTCTTTTTATATACAATTATCATATATACCCCTTGTCTTGTGAAACATCATTTTATGTCTTTTTTCTTACAAGATTCTTATTCCTTTAGAATCTTGTTCAGTTATTTTCTTTTTATTTTCTTTGGTTGTGTGTTGATCAAACCAAACCTGAGATGAATTCTCTGGCCAATTCTCCTTTGAATTAACTAGTTGTGATCAATGAAAAGTTTGTGGATTTTTATGAGTTGCTTAAGATAGGTTTTAACTTCTGGAAGATTATGTTTGAACAAATTTGGAAGGGATACTTTGAGATACTCTATGGTTTCACTTACCCAAGTCTTGTCAAACAGGTTTTGGATCAATGCTTCCATTGTTGAGTTAAACTCTGAGTGTGATATTCTTTCTAAAGTAACCGGTGTTTCTATTACAGTAACTTCTAAATCGATTGCTAATGTGATCAATTGCGAGGAGATTGGAGAAATCCCAGGAACTCTTGTTTGAGAACACTACCTTCCTACTTGCCTTATCTTTGTAAAATCCATTTAACACTTCTCTGGTCTCAAATCTTTGTCCTAATGCAATTGTTTAGAATCAAATTCTAAACTCAAACTTGCTTTATAAGGATGAGGATCTAGACCTTGTGGACTCTATTGAAAAAGATTTGGTACTACTCAATTCAGACTCGCAAATTGATTTTCCTCAAGTTATATTTAACTATTTGAATAGGACTTTTTCTTCCTTTCATAAGGGAAATACTTTCTTCATTCCTTATGGATGAGTTCTTTTAGAACTACTGGTCCCACCGAGAGTTATCATAAGTTTAGAGGATGATTCTTCTAAAATATGGAGAGACAAGTTTGAAGTTATTTATGAGAGTTTCTGATGTTAGACTTCTGCAAATTTATGTCTTGTAATTATTAAGATTTTTTGTATTAAGCAATCTTATTTTTAATCTAAGTTGTTCATGATTTTGTACATCTTAATTGTTATAAGTATTTATTTATATTGTTGATCAAGAGGATGAAACAAATAGGATTAAAAACTCTAAAAATGCAACATTCTCATTAATTGGAAGTGATTACAAATTGTTAAGACTCTCTAGGCATTCATATTTTTCCTAAGGTATTCCCCAGAATCATCTGACATATCTAGATTGTTTAAATAATCTTGTCATTCTTTCTTTGCAAACTCTATAGCTTCCTTTCTCAATTGATTTCTGCATTTTGACTTGAAAGTTCTTCTTCTTCTATATGTCTTAACGAAGGTTGCTGAAGAAGTGTGTGCTTCTGAAGCTTTCTGCTTACTTGTAGATCCTTCAGTTGTTGCATCATTCTTGTTTGCTTGAGTTATTGCATTAAGCATGACTGTCTTTCTGAAATCTCTATTTGGAAACCAAATTTGCTTTTACTTATACATTTTGGCATTCAGAAGATTAAGTGATTATGAAAGTGAGTCTGCTAAGAGGTTTTTATAGAGTCTTTACATTCATTACCTTTGAGTATTCATTATTGTTTTTGATTAAGTCAAATCAATTTTAAATACTGACTCTTGGAAGTGATGTCTAGTATTCTGACCTATTAAGATTCTTTTAACAAGTTATAGATAATATTGTTAACATGTTAATTGTTGCTTCTGGTCATTACTTCATTAATGTTTTTATTAGAAAATTTAATGGGTAAATGAAATGTTTGTATGAATGCATAATATTTCCTGGTCAAAATATTTTTCATTAATTAAGCATAAAGAAATACAAAAACATGAGGAACTAGGTGGTGTTTAGAATATACCCATATCTAAGCATCCATTAACTATCTGGCTCATCTTCATCAATGTTCTCCTCTTTTTCTTCTGGGACAACAAGACCGTAAAACATCTCGTTGAGCCTCTTCCTCGTTGTCTTCTTCATGTACTTCTTCCTTGGCTTCAAAACAACTATTGATGAACCCGCTTCTATAGGTCTTTGAGGTACTGCTGACGAAGCCTCGTCTGAAGTGTTCAAGGTAGAGAGCACATGACCAGTAGCAAAAGCTTCTAAAGCTGTTGACTTCTGAAGGTTCTGGATATTCAAACTCGTAGAGTTCTCTGTGACTTCTGTCACAACAGAGATTTTTTTCTCTAAGCTAATGACTCCATAACATTTTGGTAGATGTTGATGAAAATGAAATGGGTTTGGTTGCTTTTATAATAGCTTTTGGGTAACCTAACCTAAATCCTTTGTTTGACTCTTGAAACCGTTACGACCAATAAATATTTAACAAGCACTGTACATACCTTAATGACCCCTGTTACTTAATCGTTTTCCCTTCCTTGAAAACAGATCTTGTAATGATGGCATGCTATACATTTATGACTATAATTCTTTTCTTTTTTCTCTTTTTATTCTTTTTTGATGTGACAAAAAGGGGAGAAAAAGTAGTAAGTATTTAATTGGAAACTGAATCTAATCAGTTTGTATATAATGGTTATTTAATTTTTGTACCTATTGATTATCTTACCTGGACGACACATTTTAACTTTTGTGTACATAGAACTAAGGAGAAGCTTAAAAACCTCAACCTTAGACTATCAGACACAGAAGGAGCTTACAAACCTCGTATTCTGGTGTTGGCAAAGGAAGTTAAAATATTATGTTTAGTTTTCTTATATATAGATCTAAAGGGGAGCTTACAAACCTCAACTTTGAACTATTTGACTCAGGGGGAGCTTACAAACCTCAGACTCTGATGTTACTAAGAAAATTAAATACTTTTTCTTGAAAGTAGTACTTATTATGGGTTTACAGAACTCAACGTTGGACTATTAGACTCATGGAAAGCTTACAAATCTCATACTCGAATGTTGCAAAGAAAATTATAACTGTCCAATATTGTCCTTTAAATACTTATGCTTGTCATCATAAAAAAGGGGGAGATTGTTAGAACAAGATTTGTTCATGACATATATTCCTTGGGTTTTGATGATAACAAAGTATTAAAAAAATAATAGTTATATTTGATGTGTGTTTCTTGCATGCAGGTTCTAATACTTGTGTGTGTGTGTGTGTGTGTGTGTGTGTATATATATATATATATATATATATATATATATATATATATATATATATATATATATATATATATATATATATATATATATATATATATATATATATATATATATATATATATATATATATATATATATATATATATATATATATATATATATATATATATATATATATATATATATATATATATATATATATATATATATATATATATATATATATATATATATATATATATATATATATATATATATATATAAAACAAAGGCACACTTGAGAGAAGCTGAATTGCTAGCTTCTGGTGGTGCAGAATCTGAAGAACACTCTCTAAGTAATGTCTGGCGTAGACTCAGAAGCTGAAGGTCTCAACATCAGAAGAAGCAACATTATTGTCTCTACACTTAGTGAATGTAAATTGGTTTCTGGTGATCATTCAGAGTTAGTAATAAAGTTGGAGCTATCTGTACTGCAGAAAGCAAGCTGCATTGTCAAATCAGTTTGTCAGCTAGAGTCTTAGTTCATAAGACTCAAGAAAAATTGGTATGCTTTACAGATATCTACTCTCAACGGCTATATATATATATATATATATATATATATATATATATATATATATATATATATATATATATATATATATATATATATATATATATATATATATATATATATATATATATATATATATATATATATATATATATATATATAAGATCTCTTTGAAGACTCAATGGTTAAACAGGATACACAATAGATTAAGATCTTTTGATGTATCTATCTTCAATGTCTCTTGTACTATGGAGAAAGCAAAGACACTTGATCAAGTTATCTCTCCAACGACTAGTCTTCTGCAAATGTTATATAAGTAGCTGAAGGTTCAAACTAAATCTTTAACAAGGAACAACTTGATGGAAGAGTAACAAGATCAACAATTATCAACACAAATGGTTATGCAGAATTTCTGTTGTAAGTTGTAATTGTAAAAGCCTTAAGATTTCTTACACATGGAATATCTTAGAAAATTTAAGAGCTTTAGGTCTTTGTTATGGTGATTTCCATGTACCTTTGATATTTGTATCAAGTACACTCTATTCTCTGTTATGCTAAACATGTTATTTAGCAGTTTAGATCTAAGTCTCTCGCCAAGATGCTTGAACCATGTAAGTCTTCTGTTATGTGCTAGAGCATTGAAAGTCTTAATCAAGTGAATTGATTAAGCAAATCCGTGTCTCTCACTAATATGCTTGAGCCATGTAAGTCTCCTGCTACGTGCTAGAGCATTGAAAGACTTAATCAAGTGGATTAATTAAGCATAAGTCTTAGGTTCGTGGAACCTGAGCAAGGAAATTCCGAATTGAGGGTCTGAGCAGAAGTCTTGAGCCTGAAGGACTTAAGCAGGAAGTCTTGAACCTGAGGGGTTTAAGCAGAAGTCTTGGGCCAGAGTGGCTTGAGAATGAAGTCTTGTGTCTGAGGGACCTGAGCATGAAAGTCTTAGGCTGAAGGTTTAAGCAAGGAACTCTTGGATCTGTAAGACTTTAGCAAAGAAGTATTGAACCTTAGAAGTTTAAGCAAGAAGTCTCAGACTTAAGTTCTCTAAGAAGGATAGTCTTAGGATGAGGGTTTAAGCAAGGACGTCTTGGGTCTGTAGGACTTGAGCAAGAAAGTCTTGGGTCTGTAAGACATAAGCAAAAAGTCTCTCTGACTTGGTATCCTCAGAACCTCACCCTCTGAAGGTGGTACTGGATCAACAAGAACATTAGCGAGAGGTGGCATTGGTGCATCCTAATGTCTGTGGGAGGATGGTGGATGTGACGCGTCAGCTGGTGAATCCCATCTCCTACGGGAAGAAGAAGAAAATGGAGTGGTCTGAGATGAAGGTGGAGTGGCGTGAGATGAAGGTGGGGTGGCCTGGGATGAGGTGGCCTGAGGTGAAGGTCGAGCACCAGGAGTAGATTGTGCCCCTAAGGTTGACGACTCTGTCTGCCCAGATGTACTTGCTGCCTTCGGAACCTGCTGGCTCCCTTCCTGCCGAAGGGATGCGTGCTAGGCAACCCGACCATGTCTTAGTCTGTCAACTCTATCAGCTATAATACATGTAAGGTGAATTACGTCGTATCATTAGTGCAGACAGTACAAACAAACAAGAAAAAAATAGACTAGGATATTCTGAATATATATCTCTGGAAACACCTTAAATCTTTTTACTTTGAATGTTTTCGGAGATGCATCTCCGAAATATCCCAGACGCTGAACAATTCTGAAGATATATCTCCAGAATATTCTGCAACTCAGAGGTCGCGACAATGGCGTCCTCTGCTACATACATTGAGAAAAATAAACATCTGATCGTTCATTTCAGCCAACAAACAATGCATACATTGACTCTAAACAATGTTACATGTGATTTCTAAACATTTCTACCCCTAACAATTGATTTCGACTCGTTTATACTATAACTTGTATATTTACCGAAAACTCGAAAAACATACCCGAAATTTATGATTTGGATGTTGTTGAATGATGAAATGGATTATGCGTGTTGTTTCCTTTAGTCTCCTATTGATGAAATCTGATTTAGTTAACTTGGAGAATATTGAGAATGAGAGAGTTGAAGAGTTGTGTTTGAAGATAAATAAAAAGTGTGGGAGGAGAAGAGTTTGACGCGATATTAACCTCCAAAATATTTTGGAGATACATCTCCGGAATATTTCAATTTTCACTTAAGTTTTGGTGAGTTTGGAGGTATATCTCCGAAATCAGGAAACATTTTTAAAAATCCAGATGGTGCGTTAGAAATGCATAGGGTAGAAAAAGAAACCCTCAAATATTATTCCTTTATTAGTATTTACTCTACTCAAAAGATTAAGCCCAATAGATATTTTGTTGTCTAAATAAATTAATTTTTTTTTCAAAATAACTTATATTTTGTAAAAATTAAATAAATAAACAAAACAAAAATTCAAATTTATTTTCTAAAGACTAAATTATATTTTCAAAACTTCTTTATCAGAGAACTATTCATTTTTGAGAAATTTCTATTTTTGCTTCGAGCTGTCATTGGATCTCTCGATAGAGACAAGTGAATTTGGAAGTATGTTAGAAATGATACTTATTAAGTAGCCTCTACTTATCTTGTTCATAGGGTTATTTTGATTTCTTATTCGGATCTCCCTTTATTTGGATCATTTGAGCTTCTTCTAAGATCATGGTCTTTTTTTAGAAAATTTTGTAAGATAGACTCCTATTTAGAAAAAACTTGTTTAAGAGATAGGTGATTTCTAATTCTAATAGAATCTCTTGTCTCTTTTGTGGGGTACTTGATTGAGACGACTTCCTATCTCTATTTGTGAGTTTGTCTTGTTTGTGTAGTATAAGATCTTTAAGTGGTTAGAGTGACATATAGCTATTTCTAATAATCTTCATGTGCTTTTTGAGTTTTTTCTTTTTTAGAGGACAAGATTAAGTATAGGTGTGACAGTCTTTTTATTTGTCACGTTGTAGTTTGCTCCATCTAAAAAGTCTGTAATCATGTCATTTTTAAGGGGTTACAAAATTAACAAAACATGTTAAGGAGAATTTTTTTGTCTTGAAAATAATTTATGGATAGATAAGGATGAACTCTTACACCATCATCTTACACCATCATCGAATGCCTTTAGAACCTTATCTTTTACTTACACATATAACTGATTGAATGTTTGCCTTGATTCGAAAGTAAGTTTGGGTTTTTGATGTTTTTATGCTTTTTTGCTGAAATCTAATCTATTGACGGCAGATCTTGCGGTTTGAAATCTAACTTATATCCAACAAGGTGAATTTTGTTAGAGTAGCTCCAACGGTGAATTTTTCTACCTAGTTCGCCAGCGTGTAATGGATTTTTCTACCTAGTTCGTCAGCGTGTAATTCTCATTTTTCACAAATTGTCATTTAGAGTTGAAGAATAGTCTACCAGTCCAGCAGTGAATTTTTCTACCTAGTTCGCCCGCGTGTAATTCTCTTTTCTCACAAATTGTCATTTCGAGTTGAAAAATGGTGCCTAAAACAACACAAAGCAATCTTAAAATATAATGAATTAAAATAATTATATATATATATATATATATATATATATATATATATATATATATATATATATATATATATATATATATATATATATATATATATATATATATATATATATATATATATATATATATATATATATATATATATATATTGTGAATCAGATACCTTTAAACAAAGTATAAACAATTTCTTAATGATCAAGAAACTCGCAAGGGTTAGGGTTAACAAAGAAAACAAGGTAAAACTACAAGGAACAAAGATTGGTTATTAAACTGCTATTCTTTCCTTTCTCTTAGAACAAGATTACAAGTATACAAGAATAACAAAATAATCTCTCTCCCTTGAAATTAGGATTTTATCTTCCTATTTTTCCTTATGCCAAGATTGAGAAACTAACATCCTATTTATAAGAAAAATAGCACACTAACCTAATGGGCTTTTTAACAATTACCCATTACAAGCCAACTTAGGGTACAAGCTAACTTAAACAGTTGTGCTTACAAGCAAGACCCAATTCAACATGCTAACAACCCTAGCAATATTGACTAATGCATGTTAGAACAAACTTCGACTACAACACGCATTACTTGGGAACAAAGTTCGATCCAACGTCTCACAAATCTCCACCTTGGATCTAACTCTATAACATCAAGAAACTAGCTTTCTTCATGCAGCTTTATTAACTGCATACAGTGGAAAAACTTGCAACTGGGCAACGTCTTGGTGATCATATCAGCAGCATTATGATCTGTCGAAACCTTCAGCACTTGGACTTCTCCACACTCGATTACCCCTCTGATAAAATACATCCTCACATCAATGTACTTGGTTCGCTCATGATAGGCTGAATTCTTTGACAGGTGTATTGCACTTTGACTATCACATTTAACAGTGATAACTTGACCTTGAAGTTTTAGCTCCTTTGCAAAACCTTCAAGCCACAATGCTTCCTTCACAGCTTCAGTTAGGGCAATATACTCTGCTTCAGTGGTTGATAAGGCAACGACCTTCTGAAGTGTTGCTTTCCAACTGATTGTTGTCCCAAACATAGTGAACACATATCCAGAGATAAATTTTCTGAAATCCATACAACCTGCATAATCAGAGTCGACATATCCTTCGATTGCTGCTTTACTATCTTCACCCAAGGCTCCACCATAAATTAGGACTCTATTTAGAGACCCATTTATGTACCTTAAAATCCACTTATAGCTGACTAGCCTGGCTTCAGCAGGTTTCTTGATCAGTTCCCAGGTGTTGTTATCATGAAAAGATTTCATCTCATCATTCATGGCCTTCAGCCATTCAGTCTTCTTTCGACTCCTCATAACTTCCTTATAGTCTCTAGGTTCTTTATCTAGAACCTCACTAGCAGAGATTAAGGCATAAGCTATAAGATCTGCATACCCAAGTCTCTGAGGTGGCTTGATGACTCTCCTCGACCTGTCTCTTGCTAGCAGGTAGTCATTATTAGTCTCCTCATCTTCGACAGCATCTTCTGCGTCTTCTTTGACTTCATCTGAGGTACGCAATTCAGCATCAACATGCTCCACCTCAACATGAATTTCTCCCTGTTCCAGCTCTTCGTCAGCATCATTAGTTTTCTTGAAAGCCATCTCTGCTTCATTGAAAACTACATCTCGACTGATGATACACCTCCTGTGACCTGGCTCTAGGCACCATAGCCTATAAGCTTTGACTCCTTCAGGGTAACCCATGAACATGCATTTCAGAGCTCTAGGTTCGACCTTGTCTTGCCTAGTATGAGCATAGGCTACACAACCAAATACTCTCAGTTTGTCGAGATTAGGTGGATGTCTCGACCAAACTTCTTCAAGTGTCTTCATTCCCAAGGCAGTCGAGGGACATCTATTTATCAGGTAAGTTGTTGTCGAAACAGCTTCCGCCCAAAACACCTTCTTCAATCCAACACTAACCAACATGCATCTAACCCTTTCAAGGATTGTTCGATTGAATCTCTCAGCTAAGCCATTTTGTTGAGGAGTACCTGCTACAGTCTTATGCCTTGCAATCCCAGACCCAACACAGCAACTGCCGAACGCTTCGTTGCAGAATTCAAGGCCATTGTCGGTTCTCAACCTCTTAACCTTTTTGCCAGTCTGAGTTTCGACTAGAATCTTCCAACTTTTGAAATTCTCAAAAGTTTCATCATTCGTCTTCTGAATGAATACCCATAGCTTTCTAGAATAGTCATCAACGATGGATAGAAAATACCTTGCACCTGAGTGTGAAGGATTCCTTGCAGGCCCCCAAAGACCAGCATGAATATAATCCAGGGATCCATGTGTTCTTTGCTTGCCTTTGTTAAACTTCGCCCTACAGGATTTACCAAATACACAAGATTCACAAAATTCCAACTTTTCGACTTTGTCACCTCCTAGCAGGTTCTGCTTCCCCAATTCGACCAGACCTCTTTCGCTGACATGGCCCAATCTCATGTGCCATAATCCTGTCTTCGACATAAGTTTCGTGGATGCAACATTTGTCGAACCACTTACAACCTCAGCCTCAAGGGTATACAAGCCTTGTTTTTTCACGCCTCTCAAAACTTCCTTCGACCCCTTCATGACTCTTAGGATACTTTTCTCTCCTTGAAAAACATATCCTTTTCTGTCGAATTCACCAAGAGAAATCAAATTTCTCTTCAAGTCAGGTACGTACCTGACTTCAGTCAATAACCTTATTGACTCATCATGGAGCTTGAATCTCACAGATCCAATACCTGCAATTTTGCAAGATTTGTTGTTTCCTAGCAGCACAGATCCACCATCTTGATCACATAGCTCCTCGAACAATTCTCTGTTCGGAGTCATGTGCCAAGTGCAACCTGAATCCATAATTCACTCTTTCCTCGAGTCGCCACTTGAAACCACAAGAAAATCAGATGAGTCGAAGTCATCTTGAACAATGGCTGCATTGCCATTACCTCCATGATCTTTTAGGCGTTCAGGGCACACCTTTCTTATGTGACCCTCCTTCTTACAGTGATAACATCGAATACTAGATGTTTCGCCACTATAAGACTTCTGTTGACTTTTACCTTTCTTCTTGTCGAGCTTACCATCCTATCGCAAGAATTTTCCCTTAACGGCCAAACCTTCACCCACCGTCGAAGGTTTATGCTCCTTTCATTCGTTCAAATCCTTAGAATACAAGGCTGATTGAACTTCTTCAAAGGTCAGGGACTCCCTTCCATACAAGAGAGTTTCTTTGAAGTGAGCATGTGTTCTGGGCAAAGCACACAACAGGAACAGTGCTTGATCTTCATCATCGATCTTCACATCAATATTTTCAAGATCAAGAATCAGCTTGTTGAACATATCCAACTGTTCAGTCAACACTTTATCTTCACTCATCTTGAATGAATATAAAGCTTGCTTCAGGTAGAGTCGATTCACCAGAGATTTGGTCATGTACAAACTTTCAAGTTTCACCCATAATCCCGATATTGTAGTCTCCTTTGATACCTATCGAAGAACCTTATCACCAAGGCTCAACAATATTGCGTTGTGGGCTTTCTCGATCATGCCCGTCTTTTCTTTTGCCGTTAACGCAACGTCCATGGCTACCTCACCCTTCAACGCTTCCAAACAGCCCTGCTGAACCAATAGGGCTTTCATCTTCAAGCGCCATAGACCGAAGTCGTTCACTCCGGTGAACTTTTCAATCTCATACTTTGTTGAATCCATCTTCTCCACGCTCACCGCACCAATTTCTTGTGAATCAGATACCTTTAAACAAAGTATAAACGGTTTCTTAATGATCAAGAAACTCACAAGGGTTAGGGTTAACAAAGAAAACAAGGTAAAACAACAAGGATTGGTTATTAAACTGCTATTCTTTCCTTTCTCTTAGAACAAGATTACAGGTATACAAGAATAACAAAATAACCTCTCTCCCTTGAAATTAGGATTTTATCTTCCTATTTTTCCTTATGCCAAGATTGAGAAATTAGCATCCTATTTATAAGAAAAATAGCACACTAACCTAATGGGCTTTTTAACAATTACCCATTACAAGGCAACTTAGGGTACAAGCTAACTTAAACAGTTGGGCTTACAAGTAAGGCCTAATTCAACATGCTAACAACCCTAACAATATTGATTAATGTATATTAGAACAAACTTCGACTATAACACGCATTACTTGCGAACAGAGTTCGACCCAACGTCTCACAATATATATATGAGAAATGATATTCTTACACCATCTTTTACACCTACACCGTATTTCACTGTTCACAAATACGGTGAACAGTGAAATATTATAAAATTAAATATATATTTTTAAAAAATATATAAAAAATTATTATTTTGTTTTTAAATTAAATGATACTGATATGAAACTGTGTGATTAACCAACTTCATTACTCCATTAACCAACATTTTACATATTATTAACCAACTATTAAAAATTATTTTTAATTCTGAGCGTTTATTAACTAATTTCATCACTTCATTAACCAACTTTTTATACATCATTAACCAAATTTGTTTCATAACTTAAAAAACTATTTATGAATACTGTTCACGAGTACATACACTGTTGTAACACTGTTCCGCACTGTTCATGTACTGTTCACCGTATTGGTAAACAGTGCATACGATGTAGTGTAACTTTTGGTGTCAACATAGCATTGCTATATATATATATATATATATATATATATATATATATATATATATATATATATATATATATATATATATATATATATATATATATATATATATATATATATATATATATATATATATAGAGAGAGAGAGAGAGAGAGAGAGAGAGATTGTTTAGAGTTAAAATAAAATTTAATATAAATAAAATATTAATATTTCAATTAAAGTTGTTGGACCCAAAATAGAGTTATCCCATTGGAGTCAAAATTAGATAAATTGCTTTAAGATGATGTAACTTTATAGATTAAAAAAAAAAACCTAAAAATGAATTGTATCATTGGAGATACTCTTGGTAGTTTAGACCTTTATCTGTATGGACCTCTCTGTCGGTAGTAGTGTTGGTTGAGTTGTTTTTGATGTGATTTTCCTTTTACTCCTTTGTTGCCTAATGTACTTTGATGATTATTCATCACTTTTTTTATATTCTATTATTTATCATTAAAAAATATCTATATAAAATTTTAATTAAAATTTAACTTCATTCGATACATTAATGAAGTGCTTCAAGGTTAAGACATTAACTTTGAATGAAATAATTTGCCAAAGGAAAGAAAGAACACAGGTTGGTTAAACAAACTCTAACCACATAGATGAATATACTTTCTAGTACATACTTTGCTCACAGAAACAAATTCTTTAATATAGTAACAATTTATTAAATTGTAATATTTATATAAAACATCAACGGTAAATAAAACTGTTTCACAAAATTCCCCAAAATTCTCCTTATGAAATCCCCTACTGTGAAGGCAATTCTAAATATAACTGTTTCACAACAAGAGAAAAAAAAAGTTTATTTAAGAACACACCTTCAAATCCATCCGAGACCCAGAAAGGAAAGCTTTGCAACAAGGCCTACAGGTTGGAATAGCACAATCATTCACTAAGACCGGCGATGAGTAAAGCTGTGTCTAAGATGAAACCGAGTCACGATTGTGGTTAAGAGAATATTCAAGCTGCGCATTTCTTCTCGCACATTCCAAGATAGTTTTATCGGCGGTTATGAAATATGCTGCAATAGACGCTGTTCACAAACCAACAACAGAGTGTTAATATGCATTCAAATTCGAACATTCGTCGAAAAGATGAGCAACATTCATTCTTTCAATGAGTTTTGAAAAAAAGCAATTCTTTTCGTAAAGTATATGCATGATGAACCATGCAGAAATTACTACTGAAAATATTTGTTTTTCTTATCTCTCTTAAATCAATTGTTTGGTTATTTTGAGTTGAGATTGTACCGGCAGATATGATAAGTGCCTGTGCGGTGTAATTGAGGTTTGCTTTTGCCCATGGAATAATGCGAACAGCAGTCAACTGCACATTTCAAAAGTTTATCGTCAAATAAATTTTAAATTCATGAATCAAGGACATAGAGAATGACAAAATTTAAATTGAAACTGCATAAACATTGTTTAAATGAAACTTTATTTATAATCAAAACACACAGCATAGTATATTTATTAGTATGTCCCCGGACAGAAAATGTACTTACTGTAGGCACGGAACTGGCAATGGCTGCAATGGCAGCCGCCTTGAATCCAGCATGCACACCTTCTGCATATTAAGAAAAGGCTAAAGAGTAAGGAAATGTAATTCGCATTTCTCATTATGCCGGGCACGAGGCACCCTTTGACAGAATATCATAATAGGGTTAGATGACATGTGTCTTACACATGCTGTATTGATAAAAATGAAAATCTAGGAGACAGAAATAAAGACATATATTTGATGTATCGGCGGCTATGATAGCACCGATACAAATTTGAGAAAATGTAAGTAATTGAACATAACCGTAACACGCCTTCAACTTGAAGTGTTGGTCATCGTTAAACATGCATTACCTCAAGCTACTCCAATTAGGTTTAACATTGATTCGGCCAGTAAACAAGTAAAAGTTCTATGTCATCATTCAAGAATTATTTTCCAACATGTTCTAGGTCACTCATAAGCTCAATTACAACTCGGAAAAGCACCTTCGTGGACAACAAAAGACCACGCCAAAAGGTCGAACACCCGATTCTACATGCCCGAGCATCACCCATTTGATCAAGGGTTTCCCGCATCTCAGGTCAGGTTATATGAGACTGTTTTAACTCTCAATCACAAACACTTCTCTACCACTTCATTGACTTTGGTATTGGAGTGCTAATCTTGCAGGTTTACCTATTCCGTTGAGGCTGAAGTCTTTAAAAACCCATTTCTCTAACCTTACTATATCTCCCTCCATAGTGGAATACAACAGTAGAAGGAAAATAACATTAGTTTCCATTCTTTGTCTTCAAAATGATAGGAAAGTTTATACATAAATGGAAGGTAAACGGGCAACAAGTTGTGCTGTTACTCCTTTTTGAATCGCAAAACCAATCCTCTTAAAAACTACATTCATAGACCTAGGAGATACAACATTAACATTGCTATTCATTAACCTTTGGATTCTATATAAAGATCAACTGCTTCATGTGCTAGAAAATCAAACTGTCAAAAGCAAATAATATGAAAACATATTGATCGTCGAACACGTTTTCTCATGTTTGACCATTTACTTGAAGCAGCTTTGAGAGCTGCATGTCCCACTGTAAAACCTCTAGTCCCAAGTCCCACCAATGAAGAAACTCCATTAAAGTCCACACAAGCATGTTTCCTCCTACCCACCCATACACCATACACCAGAACATCTACTAGCCCTAAGTGTGAATCTCCCCTCATGTGGATACAGATACTCTTTGTTCACACACTCCGAAATATATCAAACAGGACATCCCTAATCATGTCTCAAAACAATCCTTGGGAGTAATATTTCATAAACCATTTCCCTAATATTATGAAATATATATCTCAAAACAATCATTGGGATTAGGAGTAATACTTCGTAATCACCCAAATCCTAATACCAACAGCATGCAAATATGGAGGAATTATTTCATGTATAATCAGCCAAAAGTACATCTAACAATAATCACTAACCAACTACATAAACCACATAATTAATTTTAATTAAACATAAAAAGAAAAGTTGTGAATTATGTAAGAAAGAATGAAAATGAAATTACCATCGGTACATTTCTTAGTCCTAAGATCTTCCTCTCTTCATCTGGAGAAGCAATGATGAAAGAATTCCTTTTGGAGACCAAGCGTCCCTAAGTTCCGAAGGAATACCCATTTTTCTTTTTGTCTTTGAATCGATGGACTTACTTTGAAGGTTGCTGGTAATAATGGATTAGGATTGACAAAACAAAATTGAATGTGTTGTTCTCTGTTCCTACGTGTTTGGTTCTTTTGTTCACATGTTTCTAAAATGTCAAATATAACCCTGCAGAATTTAGATTTCACAAAGTTGAAAAAACATTGTTGTCTTTTTATGTCAGAATGAAGATGGGATGGATGAATTATGATATACTTTCCTTCTGTCTTACAATAAGAGTTTTCTTTGATACGATTATTTATATTGATTTCAATGGTAATAGTAATGGTAATAACAGTAATTAACAACAAAAGAGAAGAAGAATAATCAAATGAGAGAGAAAAATATTTGGAGAGAATGTGTTACCTGAGATTTCTTATACTTTGTGTTTGAATACAAAGCAAGGCACCCTATTTATAATTTTAGGTTTACAAAAGCCAAAACATAAAAGGCCTAAAATATTCAAATCTAATTCTATCAAATCAAAACAATGATTACATTTAACAAAGGAGACAAAATATTATAGATTAATTGAGTTGAAACCGATTTAAAACAAAAAAAAATCTAGAAAGAATTGTATTAAAGACGTCATTGACTCTCCTAACATGTTCCTTTGTGATAGGACTTCTAAACTTTGGATTGTTTCATTTAAGTATTGGTCATCTATGTTCTCAAATGATGTGCATTCATAACATAAGCTAACTAAGGATTTAGACAGTCATGATATACTTGGCCGCTTAAAACTCAGTGAAAGATAGTTTTGTGAAAATCAGATTTATCAAGGTATCTCATGGACCATATACATATGGGCACCGATATTCATAATGGTGCATTGATAATCAAAATCCAAAAATATAACAAGTGTCCAAGCAAGTGTACAATGTAATAGACACATAAAAAAAATACTATGAAAGGGTCCATGTCACGAAAATGCAACACCTATGAGTTCAATTCATGATGAGAGGTATTGTGTTGGACAATAAAGAGAGAATCTCTATAGAGAATATATTCATCCCATATCTAATTTAGTTTGATCACTACTACAAAAAAATACATGTTACGTCGGACGCGAAGAGGATTTTATCTTAGTGGTACAAGCGAGGTAACGAAGAGCGTCATAAAAATTTGTCACTTACCCATTGATTTCTGATTAATTGAGGGGATAATTGAAATGGTTATTGGTTTGACTCTAACAAAAGCATTTTTTATATTTTCAAAACTAGTGTCACATGTCTCTCGGTTTATGATCAAATTGAGAGAAATAATCTTTTTTAATACAAATTACATTGTTTACGAAAAATATTTAATCAATTTTTTTATAAATTACATTGCTTATATAGAATATTAAAATAAAAATATATAACAAATGGTAAGAAAGTTCAAGCTAAAAAGGAATGGAAACTCAAAGCAGTTGTCAATAGTTCATATCTCATACTTCTCATAGAGTTTTCTCAAGATAAGATTGGTATTTCGATAGTGGATTTCTAGGCAGATGACTGAAGAAAAGATATATCTTGAGGAGTTGAAATCTTACTCCAATAGTTATGCCATTTTGGTGATGAAGTAAAGAGAAGAATAAAGGGCATGGGAAAAATGGTTAGTCTTTGTCTTCTTTGTCTGAATGATGTGCTATTGGTAGAATACTTAATTGCTACTTGATCAGCATCAGTCAATTGTGTGATCAATGGTTAAATGATGTTAGCACGTGGTGTAGGACTCTGTTAGTCATCTCCAGAAAGAGGGGATGCTAGGGTTGGAGTGAAAGATGTGCCCCATGTTGTTTTACTGGGCATCGTTGTACTAGTAAAAAAAGTATAAGGTGTGTGTTCCCTCTACAAGGGCAAAGAGACTCAAAGGCCTTAATATGTGCATTACAATTTGGGTAGTGAGGGATTACTCACAGCGGCGAGAAACATGTACGGTGCTTTTAAGACTGCTTAAGGGACCAACTCACATGAGGTGAGAAACCTTATAGTGGTCGGATGCTGCTGATTTGCAGCAAACAATTAGGTTGATGGTGTGTTACGGCTAATAGGAGTGTATTGCTCTTTTAAGTATTGGAGAATGCGTATGACTTGAAAGTCTGTCTATCCATATGTGGGGGTAATGTATTTATAGAGGCCTTTTAAGACCTAGGGTTATCTCGGAAAAGGCGACTGTCGATTCGCTCAAATGATGGACGATTAATCTCTATTTTCAAGGGTGATGAGGTTAACAACAACTCTCATATGTCTCTATCCAATACACGTCTTATCTCATGTTTATTTTCCTCAATGGGCGAGGAAGACTTAAGGGCAAGGTGATACCTCCCTTTTGGCGGGCTTTATGTCGTCACTTTCTCCTAAGACGGTCCCAGAACATTGCTTTAGGCATAGTCTTTTACAGATATAACACCATAATAACATTTTAAATATAAGTAAAATTAAATATAACGCCAAAATATATTAAATATTATATATAATTTTGTAATAAAATTTAACAAAAATATATAAATTAATAGCATTATAATTTTAATTTCAATTATATTAATTAAAATGATAATCAAAATAAATTTTATTCTACAATAAAACTATTGTGTTATTACACATTTGTTTTCTTTAAATTATAATAAAATATAAATGATGAGAATAATGTTTTTTTATTAAACATAATAAGAATACAAATAAATAAATAAAAGTAACAAAGTTAAAAATTCCTTCAGATAACCAAAGAGAAAAATCACAAAATAATAAATAATAAAAAAAAAACTACAAGCTACAAGGTACAAATTATTTCTTATTAAATATAACTTTTTTAATGATATATTGAGAAAAACCTAAATTAAATAATGGTTTTAAGATAATATTCACAAAAGATTATATATAGAATGACATTCTTCATTCTATAGAGTCGATTTTACAAGTATGAATTATGTTAAACTCTAATTTTATCATAACGTGAATGAAAAAATTAAAAGAATTTTTTAATGCACCCTATATATTATTTAGACACCACGTAAAAATACTAAAATATTCTCAAATTTCGGAAATGTATTTCCAGACGCACCCTAAAATATATCAAATACATGCATAAGTGAATCACACTCTTATTTTGTAAAAAAAATAGTTTAAAAATATATATTCGAAACTTTTGATCCATATAAGAGTAGTTGGTGGTCATAGGGAGAAGAAAGTAGAGGTAATGGTAATGGAACACCATGACACTTTACAAAGATACACCTCCGAATGCCAGAAATATATCTTCGAACACTTATTTAGATAAAATAGAGGTGTCTCACTCTCAACGTCTTTGTTTGTGTGATTTTAGACCCGTCTAGAGTTACATATCCGAAATTAGAGGACATTTTCGAATTTCAATCCCATTGGATGCGGTTAGAAATATGATAAAAACTAGTTTTTTGATCTTAATAAATAGATTCTTTGCAAAATAACTAGTATTTATTTATACTTGATGTTGCTTATATTTGAAGCATTTCTCTCTAATTTGAGATTACATAAAACACTGAAATCAATCATAACAGAATCCAAATTTTGCCAAAGAACAAGCCTACCACCATATCAAAAACTACAGATTTCAGATGCATCAAAATTATTTATTCTCAAGGCAACAGAAAATAAATAAATAGATATATTATCATATTGTTTCACAATGATCACATAAAACTCAGGAAAATCATCATCATTGTACAGTTCAAGTTCTCTTCCATGTATCCAAATTAATTTGTTGTAAAATGCTGCAACTAGAAAACTGTAAAAAAAACTTTGTTTAATACACAATGCATACAACAAACTTTTGACCAAGAGTTTGTACACATCATCCCTCATATACAGATGAAAATATATGCTACTGAATGATAAACTACTGCAGATCCATATAGTAATTCAACTTTGACATGTTTGTTTCATTCCTTAGTTTTGTGAGAGCTTTTTGCTCTATTTTCCTTATCCACTCTTTGCTAACTTTGAAAATCTTTCCTATATACTCAAGAGACCTAGGTTGGTGATCTTTAAGGCCGAATCGTAGGATTACTATTTGTCTTTCCCTCGAGTCCAAGCTTTGAAGGATATCGTAGATGTCTTTTCTTATGTGTTGTTTCATGACGGTCTCTTCAGGACTCTCTATCGACTTATCGGCCATTTCACCCTGCACAATTACCAGTCATCAGATGACAACACAACACAACAACAACCAAGTCTTATCCCACTAACTAGATCAACTTTCGCCATAATGTTCTATCCAAGACCATGTTTCTATCAAAATCGTTAATCTCAAGATCTTTCTTAATGTTCATCAGATGACAACACAACATAAGGAAAAGTAGCGAAAAAGGCATCATAGATGGGAAAAATATTGGTCTTACCAAATAATCTATATTGTAATTCCGATTCATTGAAGAAACTATTCTCAGACAATGGCTAGCTGCTCTGATTTTATCCAGAGAAAGACCTGTCATATTTGCAATCTCGTGATCGTCTGCGTATTTCATGGACGTGTTTTTCAAGACTTTTCGTGCTCTTTGGATCTGACTTATTGCCTTGTTCATTGACCACTACAAAGAATAGCGAACGGAAAAAGAACACAAGGATCAAATTCATGGTTTTTCTTGGATTATAGTTGTACTAAGAAACAAACAACCTCCTAAACAAAAGATGAACGAACATAGTTCAACATACAGGAACGATGACTCCTCGAGCATATTTTGCCACTATTATTGACATTGATTTCCTTATCCAGTATTGCACATAGGTTGAGAATCGGTATCCTCTTGTACTGTCGAATCGCTCGGCTCCTTGGAGAACACCCATATACCCTACCTGAAGTAAATCTTCCATAGCTATTCCCATACCCTTGTATTTTTTGGCGAAGTATAGAACTAACGAACGAGTACTCCGTATCAACTCGTCTCTACAATAATAGCCATGATACAGTTTCTGTTTTAGCATCTTCTCCTCGACTCCGGATGCTTCCGCCCAGCTACTCAAGCTTACCACTTGCTTTGTATCCTCTTCTAACGCTGTTTTCATTCTCTCTAACTCTGCTAAAACCTAAAATAGTGCGGAATTTTAACGTTTACATAATATACAATCAAGGTACCAAATCACTAAATGTTTTATTTACAATAAACTAACCTTTACACCTTTTGACATTTCAATTTCCCTTTGAGCAATCGCCGCTCTTCTATTTTTAGTATTTGATGCTTTTCTTACAAACGAAGCCGGCGAAGAACGTAACATATCTTCTTGATTATTATCTTCTAAAGGCAATGACTTGGACGAAGGCGCAATGGAAACAGATATTCTCTTTCTTCTTGTTCTACTTTCCTTCCTCTTGCTAGAACGGACAATAACTTTACCTGTATAGTCATCAAATTTGGAGTTTCTCTTATTTTCTTCAACATGTTCAAGAACTTCGTTAGTGCAACTCGATACGCGTGAAGTTCCGAAAGATGTTGTTAGACAAACATTGAACAACTCAAGAGCTCCAAGCTTTTCTATTTGCAATATAATATTCTTCTTCAACCTCAATGCTTCAGAATCAGCAAAAGTTTCCTCTAAAACATCAAGATTCTCCATTAACATACCGAAACGCGACTCTCCATGAGGCAGTTTCGTGTTATCGATCATTTCATGCACACTACTAAGCGGCCTCCTTCCTTTACTTACCTGAAAAACAAAGGCCTTTTCAACAATGATTCTCTGCAACATCAAAGATCACGAGATGACTGCAATTCAAAACTATAACTGTAAGCGAAAGATTATGTAAACGACCTTTGTTATCACATCTCCTCCAAGCAATAAATCTTTCTCCGGAGCTTCCAATGCTGATGAAGAAAACGCAAATGTCTTTCCAAAATCCTTGTGCAAAGTTTCTCCTTCCTCATAAATTGTTGAAAGCAAAGATAACCTCACAGGGTTGAATAAAGTTTCCCTGCCTCCAACTACATCACATTTTAACCCAAAATTCAAAAAACACATAGATAGCAACACTTGTAAATCACACTCCAAAACACGCACACAACCTATCAAACACAGACACCGGAAACACAACCCCGACACTAACACGTCGACAGTAATCACATGGGTCAGTGTCAATTTCAGACATGGACACTGACAAAGCACACTACTAAGAAGCATACATAAGATTTGATATGCAAATTGATAATTGTAAATATAATTGAAGACACAATTAAAGTCAAATATTGTTCATTATCCAACCAACTAGATTGATTCATAGTGTAGAAAATCTTCATTATAATTGTGTATAAACTAAACTATTACTAGAGTGTTAGTATAATAGAAAAGGAAGAGAAAGAAAAGAACTAACCAGAAGATGAAGAAGAGAGGAAGAAAGATGAATTGGTGAAGAAATGAGGAGAGTGAATTGGAAGAGTATATCTGAGTTTAGGGTTTAATCTAAAACCAAAAGAGAGACCCATAATTTGATTCTATGTTCCATGAAAGTGTTGGGAAAGGAAATTAGTGTTTGTGACATAAAAGTTAAGGATATGTTGGTGTTGTCACAACCACCACCAGTTCTTCATCTCCATCGCAATGGTTGGAAAATTTTACTACTCTTTATTTTTATTTTTTATTTATTTTTGGAAATATAAAATATATGATATAACAAGTGGTAAGGCTCAAATAGTTTGGACTTTTTTAGATTTAGATATTTGCTAGTAGATATTTTAACCTTAGATATAACACTCCACAATTTTTCATAATACTTAAAATATCTTGCCAAATTTCTTTTAGAAAGAGTATAAAAAATAGGTAGTGCAAGAAAAAATTATGTAGAAATTGAAAAATGTGGTAATGTATTTACAAATTTTGGTATGTATTTATATTGATATAAAAAAAATGGCGGAAAGTAACAGTTTGTCTGTTTCCTAAAAAAATACTTATGTGTATCAGATTTTTTTTAAAAAATTGAAAATTTCGATAGTGTAAAATTATTGGATTTTTTTAAAAGCTCGTGCATTTATTGGACTTTTCGTAAGGTTTCAAAAAACCTAGTGCCGTAATTTTCAACGGTTGAGATTTTCTCAACATTATTTTACAGTAGTGATTGTGCCAACAGTTGTGTGTGGTTTAAAATGAATTCAAACTTGTATAAATAGGGACTATGTGTTGTTAAAAAATACATCTTAGAATGTCTCACTATTCATTTAAGGCAGTTGTGTACTCCAACGGGGTGAAACCTCATGTTGATTTTGACACCCCTATCTCGCTCTTCTAAGATCTGAATTGGATAATACGTTGCCTGACATCGAGAAGAAAAATGTGAGTAAGATTGAATTTTGTATACTATGGATTGATACACATAAAAAGGTGAAATCACTGCTACGTAAAACACATTTAACAACTGATCAGACCTGATCAGAAGGGGATCACTAGCTGGCCACACTCTGTTGGACTGCTGCCTGTTCACCGGTGATAAGGAGGAGGAGGGGTGTACCTGCAAGGCACTTCCATGCCAAAGTAAGTATATGGGCAGAGTGGTCACAAGCACAGAAAAAGGGTAAGAAGTGAATTATCTGACCCTCTTGTGGAAGAAGGTATTTATAAAGAGACCCCAGCGTTGGGCCAACGGTCACTTGTGTTGGGCTGGATGGTCAGACCCAACCCAGGTGACTGTTAAGGCTTACGTGGCGTAGTGAAGATCAGGGCGTGGTCTTTGCCCTAGTCCAACTGTCCCGTGGTATCCGGAAAGTGGGTTTGACCTGCTCTCTCGGAGGTGGGCAGTTGGTTGGTGACGTGTCCCCTCGGAGAGGAGCACGTGGAGAACGTGCGCATGGTACGTTGTTCTCCCCGCGGAAGGGAGCTCGCGAGGTTCCCCGGAGGTGTGTCGTTCTCCCCGCGGAGGGGAGTACACGAGGGCGCGGGAGAGACACGCTGTCCTGTTCGACGGTATGGGGATTCTGCCCGCGGAGGGTTGTTTCGCCCGACGAGGGGCAACGATTGGAAGCGCCTTCCCGTAAAAGGGAGAGCACAGGGGGTGTCCTGAGGCACGCTGTTCTCCTCGGCGGGAGCATGCCCTGCCCGTCGAGAGGCCACGTGCCCGGCCGTCTTACTTAAACCATGTTGGGCTTTCATTGTGTATCATTGGGCTGGGCCGCGAGTTGAGGCCGGGGCCCAGGCCAGAACAACAACGGTTGTGAAAGATATATAATCACACGGTCCCAAGTTTTGTTATGTAGAGTGTGGTTGCATATATGATACTTACAATCACGACCAAGTAACCGTTGTAATAAACTAGAAAGTGCGCGTCCTATCACAACGGGTTTTCCAAAAGACTGTTGTGATAAAAATAATCGTCCTAGGTTCGATTCCCAGCTGCGCCGTTTTGATACTTATTTTTTTCTAGACAGTGTGCGAAATATTATAACGGTTATGATATATAACTGTTACGTTTTCTGCAGAATTAACAAATATCATCCTGCTTTTATAATTAACCTCATTTTTAACCTGTATTATTGTTCACCGTATCACAGCAGAAAATACAACTCACATTTGTGATAAAGTTATCATAATAATAGTAATTGTATCATATTCATAATATTACATAATTGTATCATATTCAATACACCATAACATCATCACATGAATCCAAGGTAACCAATACATCAACCATTACACTATTAGTCAACATGCAAACCTAATCAATTATAACCTATTTCGTCATTGTTGTTACAACAAATGTAATGAACACTATAAATAAAAAATTCAGGTAATCTTCAACTATTTCTTCAGGATCTTCACCTTCAACTTCAATTCGTCCTCCTTGGCTTTGTAGGTGTTAACCATCTCCTTCTCCTCATTCAAGTTCTTTACCAGTGAAGAAATTATTTGTTTTTCCCTAGGATCCATCTCCTCATCCAACCAAGCAAAGTGAGAGCATTTTTTTGTATTCTTGAATCTTATACATCTCACACCCATAGAAACGACGGTCTGGGTTCGAATCGGTCCATGTCGTCATCAACGAAGCATCGAGACCACACTTGCATACGTACCTTGAACGACTTGAGGACCTACTTTCATGGCTATAACCGGACTGCTGAGACATTTTAATGGAAGGATTTGATGGAAACTTGAAGAAAATAGGTGAGAAGAAGACGAACAGTGACTGGGGGGAAAGAAGGCGAAAAACAATTCAAAAGGATTTGATGGAAACTTTAATCTGATGTAATTTTAATTTCATATTTCATAATTTATAAACAATTATATTCCAACTTATATGTAATTAAAAACTATGACATGGAAAACATTTAATGACATGTGAAACATTTGGTGACATGGAAAAAATATAGGATTGTGCCTCAAAACATTAAATCAAGAGTTTGAGCTATTTCGTATTGAGTATGATGAAACCGTTACGGATATGCGAAAGTGGTTCACACATCTTATCAATCGATTAAATGCACTAGATAATCCTATTTCCAATGAACTTGCTACTAACAAAGTTTTGAGATGTTTAAGTAGGAAATGATAGCCCAAGGTCACCGCCATCAAGGAGGCAAATAATCTTAAGTCGCTTGATCTCATGGCTTTGTTTGGTAAGTTGGAAGATCATGAGCAATAGTTCACTTGCTTAGAAAAATACGAAAAAGAATGTGAAAAGAGAATGAAGAATGAGTAAGGGAAAGACAAAGAAGAAGGCAAGAAGTCCATAACTCTAAAGACTTCTAGTTCAAGGCCTTCACAATATGAGCATATCAATAGTGAAAGCAAGAGTTTGTATAAGAAGGATATGGGGTTGTTCGTAAAGAGATACCAAAGGTATATAAGGAAGAATAATGTTAAACATTCTGACAAGAACATAGCCAAGTTTAGAAGGTTGACAAGCTCCTCAAAGAATGATGAAAGAAGGAAAACTAAGCTTAGAAGATCTTGCTATCATTGTGGTGAAGTCGGTCACTATACCGGAATGCCCTATGAGAAAGACAGATAAAGAAAGGAGCCATCACAAGACTTCTAGCAAGTTGAGGAGAGCATATGCCATTTAGGAGAGTGCAAGTGAGTCCTCTAGTGATGGAAGCACAACTTCAAGTGTCAAATCGGCTCGGATTTGTCTTATGGAAAAAAGAAAGAAAAAGAAAAGTGTAAGTCTTTCTAAGCTTGAGTATATTAATGATTCATCCTATTTTGAATTACAAAAGGTTTTTAAAGATCTTCATAGAGAAGCCTTAAGAGATTTTAGCAAGTTAGCTTTACATGAAAAAGTTATTTTAAACTTAGAAGCTAAAATGTTAGAATCTGAAAAGAAGTTCAAAGCTATTAAGAAATCTATGATAGATATTCAAAGTGACAAGAGTGAGGATATAAAACCTCGCAGGCTTGGTTGTAAACATTGTCATAATAGACAAGAAGAAGTAAAATCTCTTCAAGTCAAATTAGATGATGCCTTGCAACCTAAGATGGTGTTTTCTATTCATCCTTCTAAGTTTGAAAAGCCTTTGAAGCATTCTAAAAAGAAGCATATATATATATATATATATATATATATATATATATATATATATATATATATATATATATATATATATATATATATATATATATATATATATATATATATATATATATATATATATATATATATATATATATATATATATATATATATATATATATATATATATATATATAAACCAACACAGTAACGTTTATGGGGGGAGGGGGGTTGTTTTGGTGAAGGATTAAATTAAGAAAAACAGAATAAACAAGTGATTAAACAGGTTAATCTAGCGGTTCGACTACCAACTTATCATTGGTCATTATAATTCCAATTCCCTATTCGATTGCGATATTGAATAAACAAGCCTTGACAATATTACACGAGTTATGTTCCTAATCACCGAATTAAGCAAATGGTTCACTGAATTAAGCAGACGGTTAAAGATGGCGCATATTAACGAAAAAGCTAAGTTAAATGCGATTAAAGTAAGGAACATATATCAATCGAAATTGATAATAACCTCAAACTTTTGTGGTATTCGAATTCGACAGATCGCCCATTGGGATTAGTTTGCCATGATATTCGTACAAAGCACAATAAAATTCGTAAAAAGAAGGTAAAGTGACAGTAGCACGACTGCTAGGTATAAGAAAGCATCAAAACTTCTGGTTTTAACCCAACTGGGTCGAAAAACATAAAAAACCCGGCCCAAAACTAAATATTTCAAACGGCAGATTTCGGGTCCTGACTTCAACGAATTATTCGAGTCTGCTACACTCTGAATCAGCTTTTTCATAAAACATAAAAGTTGTAGCTATTTCTCCTAGTTTTCCATCACCTATTAGAACACGCGAATTTGATTCTCGCAGCTTCAGTTATGATCCAAACAGTGGACAAATATCAAATAACCGCTAAAGCTGAAAATAAGTTGCGAAAATAGATTAAAGGAAAAAAAATACTAAATTCTAAAAATACAATAAAACAGTAAAATAAACAAAAAAAAACTAGGGAAATACCTAAGTACAAACATAAGAGAGTGTCCTTTGAAATGCACTGATCAAATGTTTTGACTCTACCGAAAAGATGTCGTATCTTGATAGTGGATGTTCAAGGCACATGACGAGTGACATAACCCTCTTCATTGACTTTGTGCCAAAGATAAAAGGGTTCGTCACGTATAGAGATGATAACAAAGGTGTTATACTTGGAAATGGTAGTGTTGGTAAGGTTCTCATAAATCGGATCTAATCTATCGACTTTCATCTAACTACAATCCATAACAACTTTTGAAATTTATACACATATAATAATGTGAATGACACACCAATATCTAATCCAATAACTTAAGCATATGCATACGCAAATATAAACCTAAAGCATATGCATACGCAAATATAAACCTAAAGCATATGAAACATGTATTCTCATACTGACATAAGCATATACAACATAAACAAATAAAAAAGAAACGAAGATGGTGAAGAATACCGTAGTTCGAAGCTGAAGAATCTTATGCACATAAGGAATGAAGATGTTGAAGAGTATCGTACTTCGAAGCAGAAAAATCAAATGAAAAAAGAGGGTGAATAGTTGAGCATATACAACATAAACCAAGAAAAAATAAATGAAGTTGTTGAAGAGTACCATACTTTGAAGCTGAAGAATCAAATGAACGAAGAGGGTGAAGATTTGAGCTCCAAATCAATGGATACGAAGAGGGTAAAGATTACACCATCTTTGTCGTCTCTGGCTCGCTTGTTCTCCTAGGGCGTCTTATGAAATAAATACAAAATAAGTTTTGTTTTAATTTATCAGTAAACTCTTTAATTGCGGTTGGAAAACCCAACCGTAGTGGAATTGTAAGTCCTCTAACAATGGTTGATTTACTTCACCGTTGTAAAACCATTTACAATTTATTTTTTAAATAATGGACTTAAGTGACACACGTTTAATATACTTTAAAAAATGTAGTTACTGAGAATTTAAGCTTGCTACACATCATTTATTACTAGGGATGTAAATGGATATCCATGAGGATGGATACTATGATATTTGTATCTACCCCGTTAGATAAATATGATATTCATATCTGCCTCATATCCATGCGGATATCCGTTAAGCGGGTAATTTACGGATATTTATAGATATCCATGGATAATATTTTTTTATAAAAATTATTTTTGGAAAAACATATTTTTAACTTCTTTTAAAGACACAAAAGTTATTATCACATAATATCCATATAATTCGCTCTTAATTTAACAATAAAATTTCATCACACTATTTTTCTTATTATTCATCAAAACATAATTAGATTCAAACATAATATGCATAAATTTCATTTTTAACAAAACAAAATATGAGTTATGATGGAAGAGCAGACGATAGATGAGTAAAAAAGGAGACACAGGTTTGACAAAGGAATGACGACACTAGTTGGTTGGACTATGAAATTATTGAAGTGAGGTATGTAGTATTGAAGAGTTTAAATATGAAATAGCTAAAAAAATTTGAATGAAATGTGAAAGATTTTCTTCAAAGAAAATTTCAAAACAAAGAAAGAAATATAAGAAGACTAATTTTTTTAGAAGATAAAAAGATAAGGTATAATAAACTAATAATATTTAAGTATTTTTTTTTAATAATTTATTAATGGATATGGATATCCGAGGGCACGGATATCATTAAACCCGTATTCATATCCATTAACAAATGAATATTTAAATATCCATTTATTTTATCCATGGATATCCATTAAGCTACCCGCCCTATATCCGTGACGGATTTTATCTGTGGATATCTGTGGGTATGGATTTTTTTGCCATCCCTATTTATCACTACAGTGTTTTAAGACAACCGTCATTAAATTACTATTTATAAATCCTGCTACTCACTGGGCGCAGAAATTTTAACCTATTACAACGGTGTATATGAATATGTTGTAAACCTGACATTGTTGTTTGCGCATTTTGTAGTAGTGAATACAATCATATTGAGTTGACGACTGATGAAGATTTGAAGGTTATGTGGAGTCATAGGGCTGGAAATGAGTCGAGTCGAGTCGAACTCACCTCAGCTCGGCTCGACTCGTTAAGAATTGTTCGAATTCGAGTTCAACACGAACTTTTTTTTAAGCTCAAACTCGACTCGTTATAAGTTCACGAACAGTTCGGTTCGACTCGTTAGGTCCATCTCATTAGGTTCAGCTCACATGGTTCACGAACTTAAAAACTATTTTTTAAAATATATATATTTTTTAGTATATTTGACATTTTAAATAAATATATATTTTTTAAATAAAATATTAAAATAAAATAAAAGTTATCATATTGAAATTTAACTTTATCTTCGAAATCTACTAATTCAAAACCTACACAACTTTCAAGAGATACATTTGAGAGTCTAATTCAAAAACTACTAAATTGAAGATTAAATTTGTCTAAAATTTGAAGTAAATATTTAAACCTAATCTTAAAGACAGTATAATTCTTTTCATATGTAATCGAGTTGACTCATGAACCTAACGAGTCGAACTATGTATAGTTCAAGTTCAGCTCATTTAGTTAACGAACTTAATTTTTCGCTCATACTCAACTCATTTGGTTCATGAACCTAGTTCAACGATTTAATTGTCGAGTCGAATTCCGAACTATCTTCGAGTTGGTTTGGTTCATTGCCAGCCCTATGTGGAGAACATATCATCGTAGGCTAACAAAGGGATTGATTGAGTTAGATGTGACAATTTCTATATTTGTCGACAACATGATCAAGATGTTGAAACGTCCATAATCATCTAGTAGTGTCTAAATTTTGTTATTTATTATTGTTTTGTTAAGTTATGTAATCTTATGTGTTAAGTTATGTAATCTTATGTGTTAAGTTATGTTAATCCTCATGTGTTAAGTTATGTTAATCCCACAATAATGAAAGCGATAAAATATTGTATAATAAATTGTATGATGTAAATGTCTGAGTATTAATATAAATAATACAAAAATGTATAAGTAATATACAAATAATACGCAAATGCCTCACTATTTGTCAGAGCAGTATTCTCCATAGGAGTCACCATCATCTCAATATGATGGATCACCTATGTGTCATTCACCATATGTCTGTCATCATGACTCTCCACATCCTAACCCTTCACATCTTGACCCTCCACAACCTGACCCTCCAAAACCTAACCATTTGCACCCTCAACTGCAGCCTGGAAATTGTCAACAACCGCAACATGAGGTTCATCAGCAAGGTCTCTGGCCCATCCATCACCTATACCTCTTCTACATCGAATACTATGGGAAAGATGAGTCTGGTCAGCCATTTGCCTCCTGTGAGATCCGGTTGTGGCTATTCTCCCCGCCTAGATATGTGAATCGTCAATGTTATTTGTCTCTGCACGAGTCCTCGCTACAACTCTGTCCCTGTAAGATAATGGAATTGCGTGCCTTTCTCATTCATGTGAGTAGAATATATATCCATAATTTAGTCAATTGTCTAATTATGATACAACATAATTATAGGGACAAAATATTCTAATTACATTAAAACTAATATGATTAAGTATAAAAATGATATTCTATTTTATCACACTCCCTCAGTCAAAGCGAGAGGTTAACAGATGCTTAAACTGGTCTAAAAATCATCAAAGAGAATGCGAGGGGAAGTTATTTGGTGAAGATGTTTGCAATCTGATGTCGGGGGGAACAACATAAAGAACATGTGCTTGACCACAAGCTACTTTTTCCCAAACAAAATGAATGTTCATTTCAATATGCTTGGCACGTTGATGTTGCACAGGATTACAAGAGTGATAAATGGCGATAACATTGCCACGTTACACCAAAGTAACTTGAGGAATAGGAAAATGGAGCCCCGTAAGAAGATTACGAATCTAACATGACTCAGACACAACATTAGAAACACCTCTATGTTCGGTTTCAACACTAGAACGAGAGATAATGGGTTTCCTTTTGAAAAACCAAGAGATAAGGTTGTCACCTAGAAAGACACAGTAGCCAGGTGTGCATGCATGTAAATAGTCTCATGGAGATCACCATGTAAAAATGAATTTTGTACATCCATTTGATGAATGGGCCAGGATTTTGATAGGGCAAAGGTGAGCATATGCGAATGGTAGCTGGATTCACTATGGGGCTGAAAGTTTCATCATAATCCACACTTGCAACCTGTTACCTCCCATCACCTACAAGACGAGCCTTATAACTCAAAGGCGCCATCATAATTTTTCTTATGCATAAAAGTCCACTTAGATCGAATAAGATTAGCATCATAAGGACAAGGAACTAAATCCCACATCTTATTTCTAATGAAAGTATCAAATTTGTATTTCATTGCGGATTTCCAATTTGGGTCAGATAAGGCTAGTTTAGAGTTTTTAGGTATGGGAAAGATGGTTTGGTCAGGTTGACAGACTGATAGGGTAAATATCTTACGGGTTTTAACAATTCCTTTCATGCTATGAGTGGTGATGGTTTGTGTATGTGGAGGTGATTATGGTTAGGTTGGTGGTAGTGATGGAAAGAAGGTTGTAGCGTGAGAGTTGATGAGTGAGTTATGAGATAGTGATTATTCATGTCTAGGTGAGGTGGTTGGTTAGTTGTGGTTGCTAGTGTTGGTTAGTCATACGCAACAGATGGTGATTTATTTTGCCATTGATATACCAGGTGTCGCTACGCGAAAAATGACACAGAGTCGCCACCGAATTTTATTTATCCCAAGGAGGGAAAGGGAAATAGCGATAAAACCTTTGGGAAAGCGCATGGTTATTGCAACCAAGTCTTAGGGTTCGGGAGTCGGTTATGCAAGGGGAAGGTATTAGCACCCCCTCGCATCCATCGTACTCGATGGGAACCTCCTAGGTTATTTCGCGTTAATGGGTATTTTTACTTAAAAGTTTGCTTGCTTAAGGAAAAGAGGGGTTGGTTTATTTATTTTAATGCTCGCCAAGGATTGTGGCCCTTGTGCCTACGTATCCTCACTTAAAAGAAGTGAAGAGTCAGAGCTCCGTAGTTCGGAGGCTTATGAAATAGTTATTTGTTGATTGATTTTATACCTTGAAAAAAGGGTTTTTGATTGATGCCCTAAGGCGAAAAATAGTTTGATGAGTTGATGTTATTTTTAGGTTTTTTGAAGAGAAATGGTTCTTGATTAGGGTTACATAAAAGGACCTTGGATAGAGATGAATGTTTCGAATAGCCAAGTCGAGCACCTTGTATCCAAAACATTCGGAACGAATGTAGGAGGAATCCATTCTCATTCCTTCTCCACCACCTTAAAATCCATGGTGTACAACCCTAACTATATATTTATTGTATTTTGGGTTTTTATGAGAAAAAGGATCACTTGATGTTGGATCAAGGTTTATTGTTTGTAAAGATGTATTTGAAGCGATACGGACAGGGTCGATGCCGATGCACAAGGCAATCGACTTACAAGGTTAAAAATGGCTCGATAAAATCGAGAGTTTGTTTTTGAAAATGGTTTTTGGAATCAAAAGTCAACAAGGACAATAGAAATATTCACACTAAAATAATACAAATATATGGGGTTAGTCGGCTAAAAACAATCGAGACATGCAAAAAAAATGGCGAACTCCTTGAGAAAAATTTTTTTGGAGGTAAAATATCGAAAAAAGTGAAAAAACAGTGGTGTAACATGGGTGGCCGTGTTGTGTGACACGGTCCGTGTCATAAAGTACCTACGATATGAGTTTTGAGGCTTGACAGAGGTGTGACACGGCCCGTGTCATAAGGTTTGGAGAAAAAAAGATTTTTAAGTCAAACAGCGGTGTGACACGGGTGGCCGTGTTATGTGACACGACCCGTGTCAAGGGTCTTGGGTATTTTGTACCATGAAACCTCAATCAGAGGCGCAACACGGCCGACCGTGTCGCACGACACGACCCGTGTCAGGAGGTCTGGGGGGTTTTGGACATGAAATCTCAAATAGAGGTGTGACACGGCCGCCCGTGTCGCACGACACGGCCTGTGTCAGGCTACCAGGGGGAAAAAAACCAAACTATTTCTTTGTTTCCCCTTTGTTTTTTTGGTTCTTAAAAATGGTTTCTTGGTCCTCTTGAAACCTTACATGATATACACAACACAACAACACTTAAAAGAGGAGATAAATGAATACAAAAGCGAAATGTAAAGAGAGAAAGGTTTGATGAAATGGATACCCAAGAGCTTTCTATTCTTCTTGCAAGTCCTCCACTGACTTTTGTTGGATGTGCTCTCCACTCTTCACTCTATGTTGTGAAGGTTCTGCTTCTCAATGGTCTTCTTGTGCTTCTATCTCACTCTCTTTTTTCTGGTTTTTCTTCCTTTCTATTTTTCTGGTTTTTAGGGTTTCTCTTGCTCTCTCTATTTTCTGGTTTTTTGCAATATGTGTAGAATGTGTAATGAATCCCCTCTTTTTGTTTACAGCCCCCTCCTTCTTATCTCTCCCCTCTAGGGTTTTCTCTTCTCCCCACATATCATATTTTTTCATGGAGTAATGTCTCTTACCACCTTTTCTCATGTCACTCTCTTTCTTTCCATTTCCATGCAAGAGGCCATGCTGCATTTTTGTTGTTGCACCTTGCCTATGCTGTTTTTTCTGCAGCACTTTGTGCCTTGCACCCATTTTGATAGCTTGTGCTTGGACAACTCCTCTTGGTCAATGCTACTACTTTTTTGACAGCATTTTGAAAATCTGATATTTAGATGTATTATCCTATGCTATTCTCTTGATTTTGTGACATGTAGATTTTGTGATATGAGGTAATTTGCCACCTCTTGCATGGGGCTGTTTTGCCCATGATTAAACATGCATATTCTTGGTCTTAAAACATTCCAATGTTGATTTAATTATTGCATATTTCTTGGATGTTTATAAGCACAATGTGGACTTGGTGTGACATTACCATAACATGAATTTGATTAGAGACTTGAATGAAGATTAGAAATAAATTAATTTCTAAACATTATTTAGATTTGGATATCTTGCAACAAATGACATTCTTGTAATGTCATAAAATTTCTCTTTGTAATATTCTTGCCTCTAATTCATGAATTCATGATGGATTTCCCTAGAACTATTAAACTTGAAATGGATGAAGTCTTGAATCATGGACTTGTGATCTTGACTCATGCTTTGCAAATTTGGACTCCACTTGAACAAGAATTTGAAACAAAATTGGATGAAGCAAACTTGAATTTGGACTTGCATTTCCTGTTCATTATGAATATTTATCTTGAATATCCTAATATTTTTTCAAGTAACTTCTCCTTGAAGAAATCTAGATGAATAGATTTTTCAACTTAGATCAAACCTTAGGTGATGAACCTTTTGTTTCATGTAGTGCAAAATAGACAAGTTAACTCATTTGAAATGGAAAATGACAAATCGACCCAATCCGTACCCACATGCTCGATATGCAATAGAACGATGTATGATATGGCGAATGTAGGTATAAAGGCTAAAGGCGAAAATGAGGGCGTGACACCAGGTAACGATGTAGGTCATCATTTAAGAAGTTATAAGAGGGAGAGGAAGGAGAGTGTATCTTGGTGAAGGTAAATTGGGTTTCATCAAAGATAACATGCCTCAAAATTATTAATTTTCTATTTGAAAAATCATAACACTTTCTATGATTAAGTTGATAACCCGAGAAGATACACAGAGTAAAGCGAGGTTGTAACTTATGAATGTTAAAAGACGAGAATAAAGGATAACATAGATAAGCAAAAACTCGTAGATATGTGTAGGTGGGATTTCAATGATATAAGAGTTGTGTTGGTGACTAATTTTAAAGTGTTTTATAGGGAAGAATGTTTAAAAGATAAGTTGTCATGTGAATGGCATGATGCCAAAATGATGTGGGAACAGAAGAATGAGCTAGCATAGTGTGTATCGTATTATTAATGGTTCTTATTTTGCGTTCCGCTTTCGCATTTTGTGAGGATATGCAGGGACAAGAGAGATGAAAAATAAGGCCATGATCAGTATAATATTTTCGAAATAACGCATTACTATATTCACCGCCATTGTCACGTTGAAAAGATTTTACAGTTTGTAAAAATTATGTTTGAATAAGTTTTGTAAGTGACTTGACGTTTCAAATACTTTAGATTTTATGCTAATAGAAAAGGTCCATAAGAAATTTGTAAAATCATCCAAAAATAGTACATAATATTTATGAACAACGGAACTTAAAATTGGAGACGTCCATAAATCACTATGTAAAATATCAAAATGGCAATTTAACCTGCTTGCCTAAAAAATAAGAGTTTCAAATAACAGAATAATTAATAGGTTCATAACATATGAACTTATTATTGCAAAGGGAATTTAAAACATACTTTCCGAAGTGATGAAGATGACTGTGCCAGAAACTGGACGTAAGATCGACAAAACTGAAGAGAGTGGTAACAGGATATAGAGTGTCAGAACTGTCACATCTCATGAGAGGGATCCTCATATTAAAATCATATATAGTAAAATCAAAAGGGTCAAGGAGATAGATACATTGTTGTCAGAGGTCAGTCGTCTCGCATAAATTAAACTTTTAATGATTTTCAAGGATAACATGACATGGTTTAAGGGAAGGTGTAACGCCCCAAATTATTTTTCGTAATTAAAATTATGTGATGTCGTGTATTTGTATATGTTGATTGGTGTTTGATATGTTTGAGCTATCCTTGGTGTAGGATAATGACCTTAAGAATAGACTTTAAGATGTTGGGGGTGTGTGAGCAATAGAGTAGAGATTGGTGGTGTGATGAGTAAAACTAATTAGATTATATTAGTTAGTAATTATTTATTTAAATAATATAAGGTAAATATTATTTAGACTAAATTATTATTATTATTATTATTATTATTATTATTATTATTGTTATTATTTTTATTACTTTAATTAGTTAGGATTAATAATAATAATATAATAATAGAAAAAGGGATAGTGGGGGGAAAAACTATCAGATCGTGAAAGTTTGGAAAAAAAAGTGAAAGAAGAGAGTTAGGGCAAGGAAGGAGGAGCTAGGAAGAACCCCCATTGCTAGAGGTAGAAGAAAGTTTTGTAAGAACTCCAAGGTAAGAGTAAGGTTCTGATTATTTAAGGGTTAGTATGATGATGATAGTGGGTAGATTATGTATATACTTGGTTTGTGTTTCTATTCTCTATGTGTTATGATCATTGTTACAATTTTGTAATTGTTGGTTTGAATGATTAAATGATGAACTATAAGTTGTACGATAATATTGTGAATGATGTTTGATTGGTGTAATTGGTGTAATTGTTGTGTTGTTGTTGTTGTAATTATACATTTGATGAAGTTGTATGATGGTAGATGTTGTTGTTGATGGTTGTTGCGATTCAGAGTCGGAACTTAAGTTATGGGTGTTTTTATGAAAAGAGTTATGGTCTTGACGTTTTTAAAAAGTGATTTTGGGGTAAAAATATGTGTTAAGCGAGTTATATGAAAAATGGGATTTTGGGGTGTGTTCAAGTGATTTTGTTTGGAAAAGTAGCAAATAAGTGTTTTTACTGCAGGTGTAATCAGTTATCACGAAATGGGTAACCGGTTACACTATTGTTAAAACGTGTTTTCTGGGCTTTTTGTAAGGGTGTAGTCAGTTACCAGGATTTGGGTAACCGGTTACACTGAGTGGCAGAGGCGTAGTGTGGCTGGTTACAAGGGGTGTAACTGATTACCTCATTTGTTGTAACCGGTTACACAGGGAACAATTTTTGAAAACTTCTAAAATTCATAACTTCAGTTCTAAGTGTCCGGTTTGGGTGTCGTTCAAAGTGTTGGGAAGCTGACACGACAAAATTTATTATAAAATTGGTTTCAGTACCTGAAATGAATAGTAGTTACATTGAGTTAAGTTGTGAGTCTCATTGCATTGCAGAGTAGTTGCATTCATTATTGTGTTTGGATTGTTGTGGTGTTGACTATGTGGATGCGTATTGTGGAATGGGTGATGTGCATGTAATAATCTAATGCTTGCTTATTATTATGCTTTCCTTTATATAACTATGATATCTCACCACTTTTGTTTGAATGTTGCCTTTACATGGGCATCGTGCAGATAACCCGTAATAGAGGCGTTGATGTGAGTGGAAGATGGAGTCTTCCTTTTATTTTCTAATGTTGGCGTCTGCTATGATGTGTAACATGGGGAATGGAACGCTTTAATGTCATTTATGTTTGTTGAATATTATTGGGATATTTCCTAAGTTGCTGTCGATTATGTTTACTTTAAAACATGTTAATGTTTTGAATCACTAAATTGTCGAGTTGTTGATGTTTTCGTTGCCATACGTGTTGATGCATTTCTTAATTATGGTCGTTTGCTTACTATTTATTGATGCATAGAACAATGCTTTAAGTCATTTCTTTGTTGTACTAAGTATTGACTTTTGTATTTCTTATGGATATTTTTGTTGTTAATTATTATGCTTGTGCTATTTACATATCTGTTGTATGTGATTGTGTCTCTTTTTCTTTGCAATTGCCTATGTGTAATATTTGAAATGTGTGAACTGTGCATCTACGTGATGCTTCTAACGGATTGGTTTTTCTCTTTTTGATGTTTTCAAAAGAGGAGAAGATAATGAAGAGGATTATGCATGTTATATGCATACTTTAGGGAGAGCTATTAAGAACAATGCACATAAATTCAAGGGGAGTTGTTCTATGTATCAAGATAAGCGCAACAAGCTATGGCTACATCACATATGTTTGCCATCATAAAAAAGAGGGAGTATGTGAGTTCTAGCTACAAATTCAACCGAGTTTTGAATGATATTAAACAAGGAACAAGATGATATATCGTAGAGCTTTTGTATATTAGAAGGTATCAACCTACATTTAGATGCTTTGTCCCTTTAGTCTTAGGATGCATAAAAAGAGTCTTTGAACAAGTTTGATAGGTCTTATGCATGTCATACACATCAAAAATCATGTTTGTGTGTCAAAATAACTGCATAGGCCTTCCTATACGTGATTAGGCCGATCTATGGAAGGCTCAGTTTCAATATAGGCCGACACATCCATATTTCAAGTCGCTCACATGCTCCAAGAATGAAACCTGTAGGCTTTGCACACAGGTCATATCATAAGCCAGCCTGAACACCTTCATAGGCCAACCTATGCAACTTAAAACTTGAAAAATTCTTTTTGCATCCTTTTGTTCATTTTCTTCACATACTTGTATATACTCATACATGCATCTTCCTCTATGTAAGGTTCCTAGTGAATAAAATTTAAACGAAACCAGATTACGAAGTTTCCCATCATCTCCATCCCTGCTTCTATGCATACACACAATTGAACTGCACATAATCATTTTACGATTGGGTGACCATCTCGATTAGGATTTATAACATCCAATTAGGTTTGGTGTAACCGAGAATATTAGGTTGGAGACTTTGTGTATTTCAAATAAGAAAACCAAGATGGGGTTTTCCTTCAAGATTGGGTTGATTTGAAGGTTTTGGACAAGATTAAGTCAGCACAAATTCAACCGAGTGAAAGCCTTGGGGCAAGGTAGTTTCCTTGCAAGGGAGTAGTGTGTGACGGTGAATTGTGTTCGGGAATCCTGAGTTTCAACAAGTTGCGTGCTCGGGATAATCAGAGGATTGTAGCCGTATTGTTAGTCACTTGATCAAGATTTTGATCAAAGGTTGGAAGTGGAAGAATAAACAAAAAACAACAGGGTTTTTGGGGTTTGCATTCTTTATCTCTTGTATAAACGATTTTGCAAAGAAAAGGTTAATAGCAATATCTCAATTCAATTTTGAATTAAGGGCAGACGTACACATAGCGAGCCCGATTAGGGAACTGCCTAAACAAATCTCTCTCTCTCTCTCTCTCTCTCTCTCTCTCTCTCTCTCT
This sequence comes from Lathyrus sativus, assembly GCA_963859935.3. NCBI lineage: Eukaryota > Viridiplantae > Streptophyta > Magnoliopsida > Fabales > Fabaceae > Lathyrus > Lathyrus sativus. The sequence continues at coordinate 28,569,868 of OZ012740.1, read as the reverse complement.
CTCTCTCTCTCTCTCTCTCTCTCTCTCTCTCTCTCTCTCTCTCCCTCTCTCTCTCTATCTATCTATCTCTATCTATTTATCACTTTTATTGTTGATTTCATAATTGATTGAGTTCATCATTGTTTGATCATTTGATCAATTTGATTGGAAATTGTTTTTTATTATGTTTTAAAAGTGTTGTTGTTGATATAATCATGATCACTTTAATTGCGATTGGCTTTTAACATCAATAAAACAAATTAAATTTCCAATTGCTTTTGGTTGTACACCAAGTGTTCGATAAATTGTTTGTGCGTATTTTCATCGTGTTTTAGTTCATTGGATATATGATTTATGATTAGAATTGCATTTAATTGATTCGTAGTTTGATTGTTGTCGAACATTTACGTTCATTATAATTTCGTTTGGTTTACATTACGTGTATTGCTTTTCGATAGTAGGTTCGGCTAGACGATTTAATTTGGGTCGTTTTTCTGCTGCACCATATTTTTGAAAATAGATTTTTTCCAAAAGTTTTTGGTTGTAAAGTTTGTGACCTATTCACCCCCTCTAGATCAAAGTGTATCGTCTAACAAGTGGCATCAAGAGTTTGGTTAATTAAGTGCTTGAGATACATTTCTTAGAAGAATGGCTACCAAACTATGGGTGCATACAATAGAGCATCAATTTTCACCTGCAAAAATTATGGCTATTGGAAAGTACTTATATTCATGTCAACTCCATTGACAAAGGTATATGAGACGCTATTCAAAATGGCCCAAATTAAATAACTACGACCAATGAGGAGGGTGTTACCGTATCTAAACCAGAAGCACAATGGGATGCTAATGATTGGATATTGTGGTCACATGATTAGAAAGCGAAAAACATTTTCACCTCCATTTTGGGAGTTGATGAGTTTTATCGTTTTTCTTATTGTGTAACCGCCAAAGCTATGTAGTACGCATTAGAGATTTCCCATAAGAGTACTAATGATTTCAAACAAGTTAGGATCAACACATTAAATTAAGAGTTTGAATTGTTCCGTATTGAGCATGGTGAAACCATTGCGGATATGCGGAAAAGGTTCTCACATCTTATAAATCGATTAAATGCACTAGGTAATCTCATTTCCAATGAACTTGATATTAACAAAGTTTTGAGGTGTTTAAGTAGGGAATGGAAACCGAAGGTCATTGCTATTAAAGAAGCAAATGATCTTAAGTCGCTTGATCTTACAACTTTGTTTGGTAAGTTGGAAAAGCATTAGTAAGAGCTTACTTGCTTGGAAAATTATGAAAAGGAATAGGAAAAGTGATCGAAGAGTGAGAAAGGGAAAGACAAAGAAGAAGGGAATAATTCCATTGCTCTAAAGACTTCTAGCTCAAGACCTTCTCAAGATGAGCAAAGGGATAATGAACTTAAATATGACAACGAATCCGACGAAGAAGATATGAGATTATTTATAAAGCGAGCCAATAAATACATGTCAAAACATGGCGACAAATATCCTAACAAGTGTTGTGATAAATCAAGAAGGTTATTAAGCTCCTCAAAAGAAGAAGATGAGAGCAAAAAGGGAAAATCACGAAGTACGTGGTACAACTGTGGTAAATCCGGCCACTTTAAGCTAGAGTGTCCAAAAATCAAGAATGAAAGAGGCCGCCATAAAACGTCTAGAAAAGCTAGAAGAGCTTATGCCGCTTGGGAAAGCGAAAGTGACCCGTCAAGTGATGATAACTCTACTTCAAGTGAGGAATCAGCCAAACTTTGCTATATGGAAAACAAAGGATATAAAAAGTTTGTAAGTCACTTTAAACTTCAAGCCTCTCATGACTTAGCTTTTTCTCAACTTCAAGAATCCTTTGAGAATCTACAAAGATAAGCCATAGATGATTTTAAGAGATTAGCTTTAAACAAGAAAATTATCTCTCATTTAGAAGTTAAGATTGTTGAAAATGAAAAACATGTGGAAGCACTAAGGAAATCTATGTCAAATACTCTAGAAGGACAAGATGAGGACCCTAGATCTTTGTGGAATTTTGGTTGTGAAACATGTCACGTTTGGCAAAAGGAGTCAAGGACTCTTAAAGCTAAACTTGATAAGGCTTTGCAACCTAAAGTTACCTTTATTATAGATACTTCCATGTATGACTTACCATCTCAAAATCCGTATCAAAGGTATAGTTACGTTAAAAAGGAACCAAATAGCAAAAGGTTAATCTTCTCTTAACTTGTATTGTCACTACTGTTGCAAAAAGATACACATTATTGCAAAGTGTAGAGTTAGGAAACTCCAGATTCCTAATGGTGCCTTTCAACGGATGCCTAAATGCAATCAAGGTTTTACTAATCCCCAAGGATCCAATGTAGATTGGGTACCTAGCACAAGTTGTTAATCATGCAGGAAAAATGTCTTGACTCTATGGAGAGAGTATGGGATCTCGTTCGTGGAGCATCAAGGCACAACACGGTAACATGTCCTTATTGTTTTGATCTATGTGACTAACAAGGCGGATTTTGTTACCAACCAAGTTAACTCTTTGTGTTTTTGTGGGGTAAAAATGTGTAAATGATTACTAATAAACTACCCGAGAAGTGTCAGAAAGATATTATATTTAATTATGCATGTTATCTTTGACTAGACTTGTTCAAGTACATCAAACTAGGAGTGATCACCCTAAAATGATGAAACAGGATAAGAATCCAAATTATCATCATAATTGAGCAAATAATCATCAAATTGTGTTTCTGGATACATTACTAATCTCACTTTCAAATACTTGTGCAATAAGGAAACTGATAAGAACCTTTTGGTCTTGTTTGTGTTTTGTGGTACATGTTGCATTCATTTCAACTTTTGTTCTAAATTTCTTTGTGGAATACTTATGCATCCTCCGTCTTGTGTATGGCGAGGTAATATTGTTTCAACCTTATTTCTTGCTATGTACATAAGTATTTCTTTTACCTGCTTATTTCATAAGGATTTGTGATGAACTATGTGTGATGGTTATGATATGTGTTTACTTCCAAAAAGATCAAATGTGGTTGTTGTATGTTGCATTTTACATGTTTATAGTAACCATAGACAAATGCCATCATGATTCATTTTTATCATGAACCAAATCATGCTTGCATTTTTGTGTGTTGCACGTGTCAAGCAAATAATCCATAAAATTTGATCATGTACATGTGCATCTCATAAATATTTTGTTCTGCTTATTAAAAATGTTATCAAAAATTTGCACACACCAAGACTCAAACCTTGGTCTACTTGGTTGCCAAACACACTTCTTTGCCACTGCGCCAATTCCTTCTTAATACATCTTAAGCAATAATTTAAGGTTATTATTATTATTATTATTATTATTATTATTATTATTATTATTTTATTATTATTATTATTATTATTATTATTATTATTATTATTATTATGATTGTTATTATTATTATTATTATTATTATTATTATTATTATTATTATTATTATTATATTTTTATTTTATTTTTATTATTATTATTATTATTATTATTATTATTATTATTATTATTATTATTATGATTGTTATTATTATTATTATTATTATTACCATTATTATTATTATGATTATTATTACTATTATGATTATTATTATTATTATTATTATTATTATTATTATTATTATTATTATTATTATTAGTTTTATTATTTTTTTATTATTACTATTATTATTTATTATTATTATTATTAGTATTAGTATGATTATCATTATTATTATTATGATGATGATTATTATTATTATAATTGTTATTCCGGTAGTCAACAACAACCTGCACTTGATGGCTCCCCAGACATTCCGGTAGTCGAGCATAACGTCTATACTTTCGATATGGTCGTCCGGGTCGGTCGTACCATCGTAGGTAGTCAGGATCGGGGGTTTCTCCATTCCAGCGGGCAATGGGGCTTCCCTGATGGCTCTGGATAGTGGTGAGCGCTGAAGGTCCTCATCGCTCCTGTTGGGAGACAATGAGGGGGAAGCTGACTCTTGGTGGTTTCGATTTCGACGTAGGGGACTCCTTGGTCAGGCTCTCGGTTTGGAGGGGCCCCATACGACCTTCTTCTTCTGAGTCGGGGAACTTCGCTCTTTTCAAAGAGGCGACATCTCCCGTATGTGGGAAATTGGCTGTTGAGGTCGCTCTAAACGAGGTCGGCGCCTCGTCGGCAGGGGGAGGGACTCCGTGGTTCTTCGACGAATCGCGTCCTCCGTGAAGGAGGAGACAGGCTAATGGAAACCGGTCACTGGAGTCTCTGTAGTTGAGGGGACAGACTGAGGGAAACAGAACGACGGTGTCTCCGCGGGGGAGAGCGAGATGGTTGTTCCCTTTCGAGCATCCCTATTCGTTTGTTCTGTCTGAACATAATCAAGTTGGTTTGGTTGATGGTCGTGAACAAAGCCACCATGGTAGGATCGACGCCAACTCGGACCAGGATGGGCTGGTAGACAGCTAGACTGCCCAAGCGTTGGACGACGTTGTAGGCCGCATCTTCTGAGGAGGGGGAGGCAGTATGTCCGTCCCTGTGGTCACCTTCTTCGCTGCGGACGACCGTGTTGAAATTGTGGTCGTCCCCGTTGAAAAAAGGGGAAAAGGCAGATCCTGGAGCATTGTTGTGGCGCGGACTGGTCATAATTGGAATGAAAGTTGTTTGTTACTTTCGCTTTGGTTCTCGAGCTGCTGTGCTCGGACAGAAGAAAGAACGGGGAAGCGGGGTTCCCACAGACGACGCCACTGACCTCACCTGATCAGAAAGGAATCAATGACCTGCCACACATCGTGATCTGATGCCGCCACCGGAGTTGTGGAAGAGAAAGGGGGCGTACCTGCAAAATGCTCTGATGCTTAAGTAAGTACCGGAACTAGAGAGATCAAGTACAGAGATAAGGTTTGTAGAATGAAATACCTGACCCTCTAATGAAAAAGGATATTAATAATGTGCCTCTAGCGCATGGCTAATGGTTACATTTCATTGGGCCGAATTGCCAAGCCCAACACAAGTAACTACCAGGGCTTACGTGGCATAGTGAAGATCAGCACGTGACCGTTGCCCTGGATCAGCTGCCCCGTGATCTTCGGAAGGTGGATTGACCACCTCTTTCGGAAGTAGGTAGTTGCCTGATGACGTGTCCCCGCGTGGGGGACACGTGGAGAACATGGATAAAACATATGGGCTTCCCCGTCAGGAGGGTCTTCTGCCCGACGAATGTGCCTTGTTAAGGCTCTTGCCTGACAGAGGAAATTGGGCCTTGTTGGGCCTCATAATTGTAGCCTTGGGTGGGGTCTGCCCGGTTGAGGGGCAGGTCTTGGCCCAGTCCAAAACACTTACGATCCATGTTATGATCCACCAATTCACGATCTTGTTACCCTTACCCGATCTTACGTAGGATCTTGAGTCTTACTATTTTGATAAGATCGTGTCATCTTATTAGGTCGAGGTGGGCATTTTAAATATCATGTCATTGGATTTCGCTATTTAGTCACTTATGTTCTTTAAATTGTGGATGATTCATGATATATGTGAATTGAACTACTTAATCTTATGACTTTATACAAACTAATAGACATTTTTGACCTCCACGTGGCCCAATGTATGAAAATAAATAGACTAAATTTCTTTAAGCTCTGTTGTTAGAACTTTAGTTGTTTGTGCTTTCACTGCTCCCCCGCAATTGCAACTGTTTTGAATCGTCTTGAGTTAATTTCAATGAATATTATCCTCTGAAAATTTTAGTTTTTTAAAAGTAATTTTTAGTGGTATGTGAAGTTTTATTTTCTACTAAATTTTTGTTTTCTAAAGTAAATTTTAGTGTTATATGCAATTTTTTCTTCCTACTAAATTATGTTTTTAGTTGCATATATATATATATATATATATATATATATATATATATATATATATATATATATATATATATATATATATATATATATATATATATATATATATATATATATATATATATATATATATATATATATATATATATATATATATATATATATATGTGTGTGTGAATTTCTAAATTTAGTAGGATCTTACGAACCGTGTTACGATCCATCAATTTACAATCTTGTTATCACTATCATATTTTACATAGGATCTTGAGTCTGACTAGTTTAATTGGATTTTGTCATCTTATTATGTCGAGGTGGGCGTCCTAAATATTGTGTCTTTAGATTTCATTATTTAGTAATTTATATTCTTTGAATCGTGGATGATTGATGATATATGTGAATTGAACCACCTAATCTTTTAATTTTATACAAAACTAGTAGAAAACTCGTGCTTCCGCACGGGTAAAATAAATTTGTAAATATATATATATATATATATATATATATATATATATATATATATATATATATATATATATATATATATATATATATATATATATATATATATATATATATATATATATATATATATATATATATATATATATATATATATATATATATATATAATTTTGATAAATATACATGTACAAGAGTTAAATGAAAGAGAATGCAATTAAAAAGAAATCATAATAAATTAACAACAGAAAAATTGAATATTAAACAACTAATTTAACTTATTGAAATTGTAATGTTGTCAACAAAGAAGTAAAGTAATAATAAATAGTAAAAGAGAAGTACTACAACAAAATGTCGTATAACCGATGTTGCAAAATAATGTGTTTGTTGGAGTTGGTATGACAATGTTTAGCTGTAAAAAAAATAATAATTAGAGAACAATTAGATCATTATATTTTAATGGAAAGCTTAACGACAGAGAAGGGTATCAATGTTATACCTACTCAATATTGTGGAAGACTTCTTTGAATACAACGTTAGTGGTAGTAGCAGTGGTATTGTTATTTTTATCATGAATAAATATTTTAAGACCTTGTTTTGTCTTAACTCGGGACATTGCGACATACAACTGACCATGACTAAATACATCCTTTGCCAGGTATAAACCAACTACGTCTAACGATTGACCTTGTGATTTGTTAATTGTCATAGCGAAAGAAACAATAATGGAGAATTGTCTTCTCACTAACTTAAAAGGCCATGGTGACTGAGATGGGGACAAAGACATTCTTGGAATATAAATGATGTTACCTATATTCTTTCCTAAAATGATTCTAGCTTCAATAACATGATTAGCCAACCTTGTAATTGTGAGCCTTGTACCATTGCATAAACCTTCAGATTGATCTAAGTTTCTCATCAACATAATTGTGGCACCAATCTTCAACTTTATAGAATGATTAGGCAATCCAGAAGTTTTAAGAGCATTTAGAAATTCAGCAGTTAAGTGCTCAAATGCATCAAAATCGGTTGTTGTTGATCTATCAATAGAATCACTACTAAAGTATTCCTTTTCTTCTCCTAAAAGGAAAAAAAACAGACAAATGATAAAACAATTAAAAAATGAAGTCATATATGAAAATAGCATGAAAACAACTTAACGACATGTATAGTACCTGGAACAAGATCTGTGATATATTGATTAATCTCATCGATAACTTCAATTGTTGAAGCCAAGATAGCACGACTTTGTAAAAAATTGAGGTCATGATAGTTATGAATGAGACCGGGATAGGTACTATCAACAATAGCCTTAATAGGATGTGAAAAATTTGAAATTAAAAATTCTTCAGGAATATTAATTTCAACATAACCATCATTAGCCTCACCCATGGTACCATCTCCAATAGCTAAAGTCCACTCAGAAAATATACGAACTTCTTCAATGTGTTGTGAAGTTGTCCCACTTTGTAGGCGCATATTTTTTGTAAGCTTGAGGACTTTGCACTGATCCCAAATATAAGAAGCATTGGTAGTTGAATGAATAATATCAGATCTACTACCTCTTGGAACAACGGGAAGAATTTGTCTAAAATCACCACCAAAAATAACTACTTTGCCTCAAAATAATTTATTTGTAGCTTGTGGAAATTCACTCATAATGTCTCTCAAGGATTTATCAAGAGCCTCAAAGCAAAATCTATTAGCCATCGGAGCCTCATCCCATATAATAAGATCTGTTATCTTTAAAAGCTCAGCAAGATCATCATTTTTGTCAATGTTGCAAATTGAAGAATGCAAAGTAGGGACATGTATCTTAAACCTAGAATGTGTTGTTCTTCCACCTGGTAACAACAGACTTGCAATCCCACTTGATGCCACAGGCAATACAATTTTATGTTTAGAACGAATAGCAGCAGCGAGAGTGTTCCACATAAATGTTTTACCTGTTCCACCATAACCATATAAAAAAAAAACACACCACCATTTTGTCTCTCTACGGCATCCATGACATCAAAGTAAATGTGTTTCTGATCATCTGTAAAAATACATCATGTGACAATATGTTTAAAAATAAGAATTTAAAGCATTATTAGGCATTGACTACAATAAATGGCATTGAGAGAATCAACTATAAATAATATAAGTTATAAACAATAAGTATTGTATTTATCAATATAATAGTTATAAACATGAAATAAGTTGGAAAAATATATAGTTTACGAATGTAATTTTACCTGTAAGAGATGAGAACAAAGTATCAAAAAGAATTTTTTGAGCATTTGAATCATATTGTCTTTCTTCATAAATCAGACGGTTTCCAAGAAAAGAAAGTACAAAGTCATTTGGATATGGCATTGACTTGAAATCATTCAGACTTCTATTGTTCTTTTGTAACTGAGTTTCTATTTCAATCAAAGTAAGTTGTTTTAACTCTTCATCGGTAAGTTTTAATCCTAACATAGATAAAACAAAATAGTGTCAATATAACAATTAAGTTGTGAATAGAAGTTAGAAATTGAAATGCATTTCGGGTGTACCTGGATTTCTTGTTATGACACGTTTATTGTAAAGAATACCATCAGCTAAGTAGTGCCATGTTTGACTCCAAACATGCTCAGGTCTATTCATTAATGATGATAGCAACATAGTAACAAATAAATTTCTTAGAAATAAACCAGAACCCAACTGATGCGCCTCCTTTAAAGCCTCAATAAGTTCTCTATCATCTTGTAGAAATCCCATTGCAAAACATGCTTCTCTAAAGAGTTATGTTGTAAACCATCGACCATTTTGATGTCTTCATAACTCGTTGGTCCTTTCTTAACAGTAAGCATCATACGTAAATAAAATAATTCACCTGTGCTTTGAGGAACCCAAATGAGAAGACCAATTGTATACCCTCTTTTTCTAGGCTTCCAAGTCCTAGTTTTCTTTTGGTAAACAAATTTTGTCACAAAGTTACTATATGTCAAGCTTCATCATATTTTTTGTTCGCTTCAAACCATGCAGTAAACATAGATTCTGTAACACTTGGTTTCAGTAGAACATTACCAATTTGCTCAAAATCTTTGAAGTAAACAGAATTCTCACCTTCCATGTGAAAAAATAGTCTTTCCACGACTGGTTTCCTACCATGTATAGAATAAGAGAAAATCCTCCAACATGCCTCACTCGGGGAAATGTATCTACAATCAAGATATTGCTTGATCTCATCAACATTCTTCTTCTTACCATCAGACATATCACCAGAAGAATGAATAACAACATAAATTTTATCTGAACCCTTGTTAATATACTTGAATAAGTATTTAATCGAAGTACTTTGGTTGCACCATTCCATGTTGATGTGTGCCTCGTACTTCAACAATAAACTTGGGTTGTGAGGAACTACATGTCCGCTGTGAAAAATGATTCCATTTTTATTGATTGTGTGTCCATTGTCTCTTCTCCTATAAAGTGGATAGCCATCTTGATCAACTATGGTTGTTGATTGAAACTTTTTTGGGTAATACTTTGAACATTTCCCATCTTTCATGCAAGGTGATCTTTGATTTGCCAATCCACAAGGTCCATGAACCATATAAGTTTTACCCAAGTTGTATAGCTTTGGTTCCTGTTGTACCCCAAAATTTGACCAACCTCTTTGGCTTATGTTTTATTGCATCGTTAGCATTAGCATTGCATAACATTTTGCATTCCAGAGGGGATCGAGGTATTTGTGTCTGACAAGAAGAATTATCAAGGTTTTTAACCTGATCAAGGTGGTTATGTTCAAGTCGTCAAGCAAAGTGATCAGGTCAAGATGAAAATATGAATCAATTCAGTGCTCTATTTAAGTGAAAATCCAAGAATGATGTTTGTGAGAATCATAGATCAAGTTTTGGAATTCTAATCATGAATTAAAGGTTATCTATGATCATGTTTGAATATAGCTCAAAAGTACAAGCGGAGGATGGATTCATTTTTTTTTTTTTTTTTTTGCAAACAACAAGGTTTCCAGTATACAAAAAGATAGATTATAATATACATCTCCTTTCGACTGGGCTATACTAAAAGCTTTACCTCCCTAACAGTGCACAAAAAGCCATAATAGTCAGTGGTATAAGTTAAGGTTGGACACCAAATATGGACGAGGCTCAGAACTCAACCCTTACTACTAACAAATCCATCTTTTTCTAACAAATCAATATTAACAATTTACCACTGAAAAGTTATTCTACCTACCATAACCTATTGGACATATAGTATTGGTGTTCATCAAGAAGTTCTTCAAAATTATCATGCCCTGCATCGGTACACCTTGCCAGCAAACTCCTTTCAACTACAAGAAATTTTGCAACCAAACACAGTTTTGTGCATCCTTCTCTAAACTATCTTTCAACTTCCTAACTTCTTGCAAAGCTTGCATTTTGTCCATGGTTTCTAGTGGCAATGCAACAAACGATTCAAGAATTTGACGAGCCTTTGCAGCCCCTTTAGACATGTCATCAGATTCAGATACTCTCTTACGTTTAGAACCCACCTCCTCTATAGAAGAATCAATTAAGGATATCGCAGAAGGAGAAAAATCTTCTAGTTCTGCAGCCTTTTCTCTAGCTAGGGCAACAACACTTTCAGGGAAGTTTGCAAACTCAGCAACATGAATACCAAAACTCTGATCACAAGCTCCTGGTTCAACCTTGTATAGCATAGTAAGCTTGCGAGTAGATGCATCAATATGTGCACTAACATGATAATTTGCCACACCAACAATTTGTTTATGTTGATCGTTGCTACCATCTTCATGGGCTAATGCAGTCAGTTCATGAAAGTGAGTTGCAAATAAAGTAGGGGCTTTTATCACATCAACTATGTGCTCACAGATGGCCCAAGCAAGACCAAATCCATCGTAAGTAGATGTCCCACGTCCCAACTCGTCAATGATTATCAAGGACTTGTCAGTGGCTCCTTTTAATATTGATGCAGTTTCAAGCATTTCTTGCATAAAGGTAGAAACTCCACGAAGTTGGCAGTCACCAGCACCAACACGAGCAAAAATGCAATCACGAACTGATATGCTGGATTTGTCACATGGAACAAAGCAACCAACTTGCGCCGTCAAAATATTCACGCCCACCTGCCGGATGAATGTTGATTTCCCACCCATGTTTGGACCTGTTATTATTTGAAACCAACTTTTTCCTCTGATAAGATTACAATCATTTGGTATAAAATTCACCCAGTCTTGTGCCTTCACACAAGGGTGTCTGCAACCTTCTAAAGTAATATCTCCTTCATCCGATGAGGTGATTTCAGGCCTTGTATAGGGAGTAGGACAACTAGAAGCCAGATCAGCAAAGCTTAGTAACACGTCCAATTCGGAAATTAATGCAGCTAAAGATTCAAACACCTCAGAGAAGGTTGCTGCAATTTCCACTACTTTACTAACCAACTGTTTTTGACAGCTCTTGTACTCTTCAAGAATTTGTTGATATTTGTCTCCCAATTTTTTGAGCTTTGTGTTAGTAAACTTCACACCATCTTTACGGGTTTCAAGTACAATAAACTGGGTGTTGAGCTTCTTCCTTATTTTTGGCTCTTCCTTCTTTGTGATTCTAAAAACGTGTCCAAATTGTGTGCCCTTATCCAACTTTAATGTCTTATCAATATGCAGATCAAGATCATCAGCAGTTTGTTATGCAAGTTATGTATTTGACTCTCTAGTAATTCTTGCTTCTCCTTAAGTTCAGATAGTGCAGTGTCATAACTTGAAGAAATCATGTATTCCCCGTTCTCCAGATGATCAAGGTCAACAGCAGTTTCTACAAGCTCAATAAATTTATTTAGGCGATCAACACCAGTCCATAACTCCAAATCTTTCAAATACCTGCTCTTCATCATTGAAGAAAACTGTCCATCATACCTATCCAGGGCACTTTTAATATGCTGCCTCAGATCTTGGCGTAGCACAGTGTCCTCTACAAATGCTTCTGTACAGGTGCGGAGCTCGAGACCTTGTAACCGTGGCACGCTAGGGAAAGGTGTATCTGTTGGGACTTTTCTCTGCACTAGCGGTTTGAGCAATAGAGAGGAGGACCATGTTGCATGCTTGAAGAATCTGAATCATGCGCTACCATCAATGCCCCCTTTGTCTTTCTCGCCAGCCGTAGTGTCTCAACCTCCTCCTGTACGAGTTGCTCCTCCGATCAATATTTGACAAGCAGTTCCAGCATATGCCGCTCCATGAGTTCGAAAAGACGAACCTCTTCCAATCAGCAAACTCAGACCAATGTGAAATCGCATCAGCTTAGATATGAACTTCGATGCAGCAAGAAAGGCAATCACACTATTATGCAATATCTAGGTTGGAGTACCAAGCTCTAACTCATTCAGTATCATGAGTTAATTGTTGCAGAAACTATGCTATTGTCACCTGAGGCACGTCTAGAGAGAGCACCTCGCACGTCATCTCAAGAGTCCCTCTCTGTTAATCTCACTCAAGGTTCTGTTACGCACTCTACTCTATCAGTAGCTTCTGACACACCATGACACGTGTCTGATCAAGAAACTCAAACAATGGTCACACTGTTGGGCTCAGTGGTATCTTGACTCTGGAGCAACACATCATGTTGCTCACACTGCTCATAATTTCCTGGACAATATATCCACATCTGGCTTTGACCAAGGTACGAGCAAGCTTTGTGTAACGTGATCCAGTTGGCGTAAACACGATGGTTTAAAGAAACCTGCGGTGATATGTTACTGTTTCGATTCGTGTCAACTTTCCGGAGGGCAAAAACAACAAATAGCGATAGCAAGGGCAATGTTAAAGAATCCAGCAATTCTTCTCCTTGACGAAGCAACAAGTGCGTTGGATTCTGAATCGGAAAAGCTGGTGCAAGAAGCTTCAACCCAGTCCCCTGCAACAGCTTCTGGGGCTGCCCAGTTGACAGCAGGAACTGCTGGAATAGGTTGTGGAGTAGCATCAGACCATGACTGATCGATTGCAGCCGGCCACTGACCATCAATGGGGTTAGCAGCTGCATTGAAGTCAGCAATGGCATACTCTGGAGCAGGAACTTCATCCTCCTCTTCCTGCTTAGCCTCCTCTGGTTCTCTATAGAAGAATAGATCAACCATGACATCCCATTTAAGACCGGGGCGAATTGTACCACGCATCTGCAACACCATCCTAGCCAAAAGCCAAAAGAGACAACCTATGTTATGCTTCCCTTTGTTGTTGGCAGGAATTCCAATGTCAACATATCGCATAGGAGAATCAGTGTCACAGAAAGCAATTGTGGGAATATTCCCAAGAGCTGCTTCTTTAATTGGCTCAATCGGTTCAATTGTTTGTGGATCACTTAGTGCGTTTTTTGCTTATGTTCTTAGTGCTGTTCTCAGTATCTATTATAATCCGGACCACAAATACATGATCCGAGAAATAAATAAGTACTGCTACTCGTTGATTGGCCTTTCATCAACTGCACTTATCTTCAATACATTGCAACACTTCTTCTGGAATATTGTTGATGAAAATCTTATGAAACGTGTGAGGGAGAAATGCTGATGAACCTGCAAAGAAATTGAATGTATCAGTAAAAATTGTTGTGTTACCACAGTGAAAGGCATGAGTAAAAACAGACAAATTCAAAAGCTACAAACAGACAAAGAACATGCTGTTTTCAATCCCACAACTTCAGCCCTTGCTCCCATTGCAAAAAGTATCTCATTTTTTTTCCCAAAGAGGAAGAGACCCAAAGTTCCCACAACTTCTCTAATTTAAACCCTAATCTCACATCATATATATACTGGCTACTGCTCATCCAAAAAAACCCTAACAGAAGAACAGCTGCCTTCCCTCACAACTCACCTCTATCATAAAGAATTGAAAAAAGAGGAGATTGAAGGAGGAGCTCACCTGCGTTCTGTATCAACAATCTGGTGGTATTGCTTCTACTTTGTAAGTATTCTGTTACTCTTTCTGTCTTCATAGTCTTGATCTATGTTGTTTGGTTCATCTTGTTTCCTGGCATTGAGTCTAACGAACCCTCACCATTTACAACTTACTTCAAACTCTACTCGCCTCAACTTCACTATCTCCAAACTCTCAATCTCACGTTCAGACAGCAAACCTATTTCTCCATTCTTCAAACTCAAACCTTCAAAATCCTTACCAACATCTCTACACGCTTCAAACGTTCGTCAGTTCAACGTCACCTTCAATCTCCATTAACATCAACCAACTCTAACCCAGAAACTCCCATTTCATCTTCTCAGAACCCACTATCCGCCATTACCTAAACCTACCTTCCTTTCAAACTGTATTCGTCAAACGTTCAAAACAGAACAACCAACTGCTTACCAACTTCAAACCAAAACGAAAACCCCGCAAATCCACCGTTTTCACCTCATAATACATAAAACCATTGTAACCCAGAATCAACTCAATAGAACCAATTGAAACCCATTCCAACACAAGTTCAAAGGTGAGAAGAATGTGAGACGGGATTCATGCGGCCGTGTACGGACAAGAAGGGTTCACTTTGCTTTCTCTTTTTGATTTTATCTTGCTGATTGACTTGGACTCACTAAGCTCATGAGCTATGTGGATTTTCCTTCTACAATTTTCAATCCATACCATGCCCCGTTTTTGTTAACAGAAACCACTCCCTGTTCTTTTCTTTTTTTCCTTTCCTTTATTTTCTTAAACCTTTTATGTAAGTATTATTATTATAATTTTTTTTCTGTACATATGTATTGTATGTTGATCTTATATTATATTTATTTTTACATTTTTTTTAATATATTATATATTTTATATTAATTTCTTTAGAGCTTTTGCATATATATTTTATTTAGAAGTTATTATTCTTTTAGATTATTTTGTTATGTAAATATATATAGTTCTCTATTTAGAATTACCTTTTATTTTCTTAAAGTTATTCTATACCTCATTTGTTATTAGGCGTTTTGTCCCATTATTCCTCGTTTTTGGTCGATGACGAAAGTTCCATAAATCGATTTCTAATCAATATATATTGATAAGTATCGTCGGATCTGAGACCACCTCTTTTCTCTCCTCGCGTTACTTGTCCCGACTCGATTCAAAACTTTGTCAAACAATTTTCAAAATCAAATTATCTTTGTATTGAATTAAAAGAGGGGATTAAGTGTAGACTTTCTTCTTCTCCGAGTGTCGGGATGCCCACTGTAGTGAGGGTGGTTCCGACGCTCGTCTTTCAATACGAAGACGCTTCCCGTCCATTTTCAAATCTCATCTCCTTAAAATCCTTTCTTTGTGTTGAGCTAAAAAGAGGATTGGGTGTAGACCTCTTCTTCTTCGAGCGTAGGGATGCCCACTGTAGTGAGGGTGGTCTCGATGCTCGTCTGTCAATACAAAGACGCTTCCAACATTTCCTCATAAAACCTCGGTCTCGTACCGAGTATACTTTCAGTAATAAATTGATTTCTCTTTGTATCGAATTAAGAAGAGAAGATTGGGTGTAGACCTCTTCTTCTTCGAGTGTTGAGATGCCCACTGTAGTGAGGGTGGTCTCGACACTCGTCTTTCAATACGAAGACGCGACTTCTTCCATCACCTCTCGCTTTCACAACTTCATTCCGCAACCATTGTCACCTAAAAACCTCGGTCTCGTACCGAGTGCACTTTCAAACTTCTTTTCATAACAAAACTTGAATGGTCGCGGAGTGGTTAGGCGTAGGCCTTCTCCTATCCCGAGTGCTGACGTTTACCGTAGGGTTCTCTGTCGCAAAGCACTTACCATTCAAAACCAAAAAACATCTTTAATAAGAGAACGAAGTTCTCTTTGCATTGAATTAAAGAGAGAGGATTGGGTGTAGACCTCTTCTTCTCCGAGCGTAGGGATGCCCACTGTAGTGAGGGTGGTTTCGACGCTCGTCTTTCGATACGAAGACGCCTCGTTCGCCACACCCTTTTATAACAAAAACTTTGAGACAATGAATTGGGTACTACCCGTAGGGGTTACTATCCGAGGACTTGTCTCGCCCCCTAAAAAACAATCCAATCAATCAAACGCGACTTCTTGCCCCGCGTGGCGAAAACTAATCAGTCTTTCAAAAAGGATATGTTACGTCCGTTCTACCGCAAACAGGTAACGCCTAAGTCTCCAACGAGCGAGCAGCAAAACACCTAACTGCTAGAATGCGCACGATAGCATCACCCATAAAAAACATCAACACACCGTAGGCCGAACTACGGCTGCTCTGATTCTTTATTTCTTTTTGAGTAAAGATACGTAGGCACAAGGGCCACAATCCTTGCCGAGCACATTCCCCCCCTATATCTGTAGTTCCCCGAACTACGTCGACTCTGACTTTCTCACATCTATTGAGAATACGTAGGCATAGGACTGCAAAGTCCTACCGAGTCCGTTCTTTCTCATCTTCCCCCCATTTCCTCTCTTTCCCCGTTTCTAAACCCTTCTCTTTACCCATTGGAACACTTTTTATAGCATAATATTTAAGCAGATAAATTCACATGTCGACAAACAAAAGGTTCCCATCGAGTACGATGGATGCGAGGGGTGCTAATACCTTCCCCTCGCATAACCGGCTTCCGAACCCGTTCTTGGTTGCGAGACCATCTTATCCGTTCGTTTCTTAAGGTTTTCTCGATATTTTCCTTTCCCCTCATGGGATAAATAAAGTTCGGTGGCGACTCTTCTGTCAATCTTTTTCGCCTTCCCGTCGTTGCGCGACGCTTTTTTTCGAGTAGCGACAGCTGGCGACTCTGCTGGGGACAATGAAAAAAGCTACGCCTATTTTGTTTGTCGCATTTGTGCTTTATTTGTTTTGCTATTTATTTTATGTTTTTGTTTCTTTCTAACTTGCTGGGTTCATTTGGTTCGGGTTGTGAGGATAAAGCTTTCTACCCGAGCTTTCAAGTACACACTAAGATAGGAGGTGGGTTCTTTCTGATTTGCGAGACTTAGGACTCGTTGAGTTGGATCGAATTCCACCGCTCAGATGAGACCCCGTTGGAATGGTTATGTCTTACGTGTAGTCGTAATGACGTCTTTATTTCCGACGTGGGAGTCCGCGACTCTGAGGACCTTTGTAGAACCTTATTCCAAAGGTTGCTGAGACATGACTCTGTGTTCATCCTTTGAAGGGATTACCATCTTACGAGTAGTCGTTATGATGGAAAACTTTCGAGGGCTAGTGCATGGGACTTTGTTTAAAAGCCTTTGGAACGCCCTCTCGAACCAGTAGATTGCTCACCCGATGGAAAGATACCTTGTGTTCTTGTCTTGCAGGATTTGTGACGTTAATCTTGTTGTTGTTCCATTGTCATATGCATTCATAAAACATTGCATTACATATCATTTTGCATATCAAGAGACTTAAGAAGCTATGATTATCTCAGGTATTGGTGAACTCAATGGCTGATATAAGAAAGAGAAGCACAAATTCCATAAAGTTTAGGGAACCAAAATTGGAATCAATTCAAGACCTTCTGATCGACGTGCCGAAAGTTATCAAGATCAACTTTCAAGGGGAATATGGGAAATTGCTTGATCTTCTCCACTCCAGAGTTGATACCTGGGCCCTGTATGCTATGGCTCAATTTTATGATGCGCCTCTCCGGTGCTTCACTTTTCAAGACTACCAGCTGGCTCCCACCTTGGAAGAATATTCTCACATTTTGAACATTAAAATTAAGGATCAACCTGTCCATACTGGTTTGGAAGAAGAACCAAAACCTGTTGTCATTGCTCTTGCTCTTCATATGACCAAAGAAGAAGTCAAGAAGGGTCTAACCAGTAAAGGGGGTGTTCAGGGTTTTCCATTGAAGTTTTTGCTAGAAAAGGCCGCTCAGTACAAGGTTGATGAAGATTGGGAAAAGTTCGGTATAAGTGTTGCTCTGATGATCTATGGGATTGTCCTCTTTCCAAATGTGGACAATTTCATAGACATCACTGCCATTGTTCTCTTTATGCAGAAGAATCCCATCCCTACACTCCTCGCCGATGTTTATCACTCTATTCATTGGAGGAGTGAAAAGAAGGCGGGAACGATCCAATGCTGCTCTCACCTACTATACAAATGGTATGCTTCTCATTTGCCCAAGAAAGGACCGTTTGTGGAAAACAAGAAGGAATTGAAATGGTCTCAGCGCATCATGTCTCTGGAAGCTAGTGATATTGCTTGGTACTCTCATGAGTACTATGATGTGGAAATCATCTTCAGTTGTGGAGAATTCAGTAATGTACCTTTGATCGGTAGGGCCGGTTGTATTAACTATAACCCAGTCATGGCATTACGTCAGTTGGGCTATGCTATGGAGGGCGAGCCCGAAGCAGAGAAGGTTCAGAGTTTCTTTCTGCTAGCCACATCAGAAGACCCTGCGTTTGTCAAGAAGATTGCTAAGGCTTGGGGCAAGATTCATACAAAGGGAAGGAAGGAGTTAAAAGCAAAGAATTGTGTGGCAAAGGAGCCATACAACCGGTGGTTACTAGCCAGAGTAGCTGAAAGGTCGTTGCCATTTCCCTTAGAGCCCTCTATGCGAGAAGCACCTCCTGCTCCCACTCATGTACCCATAGAAGAATATGAAAAACTGAAGCTAACAGTGGAGAGATTGACTAAGGAGAATCAGGACCTTCAGAATGAAGTCCACCAAGCAAAGGTGGAGAGTGGTCAGTACAAAAGAAAGGTGGAGTTTGAACAAGATCAAGCAGCTGAAAGTAGCAAGAAGCTAAAATTAGAAACGGATCTGAGAGTCAGGTACCAACAGGGTTACGAAGGGGCTGATGCATCATTAACAACTCTCCGGCAGCGCCTAAAGGACACCAAAGCTTCTTGTGATAGGGCATGGCACTTCTTTGAGATTGCCTCTGCCGAAAAAAAGGAAGTACGAGAGAATCTTGAAGCTGATATTGGGAATCTTGAGGAACAACTAAGAAGTGCCTTGACCCTAGCGGAAAGTGAACGAAGACTCAAAGAGGAGGCCTTGAGGGGTTCATATGTCACATCTGACATGTGGAATAACAAGTGCCAAGAATTGGAGACCGCCCAAGAGACAACCCTTCTGTGGAGGAATCGTTTTGAGGCTTTGCAAAGAGATGGTGCGCAGTGGCTCGAGAAAGAGGCTCAGCTCAATGAGTTGCTGGACACCCATGTGGATTCTATTTGTTATTACCAGTCGACTCTGGATGCGTGTCGTGCTAGGTACAACAATTTTGTGGAGCATTGCAACCTTATGATCCGTGATATCCCATGGAGGTTAGAGAGCACCATTCAAGATTTGGAAGGAAATGATATTCCCCCTTCTGTTCACCACTTTATCCAGCTCTGCGACCAAATGGTTAGGAGGTTCATGTTCGAGACGAAAAAGCTTGAAGAGCGTCTCCAAAAGGAGAAATTCTAGTTTTTAGTACTCTTGATTTTTAGTCATTTAGTGTTTTCCTTGTAATGAGAATTGTTATTCGGCATAGTCAGCAAATGTTTGTATTGAATCTCCCCGAATTAATGAGAATTTGCTTTTGGTCTAATTGTGTTTTCTTTATTATTTGCTCATTCGCAATTTTATAATACCGGTTATAATCATAAGTTTTGAAAGTCTCTTGAACATTTGCATGGACTTGTGCATCATTCTGCATCCCCTGAAACTCGACCTCACACCGCTTGCCATTTCAGAGAGAAAGAGAGGGATAGAGGAAGAGCAAGCTGACTTCTCAACACTCCTACAACACGCGGGGAAATCAGCAGAGAATTATGGATCAGGTTCAAGCCGAGCTTTTGGAATTTCGTGAGAAGATGGCGCAATTCATGGAGATGATGCAGGGGGTGGCCAATGGACAGGACCAGTTAAGGACATTGGTTCAACCTTTAATAGCTCAAGTGGATGGAAGTGGCGTTTTGCATGGTGGGGCTGCTGCTGTTCCCCCTCCTGCTAATGGTGGAACCTCGCAAGTCAACGGTGGCCCGACTGTAGTCAACCTTCCGGGCGGAAGAGAACAAACTGGAATCCCCATCCCGGTTGTGGCAGGCGCCATACCTACTAGCGTGAATCCTCAATGGGACCAAGATGAACAGGATGACATCTTCTCCATGAGAGACCTTGGGGGAGGGCTACGATCCGACACCAATAGAAGGTTTGACGAAATAGAAGAAAAGATGAAGAGCATTCTGGAAAGCCAGAACACTATGGGACTTGACATGTCCAATCTGGGACTAATTCCGGGACTTAGGATTCCTCCAAAGTTCAAGGTGCCAGATTTCGATAAATACAAAGGAACGACATGTCCAAAGGTGCATATCCGCTCCTATTTTCGAAGGATGTCGGCATACTCTGATGACGAGAAGTTGCTTATGCACTTCTTCCAAGATAGTCTGTCAGGGCCTTCTCTGGAGTGGTACATGGGTTTGGAACCTGCCAATATTCGGAGTTGGAAGAATTTAGCAGAGGCCTTTGTCCAGCATTACCAGTATAATAGTGACCTGGCACCAAATCGCGTGCAGTTGCAGAATCTATCCCAAAGAAGCAATGAGTGTTTTAAAGAATACGCCCAAAGGTGGCGAGAGCTTGCCGCTAGGGTTCAACCTCCCATGGTGGAAAGAGAACTGATCGATCTATTCGTGGCCACGTTGCCCGGAATCTACTACGAGAAGTTGGTGAGTAACATGTCAGGAAGCTTCTCGGACTTAATTATCACGGGCAAAAGAGTTGAAAACGGTATAAAATTGGGGAAAATTCAAGCAGCGGAAGGGACTTCATCTGGAGGTGGGAGAAAGTTTTTTGGTGCGAAGAAAAAGGATAATGAAACAAATGCAGTGTACGGCTTTAACAACCGAAAGAGATACTTGGATCAGCGTCATCAGCGACCGTATTACCAGCAACCGTCACAAGTAGCGAGTATTGCCATCCCGGCGACACAGCCTCCACAACAACAGCCGCGTCAACAACAGGAGCAGCGACCTCAACAACAGAATTATGCACCAAGACAGTTCCAGGACAGGAGAAGGGTGGCGGATAGACACTTTGACACACCGCCAATGCCATACGCTCAGTTGCTACAACACTTAATTCAACTGCAGTTGGTCCAGAAAAGGACAATGGCACCTCTAACTGGCCAACCACCTCCTGGATATGACGCCAACGCTAGGTGTGAATTCCACTCTGGCGCCCCCGGCCACAGTATTGACAACTGTAAAGCCTTCAAACATAAGGTACAAGACCTTATCGATAGTAAAGCTATCAATTTCAATCAGGATGCGCCAAGCGTGGATCGAAATCCCATGCCTAACCATGGTAAGGGTGGCGGTGTGAATGCTATTGACAGTGAGGAAGGCCTGAACTTGGTGTCCAGAGTAGAGGATTTGAAGACTCCGTTAAGTTTCGTGAAGAGCAAGTTGTTAGAAGGAGGGGTATTCCCAGGCTGCGGAAAGGATTGCGAAGACTGTATGATCTGTCCGGTAGGATGTCGGAACCTAAGGAACCATATACAGCACATGATGGATGACGGTTTGTTACAATTTGATAGAATCTGTGAGAAAAATGCTGAAGAGGTAGTCATCGAAGATAAGGATGAGGTGGCCACCATATCCATCCCATACAAAACAATTACAATTTCTGCGCCTCCGGCGAGGCCCACTATTATATTCACAAAGGCAGGGCCCGTACCCTATGAAAGTTCTAAAGCAATTCCTTGGAACTATGGGGCCGAGGTCTACTGCAATGGTCAAAAGCAGGAACTGAGAGGTTCACCGTTGGATTCTGTTGATAATTTGGTAGGAACTGGAGGAATGACTCGGAGCGGGAGAGTATTTGCACCTCCCGAAGTAAGCACAGAAAGGGCTGATAAAGGTAAGGGTAAGGTCATAGCGGAAGAGAATTCTCAGGCCAGAGAAAAGGAAACTTTGCTGAAGGATGCGGAGGAATTCATGCGCTTGATAAGAAGGAGTGACTACAAAATTGTGGATCATTTACAACAAACTCCTTCAAAGATTTCTATCTTGTCACTGCTGTTATGTTCTGAGGCTCACCGGAATGCTTTGCTCAGAGTTTTGAATAATGCTTATGTACCTCAAGAGATATCCGTGAATCAGTTGGAAGGCGTGGTGGCCCATGTCAATGCAGGTAACGGGTTGGGGTTCACAGACCGTGACTTGACACCAAAAGGGAGGAATCACAACTTGGCTCTGCACATTTCACTTGAATGCCGAGGAACAATGATGTCACATGTACTTGTTGATACAGGGTCGTCTTTGAATGTGTTGCCAAAAAAGGCATTGATGAAGATCGATCACCAGGGTCTATATTATACGCCCAGTGATTTGGTTGTGCGGGCTTTCGATGGAACCCGAAGATCTGTCTTTGGGGAGATAACTTTGCCTATCCAAGTAGGCCCGGAGGTGTTTGAAACAGTTTTCTACATCATGGATATCCAGCCTGCTTATAGCTGTCTTTTGGGTCGGCCTTGGATACACTTAGCAGGCGCTGTAACATCGACTTTGCACCAGAAATTGAAATATATGGTGGATGGGAATATTGTGACCGTTTGCGGGGAAGAAGACATCATGGTGAGCCATCTGTCTTCATTCAAATATGTGGAAGTCGACGGCGAAATTCAAGAAACGCTGTGCCAGGCTTTTGAGACTGTCCAAATCAAGGAGAAGGCACCGGTCGAGGTCAAAGCTCCAGAAGTTGCCATGTCGTCATACAAGGAAGCACGGGCCGTGGTGGAATCCGGGTCAACACAAGGATGGGGACAGGTGGTAAGCGTCCCAAACAAGCAAGATAAGTTCGGATTGGGATATAGCCCACATGGATTATCTTCACAAAGCACTCCACGTTACAAAGGTCCTGTCCAATTTACTAGCAGTGGAGTCATTTTCGATCAAATCAATGCCATATCAGATGAGGAAGGGGACAGCGACTGCGATATGGATGCGTGGATCCAGCCATGCATCCCCGGCCAGGGCTTGAAGAATTGGAGCATAGAGGAAATTATCACAGTGACTTATGAAGAGTAATTGATTTGTCTTGATTAATGTATTTCCATATGCTCTGCCCAAGGCATAATGGACTTTATTTGTAGGGCCCTATCTTTATGCATGTGAACAATCTTTTTATCATCAATTAAAAGGCGTCTTTTCATTCAGAATTTTGTGATCCTTGTTGTTCTTGTTTTTATCTTTAACAATAAAATGGCAATGTGGTTTGTGTTTTTGTTTGCATATCATTTAAAAGCATAAAATCATCATCATCGCAGGTTACACATTTCAGATGCCACCGACTCAGACTCGTCTATGACTCGGTATGACTTTGACAATCCGATCTTTCAAGCCGAAGAAGAGATCGAAGAAAACGAAGACCTGTTTGAGGAGCTTGCTAGATTGTTAAGACAAGAGGAGAAGGTCATCCTGCCTCATCAGGAGGAAGTTGAAGTTATCAACCTGGGAACAGAAGAAGACAAGAAGGAGGTCAGAATAGGGGCTACACTGCAAAGTAATGTCAAGCAATGTTTGGTAGAGTTACTCCAAAAGTACAAGGATGTTTTTGCTTGGTCATATGAGGATATGCCAGGACTCGACACGGACATCGTGGTTCATCGTCTGCCTCTTCGTGAGGAATGTCCTCCTGTCAAACAGAAATTGAGAAGAACAAGGCCAGATATGGCAGTGAAGATCAAGGAAGAAGTTCAGAAACAGTTAGATGCCGGATTTCTTGCTGTGGCCAACTACCCTCCTTGGGTCGCTAACATCGTGCCCGTGCCTAAAAAGGACGGCAAAGTTAGGATGTGTGTTGATTATAGGGACTTGAATAGAGCAAGCCCAAAGGATGATTTCCCGCTCCCCCATATTGACGTGCTTGTTGATAACACCGCGCAATTCTCGGTGTTTTCCTTCATGGACGGTTTTTCCGGATACAATCAAATTAAGATGGCGCCGGAAGATATGGAGAAAACGACTTTTATCACACCTTGGGGGACCTTTTGCTATAAAGTAATGCCTTTCGGGTTGAAGAACGCAGGGGCAACTTATCAACGAGCAATGGTCACACTCTTTCACGACATGATGCATCACGAAATCGAAGTTTATGTCGACGATATGATTGCAAAGTCCCAAACGGAAGAGGGGCACTTGGTGAATCTTCTGAAGTTGTTTGAGAGGTTGAGGAAGTTCAAATTGAGGTTGAATCCAAGCAAATGTACTTTCGGCGTACGGTCAGGAAAGCTGTTGGGGTTCATCGTTAGTGAGAAAGGTATTGAGGTTGATCCCGCGAAGATCAGGGCGATTCAAGAAATGCCAGCACCAAAGACTGAGAAGCAGGTTCGTGGTTTCTTAGGTAGGTTGAACTATATTGCAAGGTTCATATCTCACCTCACCGCCACTTGTGAGCCATTGTTTAAACTTCTAAAGAAGGATCAGGCGGTCGTTTGGAACGAGAATTGCCAGAAGGCGTTTGAGAAAATAAAAGAATACCTACAAGAACCCCCAATACTGATGCCCCCGGTGGCTGGGAGACCGTTGATAATGTACTTAACAGTTCTTGAAAATTCTATGGGTTGTGTTCTCGGTCAGCACGACGAGACTGGAAGAAAGGAGCACGCAATTTATTACTTGAGTAAAAAGTTCACAGACTGTGAATCCAGATATTCAATGTTAGAAAAGACATGTTGCGCGCTTGCTTGGGCCGCCAAGCGCCTAAGGCAGTATATGCTAAACCACACAACCATGTTGATTTCAAAGATGGACCCAATTAAGTACGTGTTCGAAAAGCAGGCGCTATCAGGAAGGATCGCTAGGTGGCAGATGATTCTGACAGAATATGATATTCAATATGTATCTCAAAAAGCTATTAAAGGTAGTGTTCTGTCAGAATACCTTGCAGAGCAGCCAGTCGATGATTATCAGCCAATGAAGTTTGACTTCCCTGACGAAGACATTATGTACTTGAAAATGAAAGATTGCGATGAACCATTGCCGGGCGAGGGACCGGAATTGGGTTCCCAGTGGAAGTTAATCTCTGACGGCGCTGTTAACTCATACGGTAGTGGGATTGGGGCAATCATTACAACTCCCCATGGGTCCCATATACCATTCACCGCAAGGTTAACATTCCCATGCACCAATAACGAGGCCGAGTACGAAGCGTGTATCATGGGTATTGAAGAAGCAATCGACTTAAGAATCAAGAACCTTGATATCTATGGAGATTCAGCCTTAGTGGTCAACCAAATCAAGGGGGAGTGGGAAACGCGCCAGCCAAATCTGATCCCATACATGAACTACGCAAGGAGGTTGCTACCTTTTTTCGATCGAGTAGAGCTTCACCATGTGCCGAGGGCAGAGAATCAGATGACCGATGCTTTGGCTACTCTATCCTCGATGTACAAAGTTAACTTCTGGAACGATGCTCCAATAATTGTCATTTCGCGGCTCGATAGACCAGCATTTATGTTCGCAATAGATGAAGCTCCTGACGGTAAACCATGGTTTTATGACATCCGGAACTTTCTTAAAAACCAAGAGTACCCGCCTGGGGCATCTACCCAAGATAAGAAGACTTTGAGGAGATTGTCCGGCAATTTCTATCTGAATCCAGACGGTGCGCTCTATCGGAGAAACCATGACTTAGTGCTACTAAGATGCGTGGACGAAAAAGAGGCAAATTTGCTTATGGAAGAGGTCCACGAAGGTGCTTTCGGAACACATGCAGGTGGGCATGCCATGTCTCGGAAATTGTTGAGGGCAGGATATTATTGGTTAACTATGGAGTCAGATTGCTTCAAGTACGCCAAGAAATGCCACAAATGTCAAATTTATGCCGACAAGATTCATGTACCGCCGTGTCCTTTGAACGTCATGTCGTCGCCGTGGCCTTTTTCCATGTGGGGCATTGATATGATTGGAAAAATCGAGCCGACCACGTCCAATGGACACCGTTTCATCTTAGTGGCTATTGATTATTTCACCAAATGGGTCGAAGCGGCCTCTTATGCCAATGTCACAAAGCAGGTAGTGGCCCGATTCATCAAAAGAGATATCATCTGTCGATATGGGATACCCGAAAGGATCATTACTGACAATGGTTCTAATTTGAATAACAAGATGATGAAGGAACTATGCCAGAGTTTCAAAATTGAGCATCACAATTCTTCTCCCTATCGCCCGAAAATGAATGGCGCCGTGGAAGCAGCCAACAAGAACATTAAGAAGATAGTACAGAAGATGGTGATAACTTATAAGGATTGGCACGAGATGTTGCCCTTTGCCTTACATGGATATCGCACTTCGGTGCGTACTTCAACTGGGGCAACTCCCTTCTCGTTGGTGTATGGCATGGAAGCTGTTCTGCCATTAGAGGTCGAGATCCCTTCTCTAAGAGTACTGGCAGATGTCAAACTAGATGAAGCAGAATGGGTAAAGAACAGGTTGAATCAACTCAGTTTGATGGATGAGAAAAGATTGGCGTCTCTCGCGTACGGTCGTTTGTATCAGAAGAGGATGAAGAGCGCCTATGATAAAAAGATACGTCCTCGGAACTTTCAGGCAGGCGACTTGGTGTTGAAGCGAATTCTCCCACCGCAGAACGATCACAGAGGCAAATGGACTCCCAACTACGAGGGTCCTTATGTTGTAAGAAAGGTTTTCTCAGGAGGAGCCTTGCTGCTTTCAACTATGGATGGTGAAGATTTTACATCCCCGGTGAACGCAGACGCGGTCAAAAAATATTTCGCTTAAGAAAGCTCGCTGGAAAGAAAAAGAGTATCCAGGCAAGAATGAGGCATCCCGGCGAACCATAAAAAGATAGGTTCGGGCAAAAATTAGGGATATAAGAAAAATGTGAACCCGCGAAGTTGAAAACCTGAAAGAGTAACTTTGGCAAAAATGGGTATCCTGGTGAATCGAAAACCCGCGAGGGCGATTCAGGCAAAAATTAGGGATTTTAAAGCAAATGACTGCGGCCTGTGCATTGGTTATCACAAGCCTAATGGATTCTAGGGAGAACTCGAAGATCGACCATTCAAATCAATCTCTTCGGAAGTTAAAGTGTCGGAAAGCGTCAAAGCCACGCGAGTCATGGATGAGTCGTCACATGGTGTTTGTCTGTACCACGTTGCCGACATTTTTGTATATTTTCCTTGTGTTTGTCTCTTTGCGCGACTTTCTCTTTTAAGGAGTCGCATCCAATGTAAAGTTGCCTATTTTCAGGCCTTTTATCAATAAAATATACTATTCGGAAAAAGCTTTTGTTTTGGTTTTAAATTTTTACCTTTTTGTTTGCAAAAGACGCTTGATTTTTGTTGATGGAAAAACTTTGCATACATGAACTTATGAGCTTTGCTAACTGTTAATCAGGACATTTGTTTTAAATAAAGTCATAATTGATAACTTGGTGCCAGCTGTACAACACACTTGTCTAGTGGTTGTTACTTTCCCTAAGCACAGAGTGGACCTGACTCAGAGATTGTTTATCTCCATCCCCCGGCAGGGATAGTTTGGGATAAGCTCCCAGTAAGTCTTATTCAAAATCCCTAGCAGATAGCGGATTCAATCTCCGACAGATTGGAGCTATTCCTCAGCAATCTGCTGTGTTTCCCCAGTAGAGTTATTCTGGCTAAATCATTCATAGCCGATTTCCCCGGTAGAGTGGAGTTGTTGCCTCCAGCCAAGTTGCTTGATCCCCAGAAGAGTTGTAGGCTGATAGGCCATCCGGGACGTTCTCCGCAGCAGAGTTTGATTTGGATCCCCAGCGAAGTGGATTCATTCTCAGCAGAGCAGTTTTACACAGAAGTTTTTCTCGGAGGCCATCCACGGCTTGCATTCCTCAGCACGAGTTTGTTTGCGCTAAGCGTATTTAGCTCTGACCCAACGGAGCTAGCTCCTTCTCTTTAGCATTTATTTTGCTAAAGTGGTTCATTTTCATCTACATACATGCATAGCATCTACCCAAACGCAAAGCATTTCCATTTCACATGGAGCATTTCGTCATATTCAAACATATGCATGTGAAACATAAGCCAGGTCGTTACCCCTTTTGTTTCAAGTGAATCTCGCAGACAATCAGCATCTTTACCCGTTGTGTTGTTTATACCCCAGCCCGTACTGTTTCCCCAACGGAATTCTTTTGTGATCGTCACCAATGGATGGTCTTAATTTCGTTTGAATCTTGTTGCTCATATATTCAGTGAATCCTTGGCGGCGATGTCAAGTAATTTAGTTTTTCAGCGGCGATGTTGAATATTTGTTTTGACGGCAATGTCAAGTGATTTAGTTTTATTTAGGCGAGGTTGGATGTTTGTTTCTGGCGGCGATGTCAGAGTAATTTGTTTGTTCAGCGGCGAGGTTGGATGTTTGTTCCTGGCGGCGATGTCAGAGTGATTTGTTTGTTCAGCGGCGAGGTTGGATGTTTGTTTCTGGCGGCAATGTCAAAAGTAATTGTACTTTTCAGCGGCGATGTTGAATGTTTGTTTCTGACGGCGATGTCAGAGTGATTTGTTTGATCGGCGGCGAGGTCAAGTGGTTTGATTCTTCAGCAGCGATGCTAGATGTTTGTTCTTGGCGGCGATGTCAGGTAATTTGGTTCTTCCAACGGCGATGTTGGATTTTGTCTTGACAGCAATGTCGGAGGATCGTATCTTTGGATTCAATATCTGTGTGTATTTCACAGAGGATTGACGGCGAGGTTAGATCTTTTTACCAACTTAATGTCGAGGCCTGACCGTGAGGTCAGATGCTTTTACCGATTATTTTAAGGGTTGACGGCGAAGTCAAAACCGTTGGAAATGACGGCGAAGTTAGAAGATTGTTTTGAGAATTGATGGCGAAGTCAGAAAATATTGAAGACCGACGATAAAATCAGTTGATTTATAATTTTGACGTTGAGATTTGACGGCAAGGTTAGATGCTATTAAAAGAGCTGACGGCGAGGTCAGACGTTCTACTTAATATGGGTTCCTGGCGGCGATGTCAGAGGTTCGTTTCGCGGTTGTCAAATTTCCGGGTTCTTGGGTATTCAACCGTCTTTTACCTTGATTGTATGAAAGTTGTTCACCTTTCATCCTTTCAGGTTCAAGCCGTTTGAATAGGGGCAACTGTTGTACCCCAAAATTTGACCAACCTCTTTGGCTTATGTTTTATTGCATCGTTAGCATTAGCATTGCATAACATTTTGCATTCCAGAGGGGATCGAGGTATTTGTGTCTGACAAGAAGAATTATCAAGGTTTTTAACCTGATCAAGGTGGTTATGTTCAAGTCGTCAAGCAAAGTGATCAGGTCAAGATGAAAATATGAATCAATTCAGTGCTCTATTTAAGTGAAAATCCAAGAATGATGTTTGTGAGAATCATAGATCAAGTTTTGGAATTCTAATCATGAATTAAAGGTTATCTATGATCATGTTTGAATATAGCTCAAAAGTACAAGCGGAGGATGGATTCATTTTTTTTTTTTTTTTTTTTGCAAACAACAAGGTTTCCAGTATACAAAAAGATAGATTATAATATACATCTCCTTTCGACTGGGCTATACTAAAAGCTTTACCTCCCTAACAGTGCACAAAAAGCCATAGTAGTCAGTGGTATAAGTTAAGGTTGGACACCAAATATGGACGAGGCTCAGAACTCAACCCTTACTACTAACAAATCCATCTTTTTCTAACAAATCAATATTAACAATTTACCACTGAAAAGTTATTCTACCTACCATAACCTATTGGACATATAGTATTGGTGTTCATCAAGAAGTTCTTCAAAATTATCATGCCCTGCATCGGTACACCTTGCCAGCAAACTCCTTTCAACTACAAGAAATTTTGCAACCAAACACAGTTTTGTGCATCCTTCTCTAAACTATCTTTCAACTTCCTAACTTCTTGCAAAGCTTGCATTTTGTCCATGGTTTCTAGTGGCAATGCAACAAACGATTCAAGAATTTGACGAGCCTTTGCAGCCCCTTTAGACATGTCATCAGATTCAGATACTCTCTTACGTTTAGAACCCACCTCCTCTATAGAAGAATCAATTAAGGATATCGCAGAAGGAGAAAAATCTTCTAGTTCTGCAGCCTTTTCTCTAGCTAGGGCAACAACACTTTCAGGGAAGTTTGCAAACTCAGCAACATGAATACCAAAACTCTGATCACAAGCTCCTGGTTCAACCTTGTATAGCATAGTAAGCTTGCGAGTAGATGCATCAATATGTGCACTAACATGATAATTTGCCACACCAACAATTTGTTTATGTTGATCGTTGCTACCATCTTCATGGGCTAATGCAGTCAGTTCATGAAAGTGAGTTGCAAATAAAGTAGGGGCTTTTATCACATCAACTATGTGCTCACAGATGGCCCAAGCAAGACCAAATCCATCGTAAGTAGATGTCCCACGTCCCAACTCGTCAATGATTATCAAGGACTTGTCAGTGGCTCCTTTTAATATTGATGCAGTTTCAAGCATTTCTTGCATAAAGGTAGAAACTCCACGAAGTTGGCAGTCACCAGCACCAACACGAGCAAAAATGCAATCACGAACTGATATGCTGGATTTGTCACATGGAACAAAGCAACCAACTTGCGCCGTCAAAATATTCACGCCCACCTGCCGGATGAATGTTGATTTCCCACCCATGTTTGGACCTGTTATTATTTGAAACCAACTTTTTCCTCTGATAAGATTACAATCATTTGGTATAAAATTCACCCAGTCTTGTGCCTTCACACAAGGGTGTCTGCAACCTTCTAAAGTAATATCTCCTTCATCCGATGAGGTGATTTCAGGCCTTGTATAGGGAGTAGGACAACTAGAAGCCAGATCAGCAAAGCTTAGTAACACGTCCAATTCGGAAATTAATGCAGCTAAAGATTCAAACACCTCAGAGAAGGTTGCTGCAATTTCCACTACTTTACTAACCAACTGTTTTTGACAGCTCTTGTACTCTTCAAGAATTTGTTGATATTTGTCTCCCAATTTTTTGAGCTTTGTGTTAGTAAACTTCACACCATCTTTACGGGTTTCAAGTACAATAAACTGGGTGTTGAGCTTCTTCCTTATTTTTGGCTCTTCCTTCTTTGTGATTCTAAAAACGTGTCCAAATTGTGTGCCCTTATCCAACTTTAATGTCTTATCAATATGCAGATCAAGATCATCAGCAGTTTGTTATGCAAGTTATGTATTTGACTCTCTAGTAATTCTTGCTTCTCCTTAAGTTCAGATAGTGCAGTGTCATAACTTGAAGAAATCATGTATTCCCCGTTCTCCAGATGATCAAGGTCAACAGCAGTTTCTACAAGCTCAATAAATTTATTTAGGCGATCAACACCAGTCCATAACTCCAAATCTTTCAAATACCTGCTCTTCATCATTGAAGAAAACTGTCCATCATACCTATCCAGGGCACTTTTAATATGCTGCCTCAGATCTTGGCGTAGCACAGTGTCCTCTACAAATGCTTCTGTACAGGTGCGGAGCTCGAGACCTTGTAACCGTGGCACGCTAGGGAAAGGTGTATCTGTTGGGACTTTTCTCTGCACTAGCGGTTTGAGCAATGGAGAGGAGGACCATGTTGCATGCTTGAAGAATCTGAATCCTGCGCTACCATCAATGCCCCCTTTGTCTTTCTCGCCAGCCGTAGTGTCTCAACCTCCTCCTGTACGAGTTGCTCCTCCGATCAATATTTGACAAGCAGTTCCAGCATATGCCGCTCCATGAGTTCGAAAAGACGAACCTCTTCCAATCAGCAAACTCAGACCAATGTGAAATCGCATCAGCTTAGATATGAACTTCGATGCAGCAAGAAAGGCAATCACACTATTATGCAATATCTAGGTTGGAGTACCAAGCTCTAACTCATTCAGTATCATGAGTTAATTATTGCAGAAACTATGCTATTGTCACCTGAGGCACGTCTAGAGAGAGCACCTCGCACGTCATCTCAAGAGTCCCTCTCTGTTAATCTCACTCAAGGTTCTGTTACGCACTCTACTCTATCAGTAGCTTCTGACACACCATGACACGTGTCTGATCAAGAAACTCAAACAATGGTCACACTGTTGGGCTCAGTGGTATCTTGACTCTGGAGCAACACATCATGTTGCTCACACTGCTCATAATTTCCTGGACAATATATCCACATCTGGCTTTGACCAAGGTACGAGCAAGCTTTGTGTAACGTGATCCAGTTGGCGTAAACACGATGGTTTAAAGAAACCTGCGGTGATATGTTACTGTTTCGATTCGTGTCAACTTTCCGGAGGGCAAAAACAACAAATAGCGATAGCAAGGGCAATGTTAAAGAATCCAGCAATTCTTCTCCTTGACGAAGCAACAAGTGCGTTGGATTCTGAATCGGAAAAGCTGGTGCAAGAAGCTTCAACCCAGTCCCCTGCAACAGCTTCTGGGGCTGCCCAGTTGACAGCAGGAACTGCTGGAATAGGTTGTGGAGTAGCATCAGACCATGACTGATCGATTGCAGCCGGCCACTGACCATCAATGGGGTTAGCAGCTGCATTGAAGTCAGCAATGGCATACTCTGGAGCAGGAACTTCATCCTCCTCTTCCTGCTTAGCCTCCTCTGGTTCTCTATAGAAGAATAGATCAACCATGACATCCCATTTAAGACCGGGGCGAATTGTACCACGCATCTGCAACACCATCCTAGCCAAAAGCCAAAAGAGACAACCTATGTTATGCTTCCCTTTGTTGTTGGCAGGAATTCCAATGTCAACATATCGCATAGGAGAATCAGTGTCACAGAAAGCAATTGTGGGAATATTCCCAAGAGCTGCTTCTTTAATTGGCTCAATCGGTTCAATTGTTTGTGGATCACTTAGTGCGTTTTTTGCTTATGTTCTTAGTGCTGTTCTCAGTATCTATTATAATCCGGACCACAAATACATGATCCGAGAAATAAATAAGTACTGCTACTCGTTGATTGGCCTTTCATCAACTGCACTTATCTTCAATACATTGCAACACTTCTTCTGGAATATTGTTGATGAAAATCTTATGAAATGTGTGAGGGAGAAATGCTGATGAACCTGCAAAGAAATTGAATGTATCAGTAAAAATTGTTGTGTTACCACAGTGAAAGGCATGAGTAAAAACAGACAAATTCAAAAGCTACAAACAGACAAAGAACATGCTGTTTTCAATCCCACAACTTCAGCCCTTGCTCCCATTGCAAAAAGTATCTCATTTTTTTTCCCAAAGAGGAAGAGACCCAAAGTTCCCACAACTTCTCTAATTTAAACCCTAATCTCACATCATATATATACTGGCTACTGCTCATCCAAAAAAACCCTAACAGAAGAACAGCTGCCTTCCCTCACAACTCACCTCTATCATAAAGAATTGAAAAAAGAGGAGATTGAAGGAGGAGCTCACCTGCGTTCTGTATCAACAATCTGGTGGTATTGCTTCTACTTTGTAAGTATTCTGTTACTCTTTCTGTCTTCATAGTCTTGATCTATGTTGTTTGGTTCATCTTGTTTCCTGGCATTGAGTCTAACGAACCCTCACCATTTACAACTTACTTCAAACTCTACTCGCCTCAACTTCACTATCTCCAAACTCTCAATCTCACGTTCAGACAGCAAACCTATTTCTCCATTCTTCAAACTCAAACCTTCAAAATCCTTACCAACATCTCTACACGCTTCAAACGTTCGTCAGTTCAACGTCACCTTCAATCTCCATTAACATCAACCAACTCTAACCCAGAAACTCCCATTTCATCTTCTCAGAACCCACTATCCGCCATTACCTAAACCTACCTTCCTTTCAAACCGTATTCGTCAAACGTTCAAAACAGAACAACCAACTGCTTACCAACTTCAAACCAAAACGAAAACCCCGCAAATCCACCGTTTTCACCTCATAATACATAAAACCATTGTAACCCAGAATCAACTCAATAGAACCAATTGAAACCCATTCCAACACAAGTTCAAAGGTGAGAAGAATGTGAGACGGGATTCATGCGGCCGTGTACGGACAAGAAGGGTTCACTTTGCTTTCTCTTTTTGATTTTATCTTGCTGATTGACTTGGACTCACTAAGCTCATGAGCTATGTGGATTTTCCTTCTACAATTTTCAATCCATACCATGCCCCGTTTTTGTTAACAGAAACCACTCCCTGTTCTTTTCTTTTTTTCCTTTCCTTTATTTTCTTAAACCTTTTATGTAAGTATTATTATTATAATTTTTTTTCTGTACATATGTATTGTATGTTGATCTTATATTATATTTATTTTTACATTTTTTTTAATATATTATATATTTTATATTAATTTCTTTAGAGCTTTTGCATATATATTTTATTTAGAAGTTATTATTCTTTTAGATTATTTTGTTATGTAAATATATATAGTTCTCTATTTAGAATTACCTTTTATTTTCTTAAAGTTATTCTATACCTCATTTGTTATTAGGCGTTTTGTCCCATTATTCCTCGTTTTTGGTTGATGACGAAAGTTCCATAAATCGATTTCTAATCAATATATATTGATAAGTATCGTCGGATCTGAGACCACCTCTTTTCTCTCCTCGCGTTACTTGTCCCGACTCGATTCAAAACTTTGTCAAACAATTTTCAAAATCAAATTATCTTTGTATTGAATTAAAAGAGGGGATTAAGTGTAGACTTTCTTCTTCTCCGAGTGTCGGGATGCCCACTGTAGTGAGGGTGGTTCCGACGCTCGTCTTTCAATACGAAGACGCTTCCCGTCCATTTTCAAATCTCATCTCCTTAAAATCCTTTCTTTGTGTTGAGCTAAAAAGAGGATTGGGTGTAGACCTCTTCTTCTTCGAGCGTAGGGATGCCCACTGTAGTGAGGGTGGTCTCGATGCTCGTCTGTCAATACAAAGACGCTTCCAACATTTCCTCATAAAACCTCGGTCTCGTACCGAGTATACTTTCAGTAATAAATTGATTTCTCTTTGTATCGAATTAAGAAGAGAAGATTGGGTGTAGACCTCTTCTTCTTCGAGTGTTGAGATGCCCACTGTAGTGAGGGTGGTCTCGACACTCGTCTTTCAATACGAAGACGCGACTTCTTCCATCACCTCTCGCTTTCACAACTTCATTCCGCAACCCTTGTCACCTAAAAACCTCGGTCTCGTACCGAGTGCACTTTCAAACTTCTTTTCATAACAAAACTTGAATGGTCGCGGAGTGGTTAGGCGTAGGCCTTCTCCTATCCCGAGTGCTGACGTTTACCGTAGGGTTCTCTGTCGCAAAGCACTTACCATTCAAAACCAAAAAACATCTTTAATAAGAGAACGAAGTTCTCTTTGCATTGAATTAAAGAGAGAGGATTGGGTGTAGACCTCTTCTTCTCCGAGCGTAGGGATGCCCACTGTAGTGAGGGTGGTTTCGACGCTCGTCTTTCGATACGAAGACGCCTCGTTCGCCACACCCTTTTATAACAAAAACTTTGAGACAATGAATTGGGTACTACCCGTAGGGGTTACTATCCGAGGACTTGTCTCGCCCCCTAAAAAACAATCCAATCAATCAAACGCGACTTCTTGCCCCGCGTGGCGAAAACTAATCAGTCTTTCAAAAAGGATATGTTACGTCCGTTCTACCGCAAACAGGTAACGCCTAAGTCTCCAACGAGCGAGCAGCAAAACACCTAACTGCTAGAATGCGCACGATAGCATCACCCATAAAAAACATCAACACACCGTAGGCCGAACTACGGCTGCTCTGATTCTTTATTTCTTTTTGCGTAAAGATACGTAGGCACAAGGGCCACAATCCTTGCCGAGCACATTCCCCCCTATATCTGTAGTTCCCCGAACTACGTCGACTCTGACTTTCTCACATCTATTGAGAATACGTAGGCATAGGACTGCAAAGTCCTACCGAGTCCGTTCTTTCTCATCTTCCCCCCATTTCCTCTCTTTCCCCGTTTCTAAACCCTTCTCTTTACCCATTGGAACACTTTTTATAGCATAATATTTAAGCAGATAAATTCACATGTCGACAAACAAAAGGTTCCCATCGAGTACGATGGATGCGAGGGGTGCTAATACCTTCCCCTCGCATAACCGGCTTCCGAACCCGTTCTTGGTTGCGAGACCATCTTATCCGTTCGTTTCTTAAGGTTTTCTCGATATTTTCCTTTCCCCTCATGGGATAAATAAAGTTCGGTGGCGACTCTTCTGTCAATCTTTTTCGCCTTCCCGTCGTTGCGCGACGCTTTTTTTCGAGTAGCGACAGTTCCTTCATAGGATCAGGGACTTCAGCACTTATAATCCTGTCAATATCTTCGAGTCTTAGATATTTATTAGAAGGATGCAAGAATATCAAAATATGTGCATGTGGCAACCCTCTCTTTTGAAACTCAATGGTGTACATATCTACAAAAAAAATAAGTAAGTCAAAAGTAAATTCTAATAATGTGTAACAAATTGAAAAGTTACGGTGAGAAAAGAAAACATACATCCAAGCACCTTGCCAAGCACTCCCCTTTTTGCCAAATCTGATAGAAGTTGATCAAGCTTGATTTTAAAGATCCTCGAAATTACATCAGGACGATCTTGGGGTTTTAGTCCAAAAGGTGTAAGTAATCTTTGTATTTCAGGCCAATTTGGATTGCAAGTGAATGTTACAAATAAATCAGGAAACCCCACCTTGCTACAAATAGCCATTCCATCATAGTACAATTGATTCATAAACCTCCTTCCACCAACATAAGTAGAAGGCAAAACCACTCTTTTTCCTGTTGTAGAACCATGTGTTTCAGTTTGGTCACCCACTCCAGTAAGACTGTTGTATTTCGATACCCTTAATTTAGGTTGATTTTGACGAATCCATTGAAGTCTTTCGGACTCTAACATTGTGTAACCATCAACTAAGAATTGTTGAAAAAGCCTTCTTGAAGCCATCAAAGTTTTAGCCTCACATGATCTGTTTTAAATGCGAAATGCTAACCACTCTCTAATTGTAAGTCTATTTCTCTTGTTGTCTTGGAATATGTCTAAGTCTCGATGAGCTATGTTTGGTCTATAGCCATCTTCTCCATAAGGGAAAATTAAAGGATATTGATACGCCAAGTAACTTGCATGGAGCTCGTTAGTTCTTTGTAACTCTCCACCTTTAGTTTGCATGATGATATCCCTAATTTCTGTTGTATCAAGATCACCAACTATCAAAGCAGCAACCTCAGAAATAGTTGGTTGATTATATACTCTTCCATCCGTGGATCTATTAGAAATGAGTCTTAATTTCAGGTTTTGTGTATTTGAATTTAATAACCAATGTTTAGCCATTTTAAAACTTTTGGCATGAGGGTTATGCTCGTAGAGCATATCTGACAACTTTTGTACAATTACCGAATCAATGTTTTTTGTGTTCCTGTAAATGTAAATGTTTTATTATGTCAAATATAATATAGAGTAGTATGTAAGGAATAAATTGCAACACATGAAGTGTATAATTAATGGTAAGAAAGTAATGTATGTCAAATAGTTATACTTCAAACCCTGCATTCTATTATGGACCTCATTGTCCGTGTCAAAAATATATAGTTGTGCAAATTTAGGTGGTTGACCTTCTGGTGGAAGCAAACTTCCAATACGATGACATTATTGACCTTGAATTCGTAAAGTGGGTGGTCCACCCCCATTGTTAAAACAGTTATCCAACTTTGCACCTGGTGATGTGAAGGCAAACATCATGTTGTAAATGTGAATCTGTTGTTGAAACTTACTGCTAACTATATCCCCATCAAAAAGGAGATGTACTAGTAAAGGAGGGGGTTGTTTGAGTAATAGCAGTTCGACCTTTTCGTTACCACAACACAATGAAAATTTGGGATTGGATGAATGAGAAATTTTATTCATTCTCTCTTGATACCACATCATGGCTTTACAATAACGACACTCAATTAATGGATCATCAATGTCATAAATATTCTACAAGAAAATATAATGTGCTATATAAGAAAACTAATGGCAATATATAAATATGCATTTAGAATAAGAACAACCTTCAGACGATGTTTGAGAAATCCCATTAATAGAAAAAGGTGAATGACATTCCTCAAAATCAGAAATGGAGTCATTGTCAGATTGATGATCTAAAAGAAAGTGGAAAAAAGTCGTTAAAATTAGAAAGTAATGAAAAAGTTGAAGATAACTAAAAACAGTAGTCATGAAGATTCGATTTATATTAAGAAAGATTAAAATGACATAAATAAAGTATTGTGGAGTTGCCGTAGGAAATTCGAATCCAGAACTAAGAAATACGAAATCATGCTTAGCATGAAGGGCATATAAAGTACCGATTGAACATTAATTTTATATAACTTACTTGTGAAAGGATCTAAGTCAGAGTCACATTCCGTATCGGCATTGAAATCTTCATTTGCACATGGCGTAAAAGTAGAACACAGTTGTTGGGATTTTGGTATAGAATTGTCGATTTGCAAGGCAGATTGTTGGTCCATGTGAAGAAATCTGTTTGAGCCTTGTATATTCCCTTGGCTATTTGGTTAAGACAATATTACATATGCATTGAAGATGTTGTTGTAATTAACTGTTAAAATTTGAAAAGCTACAAACATTTCAATGTACCTATAATACGATAAGGATCCAGCTTGCATGACAGATGTATCACGAACCGTATCATAATGGGCTTCGGCAACACGTCTTGTTAGATTCATTGCTAGATGTAGAACTCCCAAATATTTTCTTGGACGACCTCGACGGGTTTTAACAGCTGTATCATTGCTGGAAGAGTATCCAAAATGAAATGCAGGCCATGAAAATTTGTTAAACATATATAAATAGAATGTAGGCTGCCGGGATATCGTCAATGGAAGCAACCATAGAGTTCTTGTAATATCTTAGTTTTCATATCAAAAAGGTAAGTAAAATAACATAATTTGCTGATCGACATTGCATTCTGACTATGTAGGAATCATGTGTTTGAAACAGACCACATTGTAACTACATACAGCTGCTAAAATGAAGTTATAAGTTGCATACCTCAGTGTGATATGCAAGGCTGGTTCAATGAAATGTGAAGGTGTAGTTGGTTCTTGGAAATGATGAATTCGCAAAGCCAAATTGGGTTGAGATTGATGTTGTTGCGTGTTGAATTTGCGTGGTCTTCCACAAGGTCATTTGGTTTATTGTGATGAGCTATGACAAACCAAAAAAAGGAACAACATGAGTGTTATAAGTCATATAGCAGCATAATAACCAAATGGGAGTTTCTAACCTCGTGCCGATTTGTTTAGGTTTGCCTGAAACAGTTAGGCCATCCAACATAATTCCACGACCAATTGAGCATGCACGTGGAGTAGTTCAAATCACAATTAAAATATATTACAAACTTTAGGCTGTGTCGAGCATGAAACAATTTTAACAATGTTGATAGTGCATCCAATAATAAATGTAGACCATGAATATTTGTTAAAACCGGATTCTTCAAACATCTTAGCAACTACAACTCACAAAGACATCTAACATAACATAACAGTATGCTCATCAGAGTATATGTTAAGATTATTCAGCTAGAAAGATTACAGATGTAAGTTGGAAACCTCTGTGTGATTTGCAGGAATGGTTCAATGACATGTGAAGTTGTAGTTGTTTCATGAAAATGAAGATTACGTAACGCCAATTTAGGATGAGATTGAGTATGCTGTGTGTTGCTTTTGCGTGCTCTTCCATGAGGTTGGTCGGTTGGTTGTGATGAGCTACGACAAAACAAAAAAATAAGTTATAACATGAGTGATGTTACTCATATTACTTGGCCAGGTAAATATAAGTATGCACCATAAACAAAAGGCCGTTTCTAACTTCGTGTCGATTTGTTTAGATTTTTCTGAGATATCAAGGCTATCCAACAATATTTCACGACCAATTGAGCATGCAAGTGGAGTAGTTCTAAACAACATGTGAATACATTACAAAGAGTAGGCATAATTAGAAAACCAAAATTAAGTGTAAAACACGGTTAGATTATTGCATCTAATATAATTTATCACCACAAATATGTTTAAAGTAGTCTTGGAATGACTAACGCATACGTTACATAATATAAGGAATATTATGTACCAATATGGGCAATATGTCATTAAAATTTGGCTACTGTGTTTAACCAATACATA
Source organism: Lathyrus sativus (assembly GCA_963859935.3). Classification (NCBI taxonomy): domain Eukaryota; kingdom Viridiplantae; phylum Streptophyta; class Magnoliopsida; order Fabales; family Fabaceae; genus Lathyrus; species Lathyrus sativus. The sequence continues at coordinate 28,529,456 of OZ012740.1, read as the reverse complement.
TAAGTAACAATGAACATAGTATGAATCTATTTGCAAGTATACACCAGAATGTTAACAGGCATAGAATGCATAAGTAACAATGGTGAATTTGTAGACTTATCAGTGTGTGGTAAAATTTACTGGATAGATTAGATACATTGTATTGCTAGATTATAAAGAAACCATGAAGTGATGGCGTTCTAGTAGTAATATTGATAGAAAATTAAAAGAATAAAAGTCCATAATGAAATAATTACTGTCTTAGAGTAGAAGTCCCAAACACATTTAACACGGATCCGCACATGACAGGTTCAGTTGTGCACGGTGGGACAACATCACAATGTGAAATATTATCATTTTCATAGCACGTAACAGCACTTGTGAACTTGGTCAACAAATTAGTTCCTCTACTGTTAATTTTAGAGAATGTGTTGGTATGATGAAAGGTATGTCTGCTTTGGGAAGGTTCTGGTCCTAGAATTCTTGCTTCCAACAACTTACCGTCTGCAACAACTCTCGTAACAGAATCTTGGTTTAGTTGTGAAGGGGTAATGTTTGACAGTGGCATTATAGAGGTATTGACATTTGGGGTATGTAGCTGTTGAGTAAATGTTTTGTCAGGATGTCGTGTGTCATGTAAGCGTTTCAAACATTTTTGTTGAACGACATATTTTCTTCGCGCCCTTGCTCTTTTTGCTGGCTCATTTGTGGGTGGATAATCCATCAGATTAAAAATAGCAATATATGTCCAAAGACTGCATAATAGAAAACATAGAATACCGTCAAATTACACGAGAATTCCATCAATAAGAGACTTGTGAAAGCTAAGTTAGATATTCTGTCATTGCCATAAGTTTTTGTAGGGAACAACAATAGATATTGCTTCTTATGTGTGGTATATGATTCATATTAGAGTTAGTCCATAGTTAAGGCAACATATATATGTATAAATGAGCCACCTAAAAAATAGTGGACATTAATATAGACAGAGCAACTATCATAATTGCGCTGGGAAATTTGTTGGTGAGAATAAATATAGGTCGATACAAACCGTGTGTATAAATACCAACAGAAACTCCCACAGACATCATGGCACTAAGGGATTATGGGAGTAACAATTTTCTCAACTTAAAATTTAGTAACAATAATGAGATTGGGTTGTTATGTGCAAGGTTTCACAAAGTATCTCAAGAATTCAGAATGTAGTGTAAGGTAAGCCAGATTAAGCATTGGTTTTGTCATTTCTAACCATGGCGATGCATTGAAATCAGTTTGTGGTTGGTTGTATCATGTGAAACTTTATGCTAAAACGTGTCATGATATTGTCATCAATTAAGAAACTAGCTCAAAATAAGAAAGAATATAAACATGGAAAAAACAATTGAAGAGTTGATAGTCACCTTATTGAAAGAGTAGTGCAACTGTTGATAGGAAAAATCGATTAACATCCATGTCTGTCAGCAAGAGCTCAAATTAAAAAACTGAAAATACATGTAAGAGTTTCATGGGTAGTGTTAATAAGCTTCATAGTGGGAAACTGGTGTGTGATTTACATTTGGTAAGAGGGATTAAATGTAACATAGTTATTTGGTTTAATAATAAAGAACTCATTGTATTTGATCACCTAATTAGAAGCACATTAAGGAAATAAAATGTTTTGAAGCATAAACATGTTATAGTTAATTGTGTATTCATTTGTTTGGTAACTATAATTTAGATGTCTAGCACCCTGTGAATGTAAGGCATAGAGAAAATGTTTTAAAAAAAAATCTTGAATATGATGCAGAGAAACTGTTATATAATAAAGTGAGTAATATGTTAATTATGTAGTAGCAGCAACATTGTATGTTAGTTTGTCATAGTGTGTCCACTTCAACCTTACATTAATATGATAAACAAAATAGAGTTCTACCCTAATGTATCCATGCTGGAGGCTAATGATGTCAGAAAAGCAAACATGGCAACATTGATATTGATGGATGCTGATGTGCATAAAGGTTTCATAGCAAGTTTCATGCAACATGAGTCTGCAGAAAGTTAAAGTTGCAGAAGCAATTAAAATCTGAGTTGACCAGTTGATGAAGGATTTCCAAAAAATAAGAAAGTTTGCTAGCTGTCTTTATTTATCATAAAGTTAACAGGATGTAAATTCATCTTAATACCATGCACAAGGACCAAGCAAAAAGTACAACAGGATTTGTAAAAAAGTTTGATTTGATTGAGTGTCATAAAGGAAAAACTAAAGGACATGAGTACATCCAAACAGTATGTAATGTAACTTGGTTTGTTTTCCAAAACATTAGTGTAGGAAATGGGAAGAAAAGTAACTATTCAAAGATTACAAAAGTATGGCCAAAGAAGTTGTTGGGGGCTGACATGTTGTTGATGCAGGATGCATACACAATTTGTGATGCAGGTAGGAAAAATATTGTGAACTATACAATGTTAAACCATAGTAATTGTTGATGTTGCATATATAATTAATATATGAGAAATCACAGTTGAAAATAGAAGGATTAAGGAAAGTCATATTAAGATGAATTCTTATAAGTTCCAAAAGTGCAAATTGGCAATGATATAGAAAGACTTTTCTTTTGTTGGTGATTAAAATCATGTAGAAACATTGTAATTATCAAGACCTGAATTTCATAAGTCTAAGTAAGATGAAGATCAGTGATTTGGTTTGTGTACAAAGAAACAAAAACATTTTGTATTGTGTTTCAAATGAACCTATTCATATGGTCAAGGCATCAGTGTAATTATCAGCATATCATTGATTGCAAAACAAACATGTATGATGCATATTACATAATACATAGGTTTGTGCAGAAGGGAGTAGATAAGATTGAATTAAACAACAGTAGTTAACATAGTTGTGCAGAAGTTTGGAATGAATCCTTACACAAATTATCTTAACAAAATATTTGAATCTAACACAAAATGAGGTACTACCTAAAGAGTCACTCCTTCTTGAGGTGCTTCACCTTGGTTGCTGAATTCTTTGGAGTCAGGACATCATCTTGCAAAAAATCATCAGGAAAAGTAGGAATGGCGACCCTCTTAGCAGGGGTGTTGCTAGAGCAAGTGGATCGACTGCAAGTTCGGGTGGCAGAATTTTCTGGATGTGTGTTGTAGTGTTGGTCAGAAGAAACTGATTGCTAGACAAAACAAAAATTAATGGTTAATATGTTATGCCTCGAGTACAAAACAGTATATTGGAAGTTTTGCAGCATGTGAAGAAAGAAGACATACAATTGGTTTAAGTTCAACAGCCATAGCATGCTATGTATCAGTTTTCAAAAAGGCAGTCTTAGAGGTATGCTGCCAAAACATAAGACCACAAATTGAATGCAATCAGTTATGTTAAAAACATGATAAATTGTAAAGTTTACGCATTATGAGTTAATTTCCACAACAAAATTGTACCTCATCCGGTTTAAGGGCTTCAGATAATGTTTTGTAAACACCATGATCATTAAGGACAGTAACAATTGAGAATTGATCGAAAAAAGATTGATATTTGATTCTAAATGCAAATTGTTGATCCAAAAGTTTGTCTAGGTGTATGGGATAAATTTTTGGGTTATCCTCTCCAGCCTTGATGAATAATCACATCATAAAATTAGTCATAAGTGAGTAAAACCATGAATAAGAGAAACATAGTAATAAAATGAATAATGCATTTACCTCCTTCATTACTTGTCTCAATTCCCTAGCAGTCATAGTAACATATGGAATAACATCTTTATCCCAAAACACAAAGCATCCAACATGATTATCAAACTCGACTTCTACCTCGATTTTGTATCTATGCCATGAAAACAAAAGCGGTTCAAGTATGTAAAACATGTTGCAAAGTTATAATAGAATGAATAAAAGCGATATAGAAATATTACTTTGTCATAGGTTCAACATCTTTGACTCCACAAAGACATATGAATTTGGGGCCAGTGGACTTTTTTGATGTCTTACAACTGGGGAAAGCCTCGAAATACCAGCCATGCTTTGACACCTTAAATCTCTTGGTAGTGCCAATGGTTGTGGCAAAATAATCCTAGTTTGACATCACAAAGTGTTGGTAGATATTTCAAGAAATAATTAAGGTTGTAACGACAATTTAAAAGCAGACCTTGCCGATTTCACAAATGTGACGGATACTCTTGACCTCATTAGATTTTGTCCAACTTTTGTTGCTAGACTGCATAAAGGATTCAGAAGTCTGGGTTATAGAATGAGTTGGTGCAGCAGCTGAGTGTGTGGATCCTAGCCTGAATTTTTTTTGTAGAACTTTAATTATTAATGAATCAAATCAAAGTAAATTGAGTTCAGCAAAACTATAGACAAGTAACTAACTGTTTAATGTAGGAACATACTTGGTTTTAAAATCGAGAACTTGGGGATGCTCCAAGTTGATGTGGAGTCTTGATCCATTCCATGCATTGGATAGGCTAGGCAATCCAGGTGCTGCTTGAAAAAATTCAGACTTTAAGTTATTGAATTGATAAACATAGCATGCATATTACATAATGATGTTGTTTGTAAAAACTTGAGACAAAATATCACTACCAACCAAAGATGCTGCTACAAAAATTGACACGCTGCTACAAATATCACTACTGAGTGAAATTGAAAGGACATGTTGCATTATCAATATTACTACAAATGTTACTACTAACTGAAATTCTAGTTATGTCCTATTAATACATCCAACCTTGCAAGAGTCATCCATTTCAAAAGAGGACACTGCAATGGACACCAACAAAATGCAGCAGACAGATGTTTCAAGAACACAAAAATATTTAAAATAATTTGTGAATTACAAAAGTCAGAATGGTAAAGCGGTAAGATTGATGATACATCAGTGGAAAAAATCAAAGACATGCTGCTACATATGTTACTACCAAATGATGGTAGCATTATAATTTGAGACATGTTCCATCTAAGCTTGCAAGACTAATCAATTTGTAAAGAGCACACTGCAATGCATACCTACAAAATGCAGAGTCACTTCTTTGAAGAACAAAAATATCATTAGAATAGCCTTAAAATTATATAAACAAAGATCTAAATATGAAAATGCACAATCATAATTATTAACCAATGCAAATTACAGAAGTAACAGCTGAGAAACTAATTATAATGCAATAGACTTGGATGTGTATCACAATAACTTTGTTACCTTGATTTTGCTTGCACCATGCGTGTGTTAAGACAATGAGTGTTGGTCCGGGAAACTTGTTGGAACTATTATAGCTCATGAATTGTTTACCGTAATCATCCCATAACGCAACCTCAATAATATTTCCAGCTCCATCTCTTAAAGTGATGTTGGCACATGATTTCTTACCACCACCGCCCATTTGCGTCTTGATAACGTCTTGTAAAACCCCGATGACATCTGTAATATATGAGAATGAGAAAAAGTGACAATTTTTTCATATGACAAATAACAATATACAACATATGTATAATATGAATACATCTCACCATATAAGAGATCAGTGATGAAATTTCCAGTGAGAAAGTTGACAATCAGCTTAAACTTGAATTGGTGTGTCGGTATTTCGGGTATTGGCAATTTTGAAATAGTCGTTCCTCCATTGAAGATAAGTTTCAACTTGTTGGGGCAAACTTTGAAAGTGATGTCATTAGGCATTGGCTCTCCATTGTAAAGGCAATAAGTGTCATGTTCAGCTAGCTGTTCAGACCGGTCTTTAAACTCACGGTTCTGAGTTGTGACATGGATTTAATCACCCTACAAAATAGGTAAACATTCAAGGAAATGAACAATAATAATATAGAAAAAGAGCAGGAAATATCATACCTGTGAATCTTGAATCACCATTTCAAAATGATGCAGTCCACTTTTCTCCTTCACAATCCAAAGATCAACAACTCTAATGAGCATTTTCCAAACCTATTTCCCTTTCTCCAAGTCCTTGATGAGTATTGGGGGTCTTGACATGGTTGCTTAGAAACATAACACAAAATAAATTGCTCAGTATTCATATTTAAACCAAAGAAATTGCTTACAACTTCACAACTGCTGTCATGTGTGAACCAAAGAAAACATGCTCTCATGAAGTTAAAAACAATATATGCATAAGAATCCAGAAAACATGCTCTCATGAACTTTTTTCCAAATCTGTTTTCATGTGTAAACCAAAGAAAACATGCTCCCATGAACTTAAAAACAATATACAACATAAAAATGACAGCAGAAGATCCAGAAAAACGCATGACATTAAAACAACAACAAATGAGAAAAAACGAACCAGAAGATTGATGATGTTTGTGGGGAGGAGGGAAAAAATCGTGTGAGTTGGGCAATGTTTATGGGTAACTGAAGGGGGAAAAATCATGTGAGCTAGGCAATGATGTTACAGAGAAAGAAGTTTCATATAGAGAGTGAGAAGTAGAAATGAGAGAGGGAAAGTTGTGCTAGTAGAAATGAGGGAGGGACAGATGGCATTATAACAGAGGTCCAAATGAAAGTAAATGTGGTGATTAGCTATTTACTAAGAGACCCTTTTTGCAGTGTTAATTTTAAAAGTGTAAAGGGTAAAACAGGCAAAACATGCAATGAGTTTTTGATGTGTTGATAGTAGATAATAAACTTTTCTGACCTCCACGTGGCCCGTTGTATGAAAATAAATAGAGTTTGATTCGTTAAGAGGAGCGAGGAGAAATTAAATTTCTATTATGGTCATAAGACTTTGTTTAATAGAATTTGTATTTGTCTCTCCTTTACTAATCTTGTCAGAACTTGTTTTCATTAAATTTATCCAAATGCATCACTTGTTATACAGATTTTTCATTTCGTTTCATGACAAGATTCAAGAGTTTCTATTGTGCTATTGAAACAAAAGATTTGGTTAAATAACAAGTTGTTTTGCATTTCCAATTGTGCACATAATTTATATAACTCAATTTACAACCATCTTTGAGACTATTATTCACTAGACTTGCATTGTACTCTTTCTAGGTGTTGCATTTGTTCACTATCAATAAACACTTGATACTAGTACAATATCATTGGACTAGACTTCTAGTAACTTATTCAAGACAAGAAAAAAACATTGACAAAGAAAAAAAACACCATTAAACTAGAAACTAAAAACCTATCATTGTTCTCCTCTGAAAGGTTTATATGTCTTGAGAGATTGAGCAAGTCCTTGAATTGATCCAGCAGCTGAGATGATAGAAATGATCAAACAAGCCCAACTCAATATCTTGAGCCAAGTCCATGTGAATGAAAACCTTTGCATCTTGGTTTTCTTGATGTACATTTCTATTGGGAAGTAAACAGTTAATGGATAAAAGGATAGTGAACCAATTAGTCCCAAGAAATCATTGAAGAATGGAAATAACATTGCTACGATTGCGGTGATGATCACATATCCAGTCCTCCATAATACTCTGAAGAAATTCACATTGTAGCTTCCATAGAATGGAATGTTCATGGCATGTTCTCCATTCACAAATTTGCTTTCTGGCCATTTATCTTTGCTTTGGCCCTCGACAAACCCGAATATGGGTTGGACAAAGACTTGGTATGCTCCAATTAAGTGAATTGCTATGCAAACATTGGCAATGTCTATTAGCCAGAAGGGCTCGTAGAAGCCGAAACCTGTGAGGAAATTTCCTGGTGCATCGTTTCCAAATGCGGCGTAACCTAAGGTTCCGCAGAGGACATAGAATAATGTTGTTGTTAGAATTCCAATTAAGCTTGCTCTCTTCATCACTCTGTTTTCTGGAGGGCTTGATTTCAAGGTATCCTGCAATAATAGTACATCGAACCTCATTAACTAATTAACTTGAATCTTACTTCTCTGCAACACAGGTCAAACGCGTATGTGGTGTCAGATATGTGTCAGTGTCTGACACAAACATGATACATGTGTCAGTTGTCGTGTATGATGTCTGTATATGTGTTTTATAAGTAAATGATGAATGATATATAAATGTTACTTGCCTGGATTTCAATTAGCACATTAGAAAAAGCATAAGCAAAGGCAATGTCACCAATAGCTTGGAACATCCTCCAAACCTTTTCTGTTGCAGTAACATCTATCCCAATTTCCACCCCAGTTAAGGTTGTCCTCGCATGCCCCCCACCTTCAAACATAAAATATTTGTATTTTAATTATCTTATTATAATAATAAGACTTTAATGATTTTGTCCATTCACACGCATCTCAATCATCCGATCAAAACCAGACACTAGATTTCAGTTTTAATCGGACGACTCAGATGTGTGTCAAATATAAATTCCAATAAGAATTTGAAGTGACGTGGTTTCAAGTACCTGCAACTTTGGCTATGGAAAGGCCAAGGCCAATGGAAGAATAAGCAAAAGACATAACAGCTGCAACAATTGAGAGCCAAGAGAGCTCATGGAAATTGGGTATCTGACATAGAACAATTTGTATGCAGGCAAATATTATCATGAAACCGTTATTTGATACATGACACTTGTCTTGATGTCCATGCTTGTGAAAACAGTTTGATCTTTGCACAGCCCTGATAAAAATTCAAAAAATAATTAGTTATTGAATTTCATCAAGAACTTTAGTCAAAAAGTTGATGAGGAAAAACTTACACCATACTAATTGATGCAGTTATTGTGTAGCCAATGGTCACACCTATAAGGTTTACATACTGCGCCAATCCACACAGCTTATATTTCATGCCTCCTACAAAAATAATGTCACATATTAAAGACGATAACACTTCTGAACAAAAAAACATGTCTGATGTCCAACACGTGTCAGTGATAGAACTGTGTCTTGTGTCAGCTGTCAGTGTTTTCGTACCTAAGTTAGCTCTGACAACTTGAGAATAAGTGTAGTTCCTCTTGCCATGAACAGGATCAGGTGATCGGTAACAATCAGCAAGAAGAGTTGAAGTGAAATATGTAATGAAAGAAAAAGCAAAGAGAACTGCAGGTCCAGCCACCCAACCCATCTGTGCTATTGCCCATGCAAGTGATAGAACTCCAGAACCAATCACAGCTGTTATTATATGTGCACTTGCAGTCAACCATGTCCCTAAAATTTCATCATCAAAACAAATCATACATACAATCATACCAACAAAAAAATTCAACACTAACGTAACTCAAACCAGACTCTCATACCGTATTAACCGACCAGACTCTTGATAACCAGACTCTTGATACCATATTAAAAGAGTAAATATGTACCTGTTCTCTTGGTTCGTCCATCATCGTCGAAGTTTTTGTCTTCTGGAACATAATTTTCTGGAGCTTCTATATGCATGGTGATGTTCTACTAAACACAAACTACAACTTTTAGTGTTGGTGGAAAAGAGAAGAGAAAGTGGTTGTTGTATTTTTGTGTTGTGTGTTTTGCTTTAAGGTGTTAGGTACCTATATAGAACTGTTTGAACTCTATAATAGAAGGATTGAAGGGAACATAAAATGCTATAAGAAAACATGAAAAAATGGTTATTATATAGAGAATAATTGATGAAGAGAATAGTCAAGGGTTAGTTGAATGGCACATGTAATTCAAACATACGTGAGGAATTTATTATCACTCAACACAAGTGGGGTTGCTTTAGAGGAAATAATATTGAAAAATCAAAAGAATATTGAACTTGGTTGAATTGAGAGTTGAAATTATATAAAATGGAATATTTTGCAAGCATGTGAACCATCGAAAGTGGAACATTTTTGGTCTATGTTATGGAACCAAAGTGTCCCTACACTTTTTGTTCTTTTAGTTTTGGTCCATTCATTTTAGTGATTTTATTTTGTGTAGGGTTGTGTGATTATTGGTTTTCCAAAGTGCAATAAATTCTCATCTGACTAAGACGCATATCGTTTATGGCTTTTTCCCTTGCTTGATTCCCTTAGGACAAGGAGTGTCCTCTCATTTTAGAGTTGGGGAGAGGTGCATGTAGCATAAGGACAAAAAACAGTGGGAAATGGACAGATATAATGTGACACGTTTGGTAGAGAATCCTATTCACTATACATGTGATTATGTTGAGATTGATTTTGAACTCGTGTCAATACAAGGGGAGTACATGTTTGAGACTATCGGATTTGGATCTAAATTTAAATGAATTTTTGTAGTTCTAGAGATTATTTGAACTTGCCATAAAAGAAAATACGAGGAGAAAAAATGAGGAAAAAAAATCAATTGGTGAGAAAAGAATAAGAAGTCTAAGTCAAAAGGATGAATAATTAACATTAAAGAGTGTAGAGTATAATGTCTTTCTTAAATTCTATTATAGCAACTAGTAATTATTGATTAGGAGCATAATTTTTTTTATTTATAAATTAGATAATTGTATACCGATGACAAATAGTACATTTCATAAGAGATTCTTATCTCAATTATTATTTTATAGATGTAATATTTATGATAAATAACATTTTTTCTTGGTCGAAAGTAATTAACATGATGAAAGAAGGATACGTTTCGAATCTCAATATTTATAATTTTATAATTTTTTTTCAATACAAAAGGGACGTGTTTCATTTATTTTTGTTTTTAAGATAAAATTAAACAATTTTGTACTATTGTTGAAATGTAATAACTGTGGTGAAAAGTCTTTCAGTAACCTATTATTTTGCAACAGTTGTTATTTTTCAACCATAGTAAAATTCTTTTTTCTTTTTATATTAAAACAAATCACATATATAAGTAAAAAAAATACTTTTAAACAAAAGAGCGTTCTTTTTCTATAAGCAAAATCCTAACCTCTCACGTCTTATCTCAATCTCCATAAACATGCATACACCATTTTTTCACAAACCTCCATCATATCTTCTCCAACTCTTAAGGATCAAGAAAATGTGACACGAAACTTGCAAGAAGGAAACATGAAAATCATTTCTTTGACTTCTTCACAATTCTGGTACGCGAAACATTTCCATCATTTATGTTATTGTTCAAACTAGTTGTCTTTTATAGTTTGTTATTTTTCTTGTTGTTGAGACATTAAACCTTATAGGTTTTATATTGTTGTTTTTGTTGATACAATGAAAGGTTTTGTGTTATTGTTGTTGTTGTTGTTAAGATGAGATTAAAGGTTTTATGTTGTTGTTATTTGTTGAGTTATATTGTTATTTTTGTTGTTACAAGTAAAAGGTTTGTATTATTGTTGTTGTTTTTAAGATGAGATTAAAGGTTTTATGTTATTTTTGTTGAATTATGTTGTTGTTTATGTTGTTACAAGTAAAAAGTTTGTATTATTGTTGTTGCTTTTAAACAGAAACATCTTTGAGGGCATGCAAGGAGGGCTACCTCATTGAGCCTATTTTTTTTTTTACGTGAAATCAAACTTAAATAGGGCCTCAAAAATCTTTTTTCATTGTTAAAAATATATTTAAGTAGGACCTCTAATTGTGTTGTCATAGTTGAATTGTGACAAACCTAAACAGAGCCTCCAAAAAAATTGAGATGATTTTGTTTTTAAGATGAGATTAAAGGTTCTATGTTGTTGTTTTTGTTGTGTTATGTTCTTATTTTGGTTGATACAAGTAAAAGTATGTATTATTGATGTTGTTGTTTTTGTTGAGTTATGTTGTTTTTTAAGATAAATAAAATCTTTGTGTTATTATGTGCTTTTTGTCAGTTATGTTTTTGTTGAGTTAATTATACCTATTGTTTTTGTTGATATAATAAAATATTTTTATTTCGTTGTGTTTACCGTTGGTTTTGGTAAATCAATTCACAAGTTTTTATTCACTTACAGGATTAAACTCAAAAAATTTCTAGGACATATTGTGCAAAAGAGTTTAATAAAATGTGTTCATGCTTGGAAATTACACGTTTAAATGTGAGATAATTGGATAGAAATTTCAAGAGTACATTGCAGAATTGCTTGAATAGTCAAGTAAATGATAAAATCAAACAAATAAAATGCTTAAGTTAAAAATGATACGCCGTTTCATACATTTTCTCACAAATTCACTATCTTTGTAATTTGGATGTTTGAATTCTATAGAGGACAATAATTAAAAATGCGAACCCTTGTTACAAAGATTAAATCAACTCATATACAAGTACACTAGTGATCGTCGATAATGACAATCTTTCTAGAAATTGACACGTATACCATTATGTGGTCTTTTGTTCCGTGCATTGTTTTCACGTGTCTTCAGTATTTGAATTGTTGCATAACTACCACTTCTGTCGAGAAACACTCCCAAATTCTTCAATTGCCCATGTAAAGAATTTCTATTCGAATATAGTAATCTTGGTGTCGAACAACTACTTGTGTTTAGTCTGTTTATTTATCTCACACTTTATTCCTGTCGAATATTTCAAATCACTTGAAATCTTTTTGAGATTCTGATCATGTTTTGAAGAGAGAGTGATTCTAATCTCGTGGATCTGTTCTTGAGATTCTTCTAAATCAAGTTTAGTGGGTTTCGGTGCAGCTTGAGTCAAAAGTCGCAGGATAACACATTGTTATTTTTTTATGAGCTATATTGTTGTTTTTGTTGACAAGACTAAAATCCTCTATATTTTATATTTGTTTCATGGAGAAGACTAAAGTCCTTATAAGGTAGTGATATCAATGAATGACTTTGAGTCACTTTTTAAAGAGAAGACTAAACTTATTTCCAAGAGAATTCTTAAATATTGAAATGCTAAAGTGATATGTTTAGATTTGTGTTGAAAAAAATATTATCTTTTATCACTTTACTGTGTTTTTGATACTTTGTGCTTAACAAAATAAAATTTATTTTAATTTATAATCATTTTTTTTATAAATTTAATTATATTATAAATCCATAAACATTTGTTAAACAAAGAAGAGATATAATCTTCTAGAGAAGAATTAAAATTCAAAAATAAAATGGTAAATCTGCTGAATTTGAAAAAGAAACATAATCTTGTATTGAGAGAACTTGGAAATATAAAGTTGTGTTGACTCAATATAACATGGTGTTTTCTTTTTAAAATCTTATGGTTAATGGTAAGAACTTGAAAAGGAAACATCATGTTTAAAGCAACAGAACTTTATATTTCTCTAAATACAAAATTATGTTTCCTTTTCAAACTCATCAAATTAATCAAAATGTCGTCGCTGAGATTCGAATTCAATGTCAAACAATTTTCACCACGACCAATATTCCAACTGTGGTGGAAGTAACTCTATCACACCATTCATGAACCATCAACTTTGGTGAAATTCTTCTTTCAACTGCGGTGATAAATACTTTTTATAGTAGTTTTATCCGCAACTATAGAGACTAATTTCTTAAAATGTAAAATAAAATAACAGAAGAATAAAAGTGCTCGAAGTGTAAGCAACAACTACTATAAAAACTTGTACAAATTTATTTGATAGTTAAGACTGTTTTTCTAAGCAATCAAGAAAAAAAATTGTTCATCCTTACATATTATAAAACTATCTAATTTAATTGAATAATACAGAAATTTATAATTTTTTAAATGGAAATATAGAAATTTATAATTATAAAACAGTTTAATGGAAAATACTTTTATAAATTTTTTTTAGAGTCATGATTAATTTATTTTTTAAAACTAAATAAGAAATGAGTAACGTGAGAATTTTTCTTTTAAAATTTTAAAAGCTAAAATAAAGCAACATATATTTATTAAAAATAAATATAAAGAGATTAGAAAATATAAGTGTTTTAAAATTGAATAATCACATCTAATTATATCAAGTAGAATGTTTATGCAAGATTTCTAAAGCTTCCACGTTAGAAAACGAATGATGTAGCAAATTTTAATAATGTGGCGTATTAGGTGTTTTTTTGACGGAAAAAACTAATAACATTTCATTAATAATAATATTTTCGATACACATTGGAACATCATTGAAATTATGGAAACTAGTAAAGTATGGAGCCGCCCGCACCAACACGTGAGCAACCTCATTCATTGGTTTGTCTCCTAACGAACTTAACATGAAAGTTTATAAACAGGAGGGCTAACAAACACTTACACTCCTTATAGATAGCACTGAAATATGAATCATTATGATTTTGAAGGTTCACATTATCCACTACACTTTTAACATCTAACTCAAAATCCACATTATCCAATCCTAGCTCATGAACCCATTTGATTGAGTATAAGAACCCTAAAGCTTCATCCACATGAACTTCAGTAATAGGCGATATCCACATAGTCCGATCAGCAACAAACTCCGTTTTATCATCTCGAATACAAGCACCTATACCAACTTTATCATTTAAAAAGAAAGCATCTATGTTGCATTTTAACTGCCCAGGAGGTTTACTCCACTTGGATTCAAATTCCTCTTGATGCTGAGAGTTGATACTCAATCTGATATGTTGGACATCTCTCCACCCTACCAATAAGTGAGAAGCACAATGACACATGAATCCGATGAGTTAACACTATGATTCCAAACAATATTATTTATGCATTTTTAGATGTTTCACACATAGTTGAAAACCTCGCTTGCTTGTTGATCTTGACTAAAATTTTGCAAGAAAGAAAAATAATAGTAGTAAAATCACCATCATGATTTAAAAAATCATAGTACAATTTATGGTTAATGTTTTTGACCTTTTATTGGGAAAAAGTTTACATTGAAATACTTCTTTAGCTGTTTTTAATTTGTCTTTTTTTTTAATACATTTTATAAGTATTAAGATATTAAATATTATTTTAAATTTTAATAGTATTATTTATCAATTTTATAATACTTTTAGTTATTCATTGAATTATTTTTAACTTTTTAAACAATAAATAATTAAAATATTATTAATATTTTTTACAAATACTAAAAGTAAATAAAAACAAAGAAAATATATTTAACTTAAACAGTTTTACATTTTTTGTAATCAACTCAAAGATAAAACTATTAAAACATTTGCTTGAAATATATTAATAAAAGTATTATTCTCTATAATTAATATTAGTTATAATTTTTAAATTCTATGTTAATTAGACATAAAACTTTAAAAACAAAATTATATAAAATATCACGTCTTATTTTAAAAATCAGTTTCATAAAAATAAATTAAATCAATTTTTAATATAATATTAAAGTCTATCGGTCAGATATATACTCAAACCAAGAGAATGCTTTTGTAGTAATAAAAATAATCAAACTGACATTTATTTTTTCACTAAAAAAGTCTTACATTGCTAGTAGTACCTAATGCTTTTGTAGTAATAAAAATAATCAAACTGACATTTATTTTTTTCACTAAAAAAGTGTTACATTGCTAGTAGTATATGTTATTTAATCTCTTCTATTATTAGCATATGTCACATTTTCAAATTTTCTTTGCACAAGTCGTTAACGTTGACCTTTGTTGCTCATTTTTCTCTCTATATAATTGAGGTGTGCTATGATGGGATGGCGTGTGGTTAACATCAACTTATACTATTACAATAATGGTCAAGTTTTATTTTCTTAACCACTTTTATTTATTTATTTTATTTCTATTTTTATAACATTATTAATCATTTTTCCTCTTTTCTACAATCTACTTTCATTTAGTAATAAAAAGTGTACACACTCTTTAGGGAATGTAGAACATGAGATTGACTAAAGGATACACTCTCAATGAATTGTATTGGGTGTAACTGAAAATTAGGTTCATCTAGATAACTCAATTACTATATTTGAAAATTTATGAAAATTTTAAAGGTTAATTAATCTTTATCAAGAGGTCTCAGAAAATAGAAAGATAGTGTTGACACGATAAATTTAAAGATCTAAAATAAAATTTTATATAAAAACAAAAACTGATAAATATAAATTATGTGTGTTAAGTAAGTGTGACAAGGCCGACCCAACCGGAGGGTTAAGACAAAATTACAATTTTTTAAATATAATATTAATATTTTAATAAAATTAATATATTTTTTATTTAAATTATAGTGAGTTTTTTTAGATGAAAAATTATTTAATTAAATTATTAAAATTGATTTTTCTTAACATTTAGTTTTCATGATAATAAAATCGACATATTTATATGCTATTCTCATCATATTTAAAAAAAAAAAGATCATTTAAAAAAATATTGTCAAATTTTTAAAAATAAAATAGTAGATATCCAACCTCTTGTTATGAAATAGGTCCTAAAATTTTGTTATCTATAAAAATAATTTTTAAATTAATTAATAAATATTATTATTTAACTGTTATAAAAACTAATATAAAAAATTATTAAATTAAATTATATTAAATAAGTAGATTGAATCATTACTTTTTCAAATCTTGTAGGATAAAAGAGAGCTTAAATAATTTAGTAGTATTTTTTATAATAGGGAAGTAGTTCTTATAAGATGAGTCTCAACAATAAAAGCATAATTGATTCATACCTTCCAACAATAATTAATACCCTAGACATATTGAATTCAATTAACGAGGATAAAATTTCTTTGTTCTCGGTTTCTATCCCACATGTCATTGTTCTATATTATAATTAAAAGTAGTATATAATAAGTGGAATTCGAATCAACTTGAATTTTGGTGTGATAAAGTGAATTTTCAATATAGAGAAGTGGGGTTGATCTATAAAATTAGTATTCTAACATTTAAGTAAATGAAAGAGTGAAAAAATAATTTGAGAGTGTGAATGAGATAATATTTGAAATGGTGTGTTGTGCTTTATATAAGACGAGCGGTTAAAATCGTTTTGAAATTTGGCGTCTCATGTGGGTGGCTTCCCGATCCAATCCAATGGTGGAGAGTGTGTTGAAGGCCAAAATCACGTGTCCTCCGTTGAAGTGAGGTCTTACATAATCTGTGTACCTTTCTGTATGATGTTTACTATCGGGCCTTTCATCATAAGCCTTGTGAGCAGTCCAGAAATGAAGATAAGGATAAATCATTGCAAGGTCATAACTTATTTAATGTGAATATATTACAAATTCCATAAATGGCAGTAAATTACAAATGTCCGTTACAAAAACTAAAGGGTTTCCACTTCCTAGACATTGACTATATTTTCATGCACAACTTCCTTCTCGATATTCATCAAGTCGTGGGGAACTTGAATGTCCTAGCACAACATTTCAATATGATTGATGGTGTTTTGGAAGGCCTCGAGAGAAACTTGGAGACTAATATCAATAGTCCTTGAACTCCTTCTTCATCACCGGCAAGCTATCCTTGTTGTCCTACACGTTTTGTCTCTCCTCTTCCACCTTCTTCTTCTCTTCCTCCACCTTATGCTTCTTCTCATTTAAGGCGCCATCAACTTCAGTTATCCGAGAGGTCAACGTTGACTTGACTGCTTCAGAATTGTCTAGTGAAGTCTTCACAATTTCAAGAGTCTTCACCTTCTTAACAAGGGACGCCTTGAGAGCAGTGATTTATGAAGTAAGGTTTGAAGGAGTTCCATGGGTATCCACGTCTTTCTGGAAACCGTCAAGCTTTTTCACAAGTTGATTACACTCGTAGGTAACGAGGTTGTACTAACCCTTTCAATGCTTCTTCTTCTTCAAAGGATTGCACGGGGCATCACCTCATCTTGGCCAGCGCCACCAGAGACAACAAAGCAACACCTTGTTGCATGTGATAGGCTGTCTTCGCTACCAGTTCTAATTTAGTTGTGCAAATGAGGTTTCAGACATAGGTGTAGTCCCCATTGGAAATGCAAGGACGTTCCTCTTAGAAAGTGTGAGGCCTCAGAGACATGAAGATCTGTGAGAATTTGAAAGAGAGAAGAAGAACCTTGTTGTTGCCTAAGATAGCTCTTTTAGTTGTCTGTCCCGATGGTTTAAATATTCTTGTAATAGTCTGTCCTTGGGATACTTTTCTTTTTCCCGAACAGAAAGGGGAGGTTAGTAATTAAGTTTCTTGCTCCGCCTTTTGGAGGATGACCATCCTCGTTCAACCTCCTTCTCCCCCTAGGAAAAGTCTTGTTCTCTATCAGGACCATCTCAATAGCTGCATCCTTCTAGACCAGAGTTGAAGTTGGGGAAGGAGAGGCAAAAATCTCATCCACAAGGAAGGCATTCCTTCTCTTGAAAATATTATTAATAAATGCCATGTTATCTATGAAACAAGACAAATGATATTTACCATAATACTATATGAACAACAAAGACAAACATACAATAAATCCTCTCCTCGCCAAACAGGTTCTTTCTCTTTAAAGTAGTGCTCGTTGTAGCACCCTAAAATTTTCCGTTTCGTTTTAACCGTAACTGGCTTATGTTTCGTTAATTTTGCATTTTTGCATATCATGGCATTTGCTCACGAGACATGGGATCAAGGTGTTTCTATAGCTCAAGGTTTCCTTTTACTGCAAGTTTTTAAACAACAAGCATCAGAGGCTTCAACATTTATTTTGCTCAGCAATCAGGCACCCGATTATATTTTTCAGCAGGCAATTTCGAGCATAGGAGACAATTCACAGGATATCAAAAGACATGTTCCATAGGCTTAACGGGGCTCAGAACAGATGACAACGGGTGATTATGCAAGTTTCCCTCCATATAGCGCCAAAATTTGCAAATTTTGAATGTGTTAATCAGTTACCACATTTGGGATAATCGATTACCTCAAGCAAAATTTGCAAAAAAATGCTTCAAATTTCAGCACTGCAGAATTTCCAATCATTTTCAACCCTTGGTTTCACATGTCCATGATTGGAAGGATCTAGAATTGATTCATTTTCACCATTTCCCTCCAAAACTCAAGCACTCCATTCCTAATTCCACTCCTAATTTCCATTCCTCACACTAATCCACATTCCAAACCACATTTCAATTTCTAACCTAAGGGTTATTTAATCAAATTTACTCCAAAACACACTCAAGGACACTCATTCACTCTGATTTTTCATCTCAATTTCAAAATTTACTCTCGATTCTCTCTCACTTTTTTCCTTTTCAACCTTCATCTTCAACCTTTCACCAAAGCTCTACATCCATAAATTCATAAATTATGCATTGCAATTTGTGAATTGTTGAGCTAAACCTCAATTACTTCATCATTCTTGATTCAATTATGCATTTGAAGCTTGTTTGGATCTAGATTCAAATTTTTGGAAGCCATTCTTGAAGGAGCTTTGAAGCAAGTTCATCACATTGCTTGGATCTTGAGGTTTCTTGCAAGGATCTTGGGTTTCTTGTGTTAGATCTGTCCATTTTCATTTGCAACCCTTACCAAAGTAAGTCTCAGCTTTGTAGGTTGGTAAATTTCAGATCTATACTTGATTTGGCTTAATTTCAACTTATGCAATGTAGATCCTTGGTTTTGGTTGTATTTTGATCCATTTGCTTAAATTTGATTGTTGTTGATCATGATTTGTTGATGCAATTGGTGTTTGCTTGCTGTAATATGATATAGTTTTCGTGCATAATTATTTGATTGATCATTGGAATGATTGGATAAGTCATTAGCAGTTGGAAGTGCTTTTAGAAAGCTGATTTTCTGCCACTGTCTCAGTGGTAATCGATTACCGCTATCAGGGTAACCGATTAAATTGTTCAAATTTTACGCAAACTGGCTATTTTTTCAAAGGAGTAATCGGTTACCCATATACTGGTAACCGATTACCACTGGGACAATATGTGTTTTTTCTGGTTTTTCTTGCTTGTTTGGGTTCTTTTTCATTTCTAATCTTCATGGATTGTTGTTATGCATATTTGTGGATTGTTTTGGACTTGTTTCACCTTACATGACAATATGTTTTAATTTCTTCGACATGCAACTTTTGGTTTCCGATTCGCATATACTTGATTCGTTTGTTTTGCTTTCTTGATATGATGATCATGTTGCATAACCCTTTGTGCCACTGTGATTGCTTATTCTTAATGTTTATGTTGCTGGAAATGTGATGCACGTTCATATTTGTTTCCAATTCCGTAATTGCGTGTTCGATTCAAGGAATTAATTGTTGAATTATCCATGTTGCTTTTGATGAATGTTCAAACATGCGATGCTTTTGGAACTTGTTCATGTTTATTCGCTTGGTGCTTAATTTTCTACACATGTGATTCAGTTGTCCTTGCTTGATGCTTGCTTATGTTTGCAATTCATGTGTGTTTGCTTGAATGTGAAAGCATGTTTTCAATATTCTCTTTTGGATACATGATTATGCTTGATGTTCATTGTTGTTTGATCAATCTTGGATGCATACTTGATTATGTGTTGTGTTGTTACATGTTTGTACATGATTGATGTATATTCATGAGCATTTGTTTTGATGCATAGCATGTTGCCTTGGTGAATATATGTCTGTTGTGCAGAATAATAGCTGTTATATGTTGTTTTGTTTGGTGTGCTGCTGTCATACCCCAAATTTTACTCTTAGATCATTCGGTTCAGTTTGCATTTCATTCATTCCGTATTTCGTTTTAATTAACCGCTAACCGGTTTGCTCAGTCTGTTTGTTTTTGCATGAAAATAACATTGTGTGCGCTTTAATTCATGAAGTGTGAATGTATCGTTAGTTTGTTGACGACAAGTGGTTTGAGAATGGATGGATTTCTAATGATAGTAGTGACGTCAGTTTCTCCTTGACACAGTACATCTTTGTTCGAGAACCAGAGGTAGTCGTCAGTGGGATTTCAGAATGCCGTTTGATATATATACCATGTGGAGTTAAGGTTGTTAAAATGCGAATGGATGTGGGTTTGAATTGGCCCGAGAATATGTTTCAAAGAATTTATTCTAGCAAGCGCACGCTTCACGTTTCTTCTACTTGTTACGAGTTAATTTTTAGAGGAGCGGTGAAATTTTGGTTCGCATCAGAGTTCTAATAAATAGCAGTTTGATTTTTTGGTCGCAAGTATCAATCGGTTTGTTTCGGATTACAAAAGTCTGATTTGTTCGAGATACGGTTTGAAATTTAAATACGTAAGAAAATTCATTTTTGCCACGAATGTGGATTTATCTGTTTATCTATTCAAAGCCATATTCACCGATTTTTTATTACCGGGTAACAGGTTAATTCTTTCAAGGCTCGGTGGAACTCATAATTTGCATCAGACATCAGTTAATTCTAAGTTTGCATAAGCCGTTAGTTGTCGAGTTTATTCAGATGAATTTGAGTCGGAAAATAAGAACTCATTTTATTAAGGACCGGATTTAATTTATTTTTCAATTTTTGTACAAATTCTGATTACAACATTATTCAGAATATTTACATTTTTAAAAATTACAAATTAAATCCTAAAATCCTAAATTTGTCCTAAACGATCTAACTCCGAAGTTCTTCATATCTGATTCTTCATCATTTTCGAACTTCCGAACCTGCAAAACCAGACAATATCATAGAAAAATTGTTATCAGTGGGAGTTAATTAAATTTTTATCGAAAAGTGGTTTTTTAGTTGCTTCGACGCCCTCAGAAAATTATCATCACTGGGCATGTCGGGAGGGCAACAAAATCATTCTGTCGCCAACTTCCGATTCCGTTTTCCGACCTCGTCAACAATCCGATAATGTATGTTCTTTGAGAGAGAGAAAAAGAGCTTATTTTGAAAAAGTGATTTTTGCAGCCAAACAGATCCTTAAGGAAAAGCAGGACCAAATCATATCCAAAATCCAAAAAAATCCAGCAAGCCAAAATCCGGATTTCATAATCCATATCCAGATCAGAACCAAGAAAATCCATATCCAAAAAAGATATCCGGAAACAAAACTGAATCCGCGAATTCCATTCTCATCAAGTGAAAAAGTCAAAAACGAAACAGAATCCGTGAATCATCACCAACAAATATGCAGGTTCAGTTTATTCCAAAACAAATCACATCAAAAATAACGTAAAAATAAAAAATCCAGGCCCAGAAAAGAGAAAGAAAATGTTTAAAGCCAACATCCATAAGATCATAAAAGGGGACAAATTTTTGAACCCTAAGATCGATAAGAAGAAATCATCTAGAAGGCGGCGACGGAAACCCTAAGGTTTCGGACGCCAGCAAATCATCAAACGACGACCATCCTCAACAAGAACAACACAACAAAATCATCAGAAGGAAATGGCAGTGAAAACTCCAAGAGGGAGTCCACCGCTGAGCTGCAAAATGGGTCTCAGAACCCTAATTTTTTGCTCAACCCCCCTTTTATTTCATGGACCGGGTCGGGTATGGTGGGTATGACCCAGCCCGACCCGTTTTGATTTATATTTTATGTATTTTATTTTGGTTATTTTATTTTATTTAATTATTATTTGGTTTTTGTATTAATTAAAATGTAAGTTAACAGTAACATAACCTTTTTTTAAAAAAAATTTAAAACTCTTACAAACAATTTAAACCAATTTTTTTCAATAAAAAAAAAACTAATCAATTTATTTGAAAAACAAATTTTTCTTTAATAAAAAAAACCTAACCCTCTTTTTAAAAAAATATTTAAACTTAACTTCTTTTTATAATTTAAAACTTAAAATTTTTTATATAATTCAAACTAGCACTTTTTTTTCTTTAAATAAATCTAACCTCCCCAAAAATTCTAATTTCTAATTTAATCCTTAACCTGACCCGTTTAATTTTCGTCTAACTTTTTTGTCATTCTTAACATTATTTCTCATTTGTCCATGTTTACTAACCTTTTATTTTGTATTTATTTTTATGGTTGTAAATTGTTTAACGATACGGCCGATTCTTATTCCGTTATCATTCATACTTGTATTATTATTCCAACATCGTCATTAAATTATTTATCTTGCGCTGTTTATTTCTCCGTTAATTTCCCCTCTGATGGAAAGGTCTAGTCGTTTGACCGTCGTGTCAATAGTCCTTAACCCTCGTTTTTCACCTTTCAAACTTAGAGACTTCGAGTCGCCGTACTCACGTTTAGGCGTCCCGCCGCGGACAATTTTACCCTTTACCCTAGCTTTAAGATTAGGAGTCGCCGTACTCTATATTAGGTTTCTCGCCGTGGAATACTTACTATTCTACCATTTTCAATTTAACTACAACATAGAGATCGGAGTCTACGCACTCCAAGTAAGCGCTTCCCTATGAACGTTTACATCCCCGTGGAACCTTGACCACCGTCAAGAAGTTCCTCTTCCTCCCTCTGTGAGGGGAACTATGATTACTCAAATTCCATCCCCTACCCCAGATATGTAGGCACAAGATGCGAGTCTTGGCGAGTAAACTTAAGACTAACCCTTAGGTCTTTCTCTTAACCCTTAACCCTTAGCATTACCCTTAAGCAGATAACTTTAGCATTTAGCACATTTAAAATAAGAGGTTCTTGTAGAGTACTACAAAAGTTTAGGATGCTAATACCTTCCCTAAGCTTAACCAACCCCCGAACCCTAGATCTTTTCCTGCATTGTGTTTACGATGCAAAATAGGTTTTTCCTTTCTTTAACCTTTCCTTCGGATAAATCAAAGACCAGTTGCGAATCCAAGATTGTGATTCAAATTAATTAATAATTTGATATCCTATTCTCACTGCAACAACTGCCTTTTACACCTGTTTCTGTCTGAAAACATGTGCTGTTAAAAGTTGTTTTGCTTGTGTGCTGGATTTTATTGCTATTTTGTGCAGGAAGCGCTGTTGTAGTTGTTGTTTTTGCCCTTTTTTTCCTTGTTTTTGGTTTGTTCTTGCATGCTCCCCTAGGGCCTCCTAGTCCAACTTAATTTTCGATTAATCTTGGAGTAGGATAGACATTAGGAGTTTAATCCATGCATGATAACATTAGGTTAGTCCCTTTTAACTTCAACCTTAGGTCCATCTTTTGCATGCTAACATTAGGATAGAATTTCCTTCCGCATCCCGACCTTAGGGCCATTTTGCATGACAATATTAGGATCGAGTTTCCTTTTAGACCTTTTGTGCGTCTTTCTTCTTTCTTATCTCAAAACAACTTCAAAACACTTAATAAATACGATGAACATTGTGCGCCACGAGCCTTAAGTATATGGAAAATGATGAGCGAGAGGTCTCTCCTTGCTTGTCTAGAGTGTTTAGCGTATGTCCCGCCTGGGGGCGAGCATGCGACATATTCGCTCCTATATCATAGACTTTAGTGCAACGTGAATCTCAAATTCAATCAATTCACTTCTCTAAAACTCACAAACAAACTCAGATCATTTTCATCCTCCAGGATCATTTTTCAAACCTTTTTTTCCAGAAAGTGCATGTTGCTTTTCCGTTCTATCGTAAATAGGAATCGATCCTAACTGCTGGAATGGGAACTTAATGTCGCTCATAAAAACATTAAGCAACCCATGGTTAGACAAACTACGACTGCTATGATTTCTCATTCCAAATGAGGATATGTAGGCACAAGACGATGATGTCTTGTCGAGCAAACTTCCCCTTCACCCGATGTTTTCCGAACTACCTTGACTCTGACTTTCCCATTGCACGAGGGAATACGTAAGCATAGGGCGGTGATGTCCTATCAAGTCTTTTCCTTTTTGTTTTCCCTTTTAGTTCTCGTTTCCGTTTAGTAGTAGGCTTTAGATAACACGCCCTTTGATTAGACAACAAGCGTGGATCCTGTTGAGTACAACGAATGCGAGGGGGTGCTAATATCTTCCTCTCGTATAACTGACTCCCGAACCCAAGATTTGGTTGCGATGACCTTGTCTTCTCCCTTTCTTGAGGTTTTCTTCGATCGTTTCCTTTCTCCGTGTCAGGATAAATAACGTTCGGTTGCGACTTTTCTGTTTTTCCCGCCAGGTATTTTTCGCAGTTGCGACAACTGGGGACTCTGGTTCCCTATGTGGGTCAATCCTAGCACTTTTCTGTTTTTGTTCTTTGGATGTTTATCTTATGCTTTATCTATATTATTTGTTGTATATTATTGCATTTGCATTATATTGTTGCATTTGATTACCGTTATCATATTGCTCTGTTGTTGTTGTGTTGTTGGGTGGGTTTGTTCCATGAGAGATAAGTCCACTACCCAGGCTTGAGTATACACTTATGATTAGAGTGGAGAGTAGTGTGGCTTGCGTGGCGTCTGACCACGTGTAGTTGACACACAGTTCATATCCAGACGAGGTTTTCTTTGGAGATACTTTATCATGTGCGTCTGGTGCAGATGATAGGGTTTTGACTTAGATGGCCTATGACTCTAGAGACCGTTCATGGGAAATCGATTAAATCCTCCTTAATTGATGATGATGCCAAACCATAAATGGTGAACGTATCATCATTTCTCGACCTGAGAGTCCGTGATACTGATGACCTGCATATGATACCTCTGTCCAATGCTAGAACCTACATGTGAGAGGGGATGGGTTTTTCTATAGGAAACCTTAACTTTCAACCTACCTGGTTTTATGGTTTTCTTGTCAGTGTGGATCTTTGATCCTGGGTATTATGGTATTCTGAGTATCTTAGTGTTCGGGTATTCTGGATTTCTTGTCAGAGTGGAATTCTGGTCTTATTCAATCAGCAACACAATAACTATTCTGAGTATATGGGTACCTTGATCCCATGTTTGCATTTGCATAATCATTTTGCATCCTAACATTCATGTTTGTGTATTTCCAAGTCAAAGATTTCGTCACACTTAGAAACGTCAAAAGTATATGTTCTTTTAGAAAACTTATCATTAGACTCAGTGGGATTTTTCCCATTTGAAGGAGCTAAAACCTTACAGGCATAAGGTGGACCTTACTTTAGTTCAGCGACGTCTACCTCATTTTCGTCGAAATAAAGTGTTTCATCACACATGTTTTCGACATCTTCGTTACATTCGACGAAGGCTACTTTCTTACTCTTACTAAACCTAGCCTTCTCTTCTTTCAACCTTTCCAAGCGGCAAACTTGGTTGGCCAGTTGTGCCATATCTCTTAGATATTAGATATCTAATTTTTTCCTAATGGAATAATCTAGACCCCCTGCAGCCATTTCGATCAATTCGTGTTCTGGTACTTGGGTAAAGCATCTGGCTTTGAGAAGTCGAAACCTATTTAAGTAGTCGTCGATTGGCTCTGTAACTCTACGTTTGATACCAACCAATTCTTTCAAACTAATCTTGGTTTGTCCCATGTAGAACTGTTCATGAAATAACCGTTCCAACTGGGCCCAATTATAAATTGAGTTAGGAGGTAACGTAGTAAACCAAGTAAAGGCGTTCTTCGTGAGAGAACTTGGGAAGTATTTGATCCTTAGACTTTCGTCTCCCACTATCTCTCCTGCTTCAATCATATATCTAGCCACGTGTTCGACGGTTGACTCAGTAGTGTCTCCTGCAAACTTACTAAATTTTGGGACTTTCGTCCTTGGAGGTAATCCAGCCTGCAAAATATAATCCATTATAGGTGAAGTATATTTTGACCTGGTAAAGCCAAAATTTGCACCATTTCTGGTCATTATCCTTTCGACCATTGCTGCAAGGTTATTCTCTTCTGCTACATCATGATGTCGAACTTGTCTAAGTACTTGGTCAGCATTCTGATTCCTGTTCACCATGACCACTTCTGGTCCTTCTTCTATATGAACTGGTACCTGATTTCTTCTAGGTTCGACTCTGATAGGTTCGTCGATCCCTTGACCCTCCATATTTTCCTCGTGAACATTCTGTTGCTGACATCGTGGAATGTTTTCGACGACTGCTGGTCTTTGCTCACATGCTGGTACTCTAAAAAAATCATCCATACGGGCTAATTGTGTCGCCACCTGTTGATTAGTTTGAGTGGTATTCTGAATTAAGGGTTGGAATATTTCCCCCATGGTCTGAGACAGTGTGTGCACCATCTGCATATTACTTTCATCCATTTGTTGCCTCAAACAGTTTGTCAACGTAGTTGTAAGACTGGGCACTTGCGCAGAATAACCAACACCTAAACTTTGGCTATTTCGACCACCTGACCCAGATCCTTGTGCTGGCAAAGACGTCACATTTTCTGAAAATATGGGTGGAGCATTTTGCAAACTCTACATTATTGCTGTAGGCATACCATATGGTTGATTCCTTAACAATGGTTGTGAAAATCCCGGAGGAGGAATTTGTCTGTATACGGAACTTCCAGGAGGTGTTGGAGAATTGGGACTTTGTGGTCCTATATATTCCAACACAGGTTGGGTGTATGTTCGTATACACGTTGATCCTGGACTAGTGATAGGTTGCATTTGTTCAGACCTAACCATAGGTGGTGGTGTCTGTCCTCCTGTCGAAGAGAGTGGGAATGGTGAACTTTGAGACCCCATACTTGACTGAACATTCGAAGTGCTTCCTTGAGGATCAACTTGTTGATTAGCACTTGTGGCCATTCTTTTAGTGTATCTCTTTTTGGGTACTTCTTCGTGTGTTGTGGCTAACTTTCCACTCCTTAATAACATACAATCAAGTATTCGCCAAAAACTCAAAACTGTTTAGCACTGGGTTCCACCAGGTGTGCCAATTTGTTTACTGTGAATTTTGGTAAACAACCGCTGGTCTATCAATTCAAGATGCAATTGACTTAACTTGCAGGATCGACCATACTAAATTCTAGGACATGTGCTAAGTATGTAAAAAGGCCAAGAATGTAAAGTGCGATGGTGTAAAGGCTTTAAAAAGCAAAGTCGAAAATAAAGGTTTTGAAAAGTAAAGTCGAAAGTAAAGGCTTTGAAAAGTAAAGTCGAAAGTAAAGGCTTTAAAATAACAACTGTAATGTAAAGGCGAAGAGACTACCGCCAAACTCCACGTTCGACTGTAATTCCTGTGAGGAATAAATGACTTTTGAAGATAAAAATGCAAGTAAGTAAATTGCTTGGAAAATAACTCTAATCAGAACTCTACGTTCGACTAGGGGATCTTGGAAAAGTAAATGTGCAGCAGAATTGTAAAGAGCGGTTTAAATGTAAAACTGAAAGTTTAAAAGTGGCAAGTAAATGATAAAGGAAAGTAAATTGCATTGGTAGAAAATATTTGGTGTTGTATCACGTACATTCTCGTTAAACTAGTTTCTCTACACGCGTGTACTTTGAGTTATATGAGCTAGTACAGAAATGAATGAACACACCTTTATTACATAAAATTTAAACCTATTTATAGTGCTATAGAATAACTACTACATGGCGGTTGAGAATTCTTAGCATGCTTTTTTGGCGCTTCTTTGCTATTCCAACCGCTCACACACTCTCTTTTGCTTGATTTGAATTTTGAATATTTGGTGATTCCCTCCAACTTGGCAAAACCGTCTTCGTGTTTTTCTTAGCATGGTCTTCGTCGAGCATTTTCCAACACTTAGCGTTTTTTTTGGCACCTTGGTCCATCTTTCTTTGACTTGAAGCTTTCCTTAATTGGGTTGAAACCCTCTCACATACTAAGTATTGATAATTTTGACCTAAGATAGCTCCGGTCTCGACTAGCGTCGAAAATTAGAAGCCAACAGCTACACCCTGTATCACTGCTACATCACCAGACCAAGACCTGCTATGCTGCCAAAACCTATTACCATCCAAAATCAATTTTGCAGGAAAGTGACAACACAACAATAAGCTTAATAAATATTGTTCTTTGAATTGTTTCAAAAAGAAGAGAAGAGGAATTATAAAAAAAGAAAACTACCTCAAGCCATGCACAACATGACAAAATTCAATCCCTGCTACCTCTTGCACTTGACCAAACGTACAAAACCTACATCACGCTTGTGCCTCTCTGCTATATCCAAACAAAACACAGCCTGAAAACAACATATCATAACAACGAGACAAAACACTCGTCTTGTTTCGAAAAGAACAAAATGAAAAAGAGAAAACATACTGCTATGGTCCTGTGTTTGGAGAGAAAAAAACAGATTTTCTGCAAAAATAAAAGACTCTATGCAACTTTCATCTGCGTTTTCCTCACTTCAGACAACCCTCAACCAATAAACTCCCTGCACCTTCCATCTTCTCTCCTTCAAACCTTTCTTCGGACCACCCTCTGAATCCTAAACACAAAACTCAGCCACCATTTATCTTCATCACAATAAACTATGCCACCTAAGTTTTGCCACCACCAATAAATTCCTCCCCCCACTTTTATCTTCTTTCATTGAAATCATATACACACCGCCATCCTCCCCTAAATATCACAATCAACCTCCCCCCGCGAAATAAGTTCCGAACACTCTTCGAATAATCACTTTCACCAAAACAATCATAAACGCAACATCACAATCTACCGCAAAAGCTTCACAACATTCGACCGCATTTTCCACAACGCACCAACTCCACCTTTTCCATTTTTTAGTGAGGTGAACTTTCCCCAGATTCTTCCGCCGCCGTACGAAGCGAATAGGAGTGAGACATAATCAAAATGGAGACGGGTCGAGAGAGAAACAAAGAGAGTGTGAGAGCTAGAAAACACGGCGAATCGAGATCAGAGAAGAGAAAAGAAGAACATGAATAGAGGCGAAACAGAATTGAAAGGTGAATCGAGAGAAATTTTGGGAACTTTCACAGAAGGGTAATACACATTTTCTAAAGTTTATTCTTTTTTTTATTACCATACAAAACCGTTTCTCACTTTTTTGGATTTAGGTTTGTATGATGATTAGTATCCAACCAGGTCACATTTTCAACCCGAGCCGGCGGACCTTGGCTTTGGGGCGGCCCAGTGGGCCTCAACCTTGTTGTTTTCACGATACATTGGGCCCATTGCCCTTTTCTTGTTTTACTTTCTTTCCTTTTAAGGTTTTATTATTCATTTTCTTTAAGATTTTTTTGTAAAGAATTTCTTTAAGTTTTTATTTGATTTTTATTTTGTTAATGATCTTGTTAAATTTTTCTATTAATTTTGTTGAAAAAAAATTCTTGTTAAATACTTTATTAATATTTTGTTAATTACTATTTTATTAATATTGTTTGTTTTAATATATAATATTTATATTAATTAAGTTTTCTTTAATTGTAAATATTTTGTTTAATTAGTAATTCTTTATTTTAGGAGCTCGTTTTCCTATTTAATTAATTTATTAAGTAATTCAAAACAATATTTTTTTAATTAGTTTTTCAAACTAGTCTTTTAATTTAAAATTTAAAATTAGTTAGGTTTTATATTAATTGTTTTCTTTATCTATTTAAGTTTCTAACTTGTGACTTTTTTCCTTAATGATACTTGTATATATTTCACGATGAAATCTTATGAATGACTTTCTTGTTCCTGTTATGATGCCTACTTTGTTTGATGATCTCTTTACAATTCCAAAGGAAGAGATCACTTTTGTTGACTTGTAAGTCATGTTGGATAACGTTGTCCATCTTTCCCTCGAGACCTTGTGAGAGTCTTGCATGTTGTAACCTAGTTTTGGTTTGGAGTCGCCGCACTCCATTTAAGTGTCATGGTTATGAACACTTACTCCCCTTTGGAACCTTGATCATGTCAAGAGTTCCTCACCCCTAGTAGGCCGAACTACGGAGGCTCTGATTCCCCTTTCCTAGTCAGGATACGTAGGCACAAGATGCAATATCTTGTCGAGCCCTCTAACCACTAACAACTAACACTTATCTCCCTCCTTTTGGTCTGGTTAGAACCAATTGGTCTTGCAACTTAGAATTAGGTTAGAGTTGGTAAAATCTACGTGAGTATCATGGTTATGAGTACTCACTTTCCCCTTTGACTTTGGTTAAAGTCAACCCTAGTTAGGATTTTCAACTTAGACTTAGAGAGTTGGTTAACTCTGTGTAAGTGTCATGGTTATGAGCACTTACCTCCCCTTGGAACCTTGATCGTTATCAAGAGTTCCTCATCCCTAGTTAGGAGAACTACAGTTGCTATGATTCCATCCTTGTTTGGATACATAGGCACGAGATGCGATGTCTTGGCGAGCATACTTAGTGTATATACCTTAGGTTTTTACCTTAACACATTTTCCTTAGCAAATAAACTTTAGCATAACACAAATACTAACAAAAGGTTCCTGTAGAGTACTACAGATACTTAGGATGCTAACACCTTTCCTAGGTATAATCAACCCCCAAACCTTAGATCTCTATCTGTGTTGTTACATAGTGCACTTAGGTTTTTCTTCGATCTTTACCCTTTCCTTTGGATAAATCAAAACTCGGTGGTGAACTTCAATGATTTGTGATTCAAGTTAATTAATAGCTTGATATCTGATTCTCAATGCAACACTTTGCATAATATTCTATGTAGTATTCTCATAGCGGGTCAATCCAATATAAATATTACTCCTATTATTCATACCTATGTTAAGACTTGATAACTCCTTAGCCATTATCCATAAGATGTGATCATCAGTCTATCTACATAGATAACAGTTAAAGGAACCCAATAGGGAAAAAGATTGACGAAATGTTTTGACAAAGTCCAGAGAAGAAAATTGAAGTGTGTAGGAAAAAGTGAACTTGCAATTTGTGTAAAGGGCGAAAAAGTTTTGAAGTTCTAAGTGACCCTTATATAGAGAAGCGTGATAAATTAACCAAGGGATCACGATGAAATAAAATGGAAAGATAAGAAAGCAACAATTAGATTTCACCTTGGGAATACAACGACACTTGAGTGCAGTTGAGTATCTAGGAAGACGTGTCATTCCTTGGTATAGAAACTTAGGGCCATCTGTCAAACAATTTATGCGAAATGTAGCAATGATGAGACTCACATTTAATGCATATGTTTCTTAGGTTGTTCACGTTGGCTGTCAAACCTTTTCCACTTCTCCAAACAATGACCCTAGTGCAGGAAACCCACCCTATTTTTCTTAAGGCTTCTCACTGCCATGCCACGAGAAACATTAGGGATAATTGTTCTGAACCGACCAAAGACCTAATAAGAGAAGACCCATATATGATTCAGATCTTGAACGCTTCAACCAATTCTCATGTATAAGGAATTTCACGTGAAGAAGGAGGTATAATTTCAAATTCAGTTTCATTTTGTTACTGACTTTTATTCTCTCGTTCACCAAACAATTCTAATTTCTCAACATAATACTTACTATTGGGCATTTCATCACGCACAACACAAAACATATAATTCAACAATGAGATCGAATAATAATCTTCTAACCAATAAACATATCAAGAAACCGACCATGATCTAACACTTTAAACATATATATGTTTTTATTTATTTAGGGTTTTGAATTAGTAATAGAAATTGAAAAAAAAAAGAATTGTTCTTCAACCTTATCATTTCAAATAAAGAGTTATTTTCTCGACTTTCATTTTTTCTTTTTAATAATAAGATCGAATAATAATCTTCCAACCAAGAAACTATCATAAAACCGACAATAATATTTTAAACATAAATATGTTTTTATTTATTTAAGATTTACAATTATTAATAAAAATTGAAAAAAAAAAATTCTTCAACCATATCATCTAAAATAAAAAATTGTTTTTTCAACATTCATTTTTTTAATGAGATCAAGAATAATCTTCTAATCAAGAAACATAGTAGAAAACTCTAACACTTTAAACATAAACATGTTTTTGTTTATTTAAGGATTTGAATTATTAACAAAAGTTAAGAAAATATATTCTTCAACCTTATCATTTCAAATAAAAAATTATGTTCTCGAGATTCATTTTTTTCCTAGTAGAACCATTATTTAAAAAGATAGAGTAGAGAAAACAAAAATGATATATTTTCTCCTTTAGTATAGTATCTCTTTCAAGTTGCAACAATAATAACAATATCACAAGTTCACACCTCTCCAACAATAGACATCTTGACATCAATTAATGACTTATAAAATTTGTTTGTTTTTATTCTTATCATCATAGTTATCCATAAAAAATCTTAAAACAAATCCATATAAATTAACATGACATCAAAATATAGAAAATAAGGCAACACACATTGTTCTATCACTATCTAATTTGTCTAGTTTCTACAAATAAAGTTTATCTTAGCACATGCATGAAGTATATAATATCTAGTAAGTTGTATTCTTGGCATTTAAAAAGTAATATTGTGGTCCTTAATTAAATTCTCTTGTCCTCTCCTTCTTCGAGTAGCCTCATGTAACAGTAAATTATTCGTCAAAGATGGCAACCTTTCAAATTCCTTCATAGTAGGTGAAGAAAGAAACTGCTCAGATTGTGACGTATCAACTTTAAATACTCTTTCATATCTTTGTCATAAAAATAATTTTTATGACTCATTTGTTTAATCTTTAATTTAGTGTTATATATACGGATGATTTGATTAGTATATTTGCATCTAAAATAATTAACATAATAGTCCAAATCGAGTACAATAAGAAACTTAAATAATTGGTTCATAAAATCCAATGTTATATCTTAAATTAATAATTAAAGTACAACAACAAAGTTAGTATATCATTTATTTGCTATAACAAAAGAGAATAAGAAGCGTGAGCTTTAACAACTTATAAGCTTTATCTGATATGAAAGAAAATCATAACTAAATATATATACATTTCAGACATAAAGATGATTAATAAAATTTATCTTGTATAAAAAAAATTAATTTAATTTAAGTAAGAAGTGTATAGTCTAAAAATGATCCAAACAAGTAAAATACTGTAAGATATATAAATACAAAATTGATGTCATCTAGTAAGTAATTAAATATAATTCAGACTTTGACTCCAATAATTTAGAATATCAAATGAATTAATCAAACTCATATTTGTTATATGCATTTCAAAAACTACAATCGTTAAGTCTTTCTTATTGGATCTCTCAACATGTTCTCTATATTAATATATTTAATTTGAATATGAAAATTAAAAAAAAAAATCTCTTTGACAAATAAGTATTTGATGTTAAGATGCTTTGAGATTAAAAAAATCTTGGTGTTTGAAGAGAAATTAAAAACTCTTTAAATTAATAATGGAAGGATTGGAGAAATTTATTAATTTAGAGAATTATTAATTTATCGATAAATTAATAATTATTAATTTAAAGAATTTTTAAGTCATTATCCTATACATACCAAATAAAAAGGCAAATTAATCTATGCCTTTTAGAATTACGTTGCAGCGAACCTTGAGACTCAACGTAAATTAGTAATTACTGTATTCATATGAATTGGAAATTAATAATGATTTTTGAAGTACAGTAAATATAAACAAGAGGAACAAATGTGTTCAATAGAGTGTAATATATATTTTTTTAGTTTCTATGAATTATTAATTTATGATTTTTTTTGGGATCGAAAATTATAAAAAGATCTTCCGAAAAATTATTATCTTATTATTTTATCGAATTTTTCAATTTTTTACATTGACCCAAATCGAAACCGAACAAATTTATTATTTTAGAAAATTTATTAATTTACCGAATATTAATTTAAAGGATTTCTACTATATTATACAAGTGGTTTATTATCTTTTCACAATTTTGAAGAGATTAAGTTGTTTAAACACACTTCACAAGTAGCCTTAGCAAACACTATACTATGCCTATGTGGTAGAGATAGATGTAAGAGTTTACTTAACACACATCTAAGAATAATTCCACCACTATAATAAAAATTAAACCCATAAGTAACTTTTAGTCATTAGGACTTATTATAGGTTAACATATAATCACATGTCATTTTTATTGATTTTCTAATGACCTAAACCTTGGTTACTCGATTTTGTTCTATTAGAGACTGAATGTTTGGCCACTTTATTAATAATTAATATTAATAACAATTATACCATATAACAATTAATTTTTTTTCTAAGCCACCTCATTTACCTTGCTACCATGTCAATGTCATGTGTGCATTCTGTCAAATTAAAAATGTCACATATCATATCACGAACTAACTAGAAAAATCACTAATATGAACGAAATATTTTAAGGGAGTAATATGTCAAAGAAATATTTAGAGGAACCAAAACAAAGTTTGGAATATTCACTAATACAAAATAGACATTTTGTAACACTCATTTTACAACAACATTCTGGTTAATTGTGGTAATAACTTTTTTTAGACGCTTTTATTTTTAATATTTATTAAAAGATATTTCACAACGGTCATAAGTACCAACCGGGGTGAAAGAGTTCGAATACCAACATCAAATTTTTTTCATTTATCATGACATAATGAGCTTGACCTTGTATATCACCATGATTCTTATAATAAACTGTAGTGTAATTGCAATCATTTCATCACGGTTCATATTATCAAGCGTGGTGAAAGATGTTACTTATTTATATATAAGTGAAATTATCTCTCACTGCAGTACATTATAGTCGTCTCTCTTAAAACAAAATGCTAACATCTCTTTCACTCGTCTCCCTCAAAACAAAATTCTGACATCTTTGTCACTAGTCTCTTTCATATGAAAACCTCAAACTTATGTAACTAACTTGTCTTCTTCGATGGTTACCTTTGTTGCATCAAATCTTAACAAATGGCTACCTTAGAGGTTTGTCTTCACTATAGTTTATGTTTCAAATTAGTTTATGTATTATTGTTTATGTTTCAATTGCTTGTTTCATAGTGTTTGAAATTTTTGCTTGTTTTGACTTGTAAGTAAGGATGTTTGTTTAAATAACAAGGAAGAAGCTAACCTGAGCGCTGCAAACTTGTGCAAAAGACCCAAAATGATGTACATTAAAAATTAACACAAATTTGTAGCTTTCACTTCAGATTCATCCTTCTTTTTTTTTTATGAATGTCTTTAAGAGATATCCATGTTTCTAAAACATTTTATGAGTTGATATGTTTGTTGTATCTTGTATGTTGTTTAAGGTTTGTTGTTGATGAATATTGTTGTTAATGTTTGTTTAAAAGATGATTTTATTATATTTTATATAGTTTGAGTATTTTCCCAATCCCGTACTGAATATATAACTTTGCAGATTGTATTAGAAAATTACAATATGATAGATAAAGTTATATTAAAAAACAAGTACATGTTCAATTTTTGACAAGAACTCTTCAGTCTGTTATCTGCATTTGGTTATTTGACCATTAGAACTAAATTTAATGCTTGTAGTTCTTCCATCGCCTCTTTATTCATATCTAATTTTGTTTGCAAAATAAATAATATTTTGCAAAATATACTAGAGGTGAAGGAAGAGGAGGTGGAAGAACTAGGAGCATTAAACAAAGTTCTAACAGTTAAAAAGAAAAATGTGGATAACTTAGTTAAACAAATTTTGTCAAGTATTGAACGTGAACTTGTTCTACTAATATAATTTAATTTGACATATTATAATGTTATATATTAAATTGAAAGGTTATATGTTTTAGTGAACATTGGCGAAATAAGCATTTCACTTAATTTACAATAAACTTTGTTTATATATCATAACGATTATTTATACCAACCATTGTTAAATGTTATGCGTTAAATATATCACAACGATGGTTTAAAGTAACTGTTGTGGTAGGTAGCCCGCTACATAACTTATAATCATGGTTTCACGACCGTGGTGGAAAGTATCATACATACAACCACCCTTACCTCACAACGGTTGGTCAAACGTGGTGGTATTCTTTTTCCAACCATTGTGAAATGGCTTTTATGTAGTAGTAATTTAGAGGGATCGTGGACTTATTTAACCCTTAAAATAATAGGTAACAAATTAATAATACACCCAATCTCCCTTGTTTAGGTATTTGAAAGTTGAGAAAAATTTGAACTAAACTTTAATCTTTAACTGTTATAATTCCCTTAATCATTTTAACTTTTCATTGATATTTAAGTGGTAACATTTGACATTTGTTTTATTTCACATTCAAACTCTTGTTTTTCATTAGAGACTAAAAATGTTATATTACAGTTTCAAATTCTGGTATGCAGATCTCATATGTCCTAAGAACATTGATCTCTGCTGAAACAAGGACGAGGACAGATCATGAACAATTTAAATTTCTTTAAATTGTACCAATGTCATGACCAACGTCATGACCTCTGTTGTGACATCTGCATATTGACAGACTATTTATCTAAACATTTAAATTGTGTAGAATTGCAAATGCTGAAAGATAAATAACACAGTAATTGTTTACCCAGTTTGGTGCAACATCACCTACATCTGGGGCTACCAAACCAGAGAGGAAATTCACTATTAGCAGAATCAATTCAAAGTCAAACAACCTGTTTTCACTTCTCACTTAATCTCTACCCAATGACACTTCAACCTAGAGACACTCTAGACCTGAGTATACCCATTCACTCCTCCTCAATCACAACACAGTGATACACAAGTACAAAACAGTTATGGAGATACACTCTAAACACACACCATGATCTTGCTTCACAGCTTTGATCAAGTGAGACACACTCTTGCTTAAAAGCTTTGAGTGACACAATGAACACACCTGTTCATACAATTAACCAGAGCAATCATACAACCTACAATTGCTTGGCACACAAGGAATCCTAAGATCCCTAGACACACGTGAAGAACCAAGTCCATCACTCACAAATATGTCTACCACAATGTATCAAAAGATACAAAGGGTGACTTACACACAAGGGACTCTCAAACCCTAGACCTCTAATTTACACTCAAGTTGTTCTTGATGTGAGTGCTTGTTTTTCCTTGCTTCTGCTCCTCCTTAAATAGTTGTGCAGACTGGGCTTGGGATGCTCCAAAGTAACAAACATTAGTTTTAACAAAGTAAAACTAATTTCCACAGTTCAAGGTGCTGTCAAATTAGGTCATGATACTACCTAGAATCTCGTTTGAGATAACTAAGGAACCCTAATAGGTTTCCGAAAATCTAGCCTGAGATATATCACGTATCATAACAGAAAAACAAACTCTGCACGTCTAATGTCATACGATCAATGTCATAACATTGGTCATGATATTCAACTTCACTTAAATTTTCTTTCCAGCTTGCCCTGCTGAACACTTCTGCAGAATCTTCTTAATGACAGTAGAACCAAATGTTTTATAGTTCCTAAAAAGTATCAAAGATCCTTTTTATGAACATACATTAAATCTCCACTTGTTCCTAATGAATCTCTTTAGCCTACACATACTGATGAGGAATATCCAACACAGTCTCATCAACCCACACCAACTCTGTCAGGAGATATACACTAGCAGCTCCTTATGTTGTGGTGCAGCGATGTCCTACTTGACACATGACAGCACACCTCACTCACCACCTGTGAGGAACTTCATCACAACTCAACCTATTGTGGCTGCACACCTCACTCACCACCTGTGAGGAACTTCATCACAACTCAAACTGTTGTGGCTGCACACCTCACTCACCACCTGTGAGGAACTTCATCACAACTCAAACTGTTGTGGCTACTGCTAAGATAGCTGCTACTACACTCCTAACAGCCTTAGGATCAAACTTTGATGAGATGACCTTATCAATTCACATAACAACACCTGCTAGCTCCCGTTGTACCACTACTCCTGCTGTTTCTCACACATGACAATAGTTTTGTCATGACAGCAGATGGATGTTGTGATAGATGTCACGATATTCAGCATGACATTTACATTAAAACACTCCACAGCAGTTTTGTCACCACACCAGATGGAGATGTTATAACATCCTGCTTAACATTAGTGCAGGATCATGTTTTACCAAAATTTAGCCAATCATAGAACCATGGACAATCCTATGGAACTAACAATCTCCCCCTTTGGCAAATTTTGGCTAAAACACCCAAGCAACTTATCAGGGCAGCAACAGTAGTTTACACAAACTATCATGCTCCATCTTAATAATTGCATCCAGCAAGCAACATCATAGTAGCAATAACACTTTTCTCCCCCTTTGTTGAGTCAAAACGTTTACAACAAGTGGAGTAATTATACATACATATGCTCAACACAAACTGTACATACAATCATCTCACCAATACACAAGTTGCTTGTCCTCTACTAGAGACTGCACCACTTCAGCACCAATCCATGGACAGAGCCTCAACCCCCCCTTGCTGAACCCACTGAATCATAGTTCCTTGAGAGTACACCTTGGATCAGCCTTGAATCTTGGGTTCTTGTCTTATCTGAAGTTGCACCTTCAGGAGTGACACTTACCAATTAGAGGATAATCAGTCAATTACTTGCCAAGTAGCAACTGATTTTAAATCCCCAAATTGAGACACATGAAAATTCTGTAGAGAAAAATTAACCTCCCATACAAAACCCAATGTTTTACACAGCTCCATATTAGCACAATGCCAACACCAGCAATGCAGTTGTACATGTACACAGCTCCCCCTGTCATGCATAGTCAGTACTCCCCCTAAAAGAGAGAATCTAAACATATGAAGACTTTCTTCAACATCTTCATACTGCAGCTTTACATTCCTACAAACCATACTGGAACAAATAGCAGAAGAGTTGCAGAATAACTATCTGGAAGATCTCCAAGATGTCAGGGTAAAGGTCCTTCCATCTGCACAGGATCAGAGATGATGATATCTTGATCTTTATCTTCACCAGACACACTAGGATAGAGGCCTACAAACTTGACTGGATCCATGGACATCCTAAGGACAAAACCAAAAGGAATACCCTGTCATCTTCACCATGAGCTTGGAGCAGTAACCCAATGTCAAAACATCTTGTTTGACATTCTATCTTCATAAAATCCCAAACTGTTTGAAACCACAAACAATCTTGGTACATAACTGCACTTATGCAGCAACACATCCTAGATAGAAGTATAGCTCCCCATATCAAGGGTAACCAGTGCACATGAATGGAAAACATAAGACGCATCTTCATGTCTTCAAGAACTCATTCTCTGTTCAACACACATGTTGAACACATTCACCATAAGCAAATAGTACACCCATCAACCAAAAGTTCTCCCTCTATCTTTGACAGAAGATGCTCCAAGATCACATCATTATCTCTCATGACCAGCTCCATGCTTATATAGTGAGAGGGAATCAAACTGATCCACCTCTTCCTAGAGTTACTTGTAGCAGAAGAGACCACTTCTCCACAAGTATTCTGACCTTAGGCTGAGTACAAGATAGACACCACATACTCCAAGACATTCTTTCCTCATCATTCTCCCATATGATAAGTTAGAACACTTCTGATTCAGCTAGGGGCTTTATCACGTCATAATGCAATCAACCAATGACCCACTCTAGTCTTGTACAATACCTTCACATAAGACATTCCTTTTACCTTATCATTCTCCTGTATGACAAGATAGAGTACTTCTTAGCCAAGATGTGAATCACAATTTCTGTACCAGATCTTCAAGTCCTTTGCCAAAGGAAAACCAAGCCATATCAACTGGTTTTTTATCAGCTCACAACTGGACTTACTACTGCCTAGTAATCCAATTGAAGATCTTCAGAGACTACAGCTTCACCAGCTTGATCAAAAACATCTCCAAAATAGGGTAATCTTCCATACACAACTTAGGGCTTCTACCACAAGCTCCAATATATGAAGAGAAACAGATCCTTCTTTGGTCTTCAACCAACTACCCTTCTGCATAAGAGTAATTAGTTCCAAGCACGAACAGTCCCAGAACCTTCTGTGGTATTCAACTAACTACCTTTCTGCACAAGAATAGTTTTCTAAAGGCTCACTACTTAAATAACCAAATGCCACTGTTTGGTTACTCAACATCTTTCAGAGGTCTAGAAAATCTGCTACTCCACCAGGCCACTTTGATCTTCAAGTCACAAATTCTACTTGCTCCAAGACAAGGCATCTACTCCTTCACACAGCTCCCGCAAACTGCATGAGGTGAAGCATTAATTCCATTCATACCTGAGAAGACCAACTCATCTTTCATCAATGAAGGCCTTGAAGTTACTGCTTGATGTCACAACTTTGGTTAAGACATCCAGCTGGAGAGTTAAGGCGTTCATTCTGCCACTTAGAATAACCTCATCACTCAATCAGAAAGGGCATATAGACTTGAGTTTGAGTAGACAGCTTCCATCATGTTTTATTGGACCACACCACATTTCTTGAAATGCATTTTCTTCATGAACTCCTCTTAAGAGAAGCCAAACACGCCAAGGCTTGATTCTTTAATGAGGAAGGGTCACAAAAGAAATCTTTACACAAGGATTCCCGCTTTCCTTAAGTAGAGACTTCTTTAGAAAGTCAGAGACAACTTCCACTTATCATTGACCTCCAATATGACCAAGGTCATATGCTCCTATGCACTTGATCAGAAATAAACTGACCCAAGCAGAGCTACCAGTACCATCTTCTAGACCAGTTTCTTGCCAGGAAACTTTCTAGATACATATCATGTGCTGCTGCACTCCAATAGACTGATCCAAGAAGAATGTCTTCATCTTTACTTTCATCAGCACTACATTCTAGTCTTAGTTTCTTGCCAGGAAACTTACTAGAATAATGTCATATCCTTCCACACAAGAGTATGGTAACAAGATTATCTGTTATATCTTCTTCAACAGACTTCTGTACACTCTGATGATGGAATGTATTAACATCTGGTTGAACATCAGATCCTTGAAGCAGATCTGAGGCCTGATGCTTGAGCAACAACTGATGAGACAACTTGGTCATCAACTAAGGATAATCATCAAATATTTGAGAATATCTCAAACAGCAATGAATCTTAAATCCTTGTAACAGATCCTTCTCTGAACTTCATGGATAATCAATTAAATATGCGTGTAGACCACAAATAGCAATTGATCTTAAATCCACACAACTTCAGGAATACCAAGGCTGAAACATCAAGGATGACACCCTTGACTCAACCTGCCTATGACTTCCTCTGTTGAAAGAGCCTTTGCAAGTCATGAGTGGTGAAAATAAATCACCTCCCACCATCCTTTCTAAAACAACCTTTGTGATACACAGCAGAACAACCCAAGCATACCACAACAACATCCAGCAGGATCCACATTTTGTCAGACCAATTAGAGCAGTAGAGACCACCATCTTGCAACCATATATCAGCATGTATATATGCCAGTCTTCTCCCAGGGCTACCAGAGTTCTTTCATTAGAAGAATATGCAGCGGAACATCTTCAACAAGCCCTAAACAAGATGTTAGAACACACTCACCAGGTCATGGAGGCGCCTTTATCAGAGGGCACAACAGCACATACACATAATACATCAGCAGTCCAAACATTTAGCAAAATCAGCATGGCAGCTACAACTTCTCCTTGTTTAAAACCACCAGAAAGTATCTCCCAAGATCTCATCCAGAACAGACAGGATGCCTGCTCTGATACCAATTGAAATTCTGGTATGCAAAACTCATATGTCCCAAGAACATTGATCTCTGCTGAAACAAGGACGATGACAGATCATGAACAATTTAAATTTCTTTAAATTGTACCAATATCTTGACCAACATCATGACCTCTGTTGTGACATCTGCATACTGACAGACTATTTATCTAAACATTTAAATTGTGCATAATTGTAAATGCTGAAAGATAAATAACACAGTAACTGTTTACCCAGTTCGGTGCAACATCACCTACATCTGGGGGCTACCAAGCCAGGGAGGAAATTCACTATTAGCATAATCAATTCAAAGTCAAACAACCTGTTTGCCCTTCTCACTTAATCTCTACCCATTGGCACTTCAACCTAGAGACACTCTAGACCTGAGTATACCCACTTACTCCCCGTCAAACATAACACAGTGACACACAAGTACAAAACAGTTATGGAGATACACTCCAAACACACACCATGATCTTGCTTCACGGATTTGATCAAGTGAGACACACTCTTGGTTAAAAGCTTTGAGTGACACAATGAACACACCTGTTCATACAATTAACCAGAGCAATCATACAACCTACAATTGCTTGCTACATAAAGAATACTAAGATCCCTAGACACACGTGAAGAACTAAGTTCATCACTTACAAACATGTCTACCACAATGTATCAAAAGATACAAAGGGTGACTTACACATAAGGGACTCTCAAACCCTAGACCTCTATTTTACACTCAAGTTGTTCTTGATGTGAATGCTTATTGTTCCTTGCTTCTGCTCCTCCTTAAATAGTTGTGCAGACTGGGCTTGGGATGCTCCAAAGTAACAAACATTAGTTTTAACAAAGTAAAACTAATTTCCACAGTTCAAGGTGCTGTCAAATTAGGTCATGATACTGCCTAGAATCTCGTCTGAGATAACTAAGGAACCCTAACAGGTTTCCGGAAATCTAGCCTGAGATATATCACGTATCATAACAGAAAAACAAACTCTGCACGTCTGATGTCATATGATCAATGTCATAACATTGGTCATGACATTCAACTTCACTTAAACTTGCTTTCCAGCTTGCCCTGCTGAACACTTCTGCAGAATCTTCTTCATGACAGTAGAACCAAATGTTTTATAGTTCCTAAAAAGTATCAAAGATCCTTTTTATGAACATACATTAAATCTCCATTTTGTTCCTAAGGAATCTCTTTGGCCTGCACATACTGATGAGGAATATCCAACACAGTCTCATCAACTCAAACCAACTCTATCAGGAGATATACACTAGCAGCTCCTTCTGTTTTGGTGCAGCGATGTCCTGCTTGACACATGACAGCACACCTCACTCACCACCTGTGAGAAACTTTATCACAACTCAACCTATTGTGGCTGCACACCTCACTCACCACCTGTGAGGAACTTCATCACAACTCAAATTGTTGTGGCTACTGCTAAGATAGTTGCTACTACACTCCTAACAGCCTTAGGATCACACTTTGATGACATGACCTTATAAATCCACATAGCAGCACCTGCTAGCTCCTGCTGTACCACTACTCCTGCTGTTTCTCACACACGACAGTAGTTCTGTCATGACAGCAAATGGATGTTGTGATGGATGTCACGATATTCAGCATGACATTCACATTAAAACACTCCACAACAGTTTTGTCACCACAACAGATGGAGATGTTATAACATCCATCTTAACATTAGTGTAGGATCATGTTTTACCAAAATCTAGCCAATCCTATAACCATGGACAATCCTATGGAACTAACACAGTTAAATCCATAAAATCAAACAATTTCATTCATTAATAAAAAATGATTACAAATAATTTTGTTGTTTTAAATACTACTCAACAAACTACCTAAAATAAAAATAATAAAATGTGAAAATAAAATAAAAGGGTAAAATAAAGTAAAGAAAAAAAGTTCATAAGAGCTTCACACACAATTATCAATGTGTCCCATAATCTAGATTTTAGACTCATATTTTTTTACAACTTTTATTTTAATTTGCACATTACAAGTTTTCCAGTACATAAATTCAAGTAGTAAAAAACGTTACTAATGAAGAGAGAGAAGTTTTTGCCTTTCACTAAAATTTCATGAACCAAACGCTAGACCTATCATAACTTTAATCAACCAAAACCCAGAAACAAAACCAAAATCCAAAAAACTTTCATAATATCAAACCAAAAAATAGTTGAAGTTACTTTAAACCCTAGTCTTAAGGTGAATGGAGAGACCAAATCAAGGTGGGACTGATACAAACAATGTAGGTTGGAAGAAGGTTGGATTGAAACTAAATGGGATTCAATAAAAGGAAAGGGTAATGGATCATAGGATAATATTCCTCTTTTTCTTCACTGAAATTCCATATTCATGTGGGGTGAAAGAGATGTATCATATCTAAATA
The DNA here is from genome assembly GCA_963859935.3 of Lathyrus sativus. Taxonomy (NCBI): domain Eukaryota; kingdom Viridiplantae; phylum Streptophyta; class Magnoliopsida; order Fabales; family Fabaceae; genus Lathyrus; species Lathyrus sativus. Next base: position 28,485,114 of record OZ012740.1, on the reverse strand, counting down.
TTTTGGCAAAATCAAAGATATAGTGATACCCTCTAAGTGTGATAAGAGGGGAAAGCAATATGGTTTTGAAAGATTAGAAAAGTTGATGACAAAATAATGTTGATAATAATTTGGATAATACATTTATCAATAGATGTAAGATCTATGCTAATATTTCAAGGTTTCAAATGGAAGAAGACGAAAAGAAATATAACATAGGTATGGGAGAGGAAAAAAGGTTCAATGATGAAGGACAAACATCAAAACTAACTAGGCATTTAGAGACTCAACAAGAAGCAAATTCAAAAATCAATGAGGTATTATGCATAAATGGTTGGTAATGAGAGCTTTCAAAGAAAAAATATAGGCGATAAGAAAAAGAACAAGAGGAAAAATCAGTCTTTGCACATCTGCAATACAACTTAGAAAATAACCTGTAATATTCAAAAAGGCGTATGTAGGGATAATGAAAAGCTCATGAATGATATACAACACACAAGAAGAGTTTCATATGGAAGGATACTTCTCAATGAAAGCCACCCCACTTGGGGATAACCTATTTTTTAGTGGAAGGCGAAGAAGGGGAGTTGAAGGCACTAGAAAAAGCTCGTGATTGGCTTGAATAATGGTTTTCTAAAATAAGGCCATATAGTCCAAATGATGTTGATAATGAAAGATTGACGTGGTTGAGATGTTATGGGATTCCATGTTATGCGTGGACCCTAAGTTCTTTGAATTTATCACATGTCTGAATTGAGTGTATGTCTGCTCGGATGATGAAACAAGAATGCAACTGAAGATGGACGCGGCAAGGATCCTAGTCAGAACAAAGTATATTATGGTGTTCAATAAGACAATCAACATATAAGTCAACAATAATGTATATCAGGTGAAAATAGTGGAAGATATGCATGGTTATAAGAGAATATTCATTCCAAATGGAGGAGGTGAAGTCAAGAGCGGTAATGATTCACATTCAAACTCAGAAGAAGAAAAAAAAGAAGAAGAATAAGAGGAAGAAGAAAAAAGCATGTGGGAAGGATTAACAGAAGAAGATGGAATGGAAGGTTCATTTGTAAGTGAAATCATGAGTTAGAGTTGTGAAAAAGATATGGGGAAGGGAGAAAAATCTTTCCATTGTTGGTAAAAAGATATGGGTTAAAGAAAAGACGGATGTCCATCAAGATGGTATGGATTGCATTAAATTATTGATAAAGAAGGAAATAATCGAAACTTTAGGTGTATTACAGGGCAAAGGCTATGACAGTGTTAAGTCTCATGTGATGACATGAGATTTCACCATTTATTTGACTTGATTAGTGCATATGTTAGAGTTGTTTTGATTTGTATTTGTATTGTTATGTTGGTATTTTCTAAGTTTTCAGGTATTTAGTTATTCGGGAGCCTTATGCGAAGGAACGAAGCAAATATGGACGAAATTCGGAAGGAATGAGGTTTGTTCATGTTGATGGCGACCACCATGGCATTCACCATGAGGTGCCATGAGTGGTCCATGCACTGACGGTCAAAAGACCAAGTTAAGTCCAGTATGCAAGCATGGCGCTCGCCATGAGGGGCGTGGCGGTTGCCACATGTTATAGATGTCAAACGGTCACAAAAAGGGCTTCCCTTGGTCTCCAAGCCTCCACAAACCGTCCCTACATTTTCTCCACGACATGGAATTGGTTTCTTGTTGATTTCTCGGGTTTTGGACTCCTATAAATACATCTTTCACGTCGTTTTCCAGGGGATCCAAGTTTTGTGCACACTTAGATCATACTTTGTCCAATTGTAAGCATAACCCTTCACACCGAAGAGTTATCGCGTCACGAATCGAGTATGTGTCAAGTTTGGATCATCCTTGTATAAGTTTTATTTCCGTCAAGATTACTTCATCATTTATTGTATCAAGTTCAAGACTCCGTTCGGAGCAGGTTTTTATTTAATTACTCTAATCCAACAAAAAAAAAATGTGATGACATTATCCTATGTTCATGTCACAACAGGTAAAATAAAGAAATTGTTTTATGTTATTTTTATTTATAGTAGTTTTAACAAATTTATCATCTCATTTATAAGTTTTTGAAAAAATAATAATACGTATATAATAGTTTTAATAAGTTTTTGTTTAAAAAATTGATAGGTTAATAAATTTATCATCTCAATTATAGTGGTTTTAACAAATTTATCATCTCATTTAATATATAAGAAATTTTTAATTTTTTGTTTTAAAAATAAAATAAAGAAATAGAGAGAACAAAAATGTTTTCTTAAAAATTGTGTCTATTTAACTTACTTTTTTTTTAAAAAAATCACACTATAAATACAGTGGTTAATTTTGCACGTCAGCAATTTTATTGATATTAATTATAATTTTATCTTTTTTATCATGTATCAAATCATTCTTACTATTATCACCAAAAATATCTAATAATCAATTTTTATGGTGTCTTTTAAGATACAATTTTCTTTAAACATAATATATGGAAAATTAAAAAATATATTATTGATGTAAAACAATTTTAGTAAAACAATTTTGTTTTTATTTTAAAAATATGTATTTCTATTAAAAATAATAAACTATTTTGGTAAAACAATTTTGTTTTTATCTTAAAAATATGTATTTCTATTAAAAACAATAAATTATTTTGGTAAAACAATTTGTTTTTCGTATTTTTATTTTTATTTTATTTTAAAAATAAAAACGTGTGTACCACATTAGTACCCGGGCGAACACACGGTATTGATATGGTACATGCATATGGTACTAATATTAAACTATTGATTTGCATATTAAATAATAGCGGGAACAAAATTACTATTGATTTAAATATTTTATTTACTTATATTATTAATATTTAATTATACAATTAAAATAATATTTTTAAATACTATGTTATTAGTTAATATTTATAAAATTAAATGATTGCTTATTTTTGAAATTATTTTTAATTTAAGATACAATTTTTTTAAACATAATATATGAAAAATTGAAATATATATTATTAATGTAAAACAATTTTGTTTTTGTTTTAAAAATATGTCTTTCTTTTAAAAATAAAAAAAATATTTTGGTAAAACAATTTTGTTTTTTTATTTATATTTTAAAAATAAAAGTGTGTGTATTACACTAGTACCTGGACGAACACACGGGTACTGATATGATATACTGATATTAAACTAATGAATTAAATTTTAAATAATAACAGGAACAATTTTACTATTGATATTAAGATAATGATATGATACATGCATATGGAATTAATATTAAGCGAATGATTTAAATATTTAAATATTTTTAAACTAATAGTTTTTTTTTTAAAATCAGATGTAACACATCAGTACTCGTACGAACACATAGGTACCACTCTAATTTTAATAGAACTTTGTAAGAGTTAAAATATGTTTTTTTTAGGAATCTTTTATTAAGCAAGGTTCTCCTTTTGTAGCTAAAACAATTTGTGATAAATTTATGGAACTTTATCATTTAGTACAAGTTTTTTTAAACAAATTAAATAAAAATTTAAGTAAGCCAACATCAAAGCAAAATTATTAACATACTCATGCATTCATACGGATATTAATGTGTTACGCGGATTTAGTTTTAAAATATAATAAGAATGTAAAAAAGAAAAACAAAATTGTTTTATTAAAAGAGTTTATTATTTCTTAAATAAATATATATTTTGATTTATAATACGCTTTGTCAATGTTGAATTAATATTTGTGGGATCGTTAATATTTAGAGAATTACAAACATAATCTACCAACCGTGATTCCTTTAACCAAAAAGTACAATAAAAAAACAAATTAAGATACATAAAACATTTAATATTACACGTCGTGATATTTCATTTGTCAACTTTAAAACTTGTTTTAAAGATAATAAATATTCACATAATTATAAATATAGACTAATAATATACATCAACCGTAATTCTTTGATACAAATAGTATTTTTTAAATATTTGAAGAAAAAAAAACAATACACTTATTTGATATAGTATAAGCGCTTAGAAGTTGTGTGTGTTTATAAAAATATTTGAAACTTATTTTCTTTTATAAAAATAAATGTATCAACACACTTTTTGCGTTTACAAAAATATTTGTAACTTATTCTCTTTTCTAAAAATAATTTATAAACAATAAATTATTATCATTTATAATTTTTTTTTGTAACTTATTCACATTTATAAAAATAATTGTATCAACAATAGACTTTCTTATTTATAATTTATTCACATTTATAAAAATAAATGTATCAACAATAGACTTTTTCCCGTTTATGAAAATATTTGTAACTTATTCCATTTTATATTTTTTTAACATATTTCCGTTTTTAAAATAATTGTATCAACAATAAACTTTTTCTCGTTTATAAATATATCAGTAACTTATTCGTGTTTATAGCTATAATTGTATCAACATTAGACATTTTATCATTTATAAAAATATTTGTAACTTATTCCCGTTTATATAAATAATTGTATCAACAATAGACTTTTTCCATTTATAAAAACATTTTTAACTTATTCCCATTTTTAAAAATAAATGTATCAACAGTAGACATTTTCCCATTTATAAATATATTAGTAACTTATTCCTATTTATAAATATAATTGTATTAACAATAGACTTTTTTCCGTTTTTAAAAATATTCATAACTTTTTTTCGTTTATAAAAATAATTGTATCAACAATTTTTTTTTCCGTTCATACAAATGTTTGTAACTTATATCCGTTTTAAAAAAATAATTGTAACAACCATAGACTTTTTCTCGTTTTTTCACAATGCAAAAAGGCAAATTGGTCTATTCCAGCACATATCTTATTCTTATATGATAGATAACCTTCAGCTCCACTACCACCAAAACAATAAAAAAAAAAACAAAAGACTACCATGTCAAATCGAGTCTAGGTGACAATATCAACACAACAAAAATGCATACCACAAAATCAATAAATGATAGTCCATTCTTTCCAAACCAAATCAAATTAATCAGGACTCTAACCCCTTATCACTTTTTTTCATTTCAAATTAAATAATTTCTCAATCAAAAATCAATATGACCAGGATATTTTTACAACAAGGTGTGAGACGTTTGATCGAACTCTAGTGTTGTCGAAGTCTGTTCGCAAGTAATGCGTGTTGTAGTTGAAGTTTGTTCTAACATGCATTAGTCAATATTGCTAGGGTTGTTAGCATGTTGAATTGGGCCTTGCTTGTAAGCCCAATTGTTTAAGTTAGCTTGTACCCTAAGTTGGCTTGTAATGGGTAATTGTTAAAAAGCCCATTAGGTTAGTGTGCTATTTTTCTTATAAATAGGATGCTAGTTTCTCAATCTTGGTATAAGGAAAAATAGGAAGATAAAATCCTAATTTCAAGGGAGAGAGGTTATTTTGTTATTCTTGTATACTCGTAATCTTGTTCTAAGAGAAAGGAAAGAATAGTAGTTTAATAACCAATCCTTGTTGTTCCTTGTTGCTTTTTTCTTTATTAACCTAACCCTTGTGTGTTTCTTGATAAGAAACCATTTATACTTTGTTTAACGGTATCCGATTCACAACAAATTGGTGCGGTGAGCGTGGAAAAGATGTCTTCAACAAAGTATGAGATTGAAAAGTTCACCGGAGTGAACGACTTCGGTCTGTGGCGCTTGAAGATGAAAGCCCTATTGGTTCAGCAGGGTTGTTTGGAAGCGTTGAAGGGTGAGACAGCCATGGACGCTGCGTTAACGGCAAAAGAAAAGACGGACATGATCGAGAAAGCCCACGGCACAATATTGTTGAGCCTTTGGTGATAAGGTTCTTCGACAGGTATCAATGGAGACTACAGCATCGGGATTATGGGTGAAACTTGAAAGTTTGTACATGACCAAATCTCTGGTGAATCGACTCTACCTGAAGCAAGCTTTATATTCATTCAAGATGAGTGAAGACAAAGTGTTGGCTGAGAAGTTGGATATGTTCAACAAGCTGATTCTTGATCTTGAAAATATTGATGTGAAGATCGACGATGAAGATCAAGCACTGTTGCTGTTGTGTGCTTTGCCCAGAACACATGCCCACTTCAAAGAAACTTACTTGTATGGAAGGGAGTCCCTGACCTTTGAAGAATTTCAATCAGCCTTGTATTCTAAGGACTTGAACGAACGAAAGGAGCATAAACCTTCGACGGTGGGCGAAGGTTTGGCCGTTAAGGGAAAATTCTTGCGAAAGGATGGTAAGTTCGACAAGAAGAAAGGTAAAAGTCAACAGAAGTCTTATAGTGGCGAAACATCTAGTATTCGATGTTATCACTGTAAGAAGGAGGGTCACATAAGAAAGGTGTGCCCTGAACGCCTGAAAGATCATGGAGGTAATGGCAATGCAGCCATTATTCAAGATGACTTTGACTCATCTGATGTTCTTGTGGTTTCAAGTGGCGACTCGAGGAAAGAGTGGATTATAGATTCAGGTTGCACTTGGCACATGACTCCAAACAGAGAATTGTTCGAGGAGCTATGTGATCAAGATGGTGGATATATGCTGCTAGGAAACAACAAATCTTGCAAAATTGCAGGTATTGGATCTGTGAGATTCAAGCTCCATGATGAGTCAATAAGGTTATTGACTGAAGTCAGGTAGGTACGTACCTGACTTGAAGAGAAATTTGATTTCTCTTGGTGAATTCGACAGAAAAGGATACGTTTTTCAAGGAGAGAAAAGTATTCTAAGAGTCATGAAGGGGTCGAAGGAAGTCTTGAGAGGCGTGAAGAAACAAGGCTTGTATACCCTTGAGGTTGAGGTTGTAAGTGGTTCGACAAATGTTGCATCCACGAAACTTATGTCGAAGACAGAATTATGGCACATGAGATTAGGCCATGTCAGCGAAAGATGCTTGGTCGAATTGGGGATGCAGAACTTGCTAGGAGGTGACAAAGTCGAAAAGTTGGAATTTTGTGAATCTTGTGTATTTGGTAAATCCTGTAGGGCGAAGTTTAACAAAGGCAAGCAAAGAACACATGGATCCCTGGATTACATTTATGTTGATCTTTGGGGGCCTGTAAGGAATCCTTCACACTCAGGTGCAAGGTATTTTCTATCCATTGTTGATGACTATTCCAGAAAGCTATGGGTATTCATTCAGAAGACGAAGGATGAAACTTTTGAGAATTTCAAAAGTTGGAAGATTCTGGTCGAAACTCAATCTGGCAGAAAGGTTAAGAGGTTGAGAACCGACAATGACCTTGAATTTTGCAACGAAGCGTTCAACAGTTACTGTGTTGAGTCTGGGATTTCAAGGCATAAGATTGTAGCAGGTACTCCTCAACAAAATGGCTTAGCTGAGAGATTCAATCGAACAATCCTTGAAAGGGTCAGATGCATGTTGGTTAGTGCTGGATTGAAGAAGGTGTTTTGGGCGGAAGCTGTTTCGACAGCAGCTTACCTGATAAATAGATGTCCCTCGACTGCCTTGGGAATAAAGACACCTGAAGAAGTTTGGTCGGGACATCCACCTAGTCTCGACAAACTGAGAGTATTTGGTTGTGTGGCCTATGCTCACATTAGGCAAGACAAGGTCGAACCTAGAGCTCTGAAGTGCATGTTCATGGGATACCCTGAAGGAGTCAAAGCTTATAGGCTATGGTGCCTAGAGCCAGGTCACAGGAGGTGTATCACCAGTCGAGATGTAGTTTTCAATGAAGCAGAAATGGATTTCAAGAAAACTGATGATGCTGACAAAGAGCTGGAATAGGAAGAGATTCCTGTTGAGGTGGAGCATGTTGATGATGAATTGCTTACCCCAGATGAAGTCGAAGAAGACACAAAAGATGTTGTCGAAAATGAGGAGACTGATAATGACTACCTGCTAGCAAGAGACAGTTCAAGGAGAGTCGTCAAGCCACCTCAGAGACTTGGGTATGCAGATCTTATTGCTTACGCCTTAATCTCTGCTAGTGAGGTTCTAGATGAAGAACCTAGAGACTATAAGGAAGTTATGAGGAGTCGAAAGAAGACTGAATGGCTGAAGGCCATGGATGATGAGATGAAATCTCTTCATGATAACAACACCTGGGTACTGATCAAGAAACCTGCTGGAGCCAGGTTAGTCAGTTGTAAATGGATTTTCAAAGTTAAGGAAGGAATCGAAGGAGTGACGTCGAAGAGGTACAAGGCAAGATTGGTTGCTAGGGGGTTCACTCAGAAAGAAGGTATTGACTTCAATGATATGTTCTCTCCTGTTGTGAAGCACATATCCATCTGAATGTTGCTTGCCATGGTGGCCCAGTTCGACCTTGAACTGGAACAGATGGATGTGAAGACTGCGTTCCTGTATGGTGATCTAGATGAAACAATCCTAATGAGGCAACCTGAAGGGTATGTCGAAAGGGGGAAGGAAGATTATGTGTGCAAACTGAATAGATCTTTATATGGACTGAAACAATCTCCTCGATAGTGGAATATGAGATTCGAAAAGTTCATGGCACACATAAGTTTCATCAGAAGTTAGTTCGACCACTGTGTTTACTTTAGATTTTGACCGGGTAATTCATTTGCTATTTTGTTGCTCTATGTGGATGATATTCTAATAGCAAGCAACAATGTCGAAGAGGTAATGAGGGTGAAGGCTGAACTCAATAAAGAGTTCGACATGAAGGATCTGGAAGCTGCGTCCAGGATTCTTGGGATTGACATCCGGAGAGATAGAAAGCAGTCGAAATTATGCTTATCTCAAGAGGCATACCTACAAAAGGTTCTCAAAAAGTTTGGTATGTCGAATTCAAAGCCTGTTGTGACTCCGACAAACCCTCAATTCAAGCTGAGTATAGATCAGTGTCCCAGCACTGATGTTGAAAGAACTTATATGAATAGCATTCCATATGCTAATATAGTAGGTTCTTTGATGTATTCTATGGTCTGTACTAGTCCCGACATAGCATATGCAGTAAGTCTTGTAAGCAGGTACATGGAGAATCCTGGAAAGGCTCACTGGCAAGCATTGAAGTGGATTTTAAGGTACATAAATGGGCCTCTGAATAGAGTCCTAATTTATGGTGGAGCCTTGGGTGAAGATAGTAAAGCAACAATCGAAGGATATGTCGACTCTGATTATGCAGGTTGTATGGATTCCAAAAAATCTATCTCTGGATATGTGTTCACTATGTTTGGGACAACAATCATTTGTAAAGCAACACTTCATAAGGTCGTTGCCTTATCAACCACTGAAGTGGAGTATATTGTCCTAACTGAAGCTGTGAAGGAAGCATTGTGGCTTGAAGGTTTTGCAAAGGAGATAAAACTTCAAGGTCGAGTTATCACTGTTAAATGTGATAGTCAAAGTGCAATACACCTGTCAAAGAATTCAGCCTATCATGAGCGAACCAAGCACATTGATGTGAGGCTACATTTCATCAGAGGGGTAATCGAGCATGAAGAAGTCCAAGTGCTGAAGGTTTCGACAGATCATAATGCTGCTGATATGATCACCAAGATGTTGCCCAGTTGCAAGTTTTTCCACTGTCTGCAGTTAATAAAGCTGCATGAAGAAAGCTAGTTTCTTGATGTTATAGAGTTAGATCCAAGGTGGAGATTTGTGAGACGTTTGATCGAACTCTAGTGTTGTCGAAGTCTGTTCGCAAGTAATGCGTGTTATAGTCGAAGTTTGTTCTAACATGCATTAGTCAATATTGCTAGGGTTGTTAGCATGTTGAATTGGGCCTTGCTTGTAAGCCCAATTGTTTAAGTTAGCTTGTACCCTAAGTTGGCTTGTAATGGGTAATTGTTAAAAAGCCCATTAGGTTAGTGTGCTATTTTTCTTATAAATAGGATGTTAGTTTCTCAATCTTGGTATAAGGAAAAATAGGAAGATAAAATCCTAATTTCAAGGGAGAGAGGTTATTTTGTTATTCTTGTATACTTGTAATCTTGTTCTAAGAGAAAGGAAAGAATAGCAGTTTAATAACCAATCCTTGTTGTTCCTTGTTGCTTTTTTCTTTATTAACCCTAACCCTTGTGTGTTTCTTGATAAGAAACCATTTATACTTTGTTTAACGGTATCCAATTCACAACACAAGGCTTATTTTTTATAGTGACTACTATGTGGCACACTAGAGAATAACCATGGCAGTGATGACAACTCTGTAGCATGTCAGTGAATGATAAAACCTTGTTTGAGGCTCTTACACCATCGTATGTGTGTTCAAGATCAAGAGATAAGGGAGAAATAAGAGTGAACACAACCCTATGGAACACCCACAAAAATGGAGTCTCACAACAAAAGGTTTTGGGCATAATTAAGATTCATAATGAGAGGAACACAAGGGAGATGCAATGAGAAAAATGAAAGGGGGAGAAAAAGAAGAGATTTTTTTTATCAATAAGAAGAAGAAGAGATAAGATAAAGAAAAATGTCATTATTTACTTTTTGCTAAGAATAACTTTTTTTCCAATAAAATGCGAATAAAATGAAAAAGGTCACGTGATGTCAATTAATGAAACTTTTAATCTAATGCAGAAATTTTAATCTATTGATTGAGAGTTTTTCCTTTTATTCTCACTTTAAAATATACATTCAAGATCAAATGACATCAAGGTGTCAATCTTAGTAAAATGACACCTTTGATAACTCTTCACCCTATGTTCGTATAACAAAATCCACAGTTAGATTGAAAGTTATTATCATATAGATCACACCTATAAATTTTACATCAATCGAAAATTATTTGATATGTTAAAGAAAATGGTAAAAATTAATGGTTTTCATGAAGTTTTGTAAGACGTTAAGTTTCATGTATCTCGTTGACATGAAAATAATTTCCAATTGACATTAAATTTTATAGACATGATCTATATGATAATAGTTTTCAATTCAATGATGGATTTTGTTATATGAATATACAGTAAAGAGTTATCAGATGTGTCATGTTACTAAGTTTGATACCATGGTGTAATTTGATCTTGACCTATTGTGGAGTATGGGTTTGTGTTTTGGTTCTCCTCTTAATGGTTTTTTTTCGTAGTTCCATCGTCTGGATTTTCTTGTTGGTTCGAATATTTGAAGGCCAAGAGATGGCGCGCGTTGTTTCAGTTCTGCATAGTATTTTGGAGTTGTTTTAGGTTGTGTTTTTATATTGTTGTTACAATGTTTTGCTGCAGGTTGTGTTTTATGTGGGAGTTTGATCAATCCTGTGGTGGCATTGACAAGAGTTGTTGTGAGAGGTTTTGGCTTTGCATATTAGGATTTGGCTAGATGTTGTGGTGTGGTTTGGGGTGTGTAGCTTCTGGTGCTACTTTCTAATTTCTATATTTATCCTATGAAGCTTAAAAGGAAGAGGAAGACATCTTAAGCTAACAATGCACAAAAGTGTTTTCCCTACAAATGCAAAGAGGTCTGGAATCCGGGGTTAGTTATACAAAAGGAAGCTATTAACACCCTGAGTACCTATAGTAATCTATAGGAACCTATATTTGCATTTACTTTTACTGTTTCAATTGCTTTCTTGAGTCTATTTGCTGTCAGGTGGGGAAAGTTTCTTCTTTGGGAAGGTTGAGGAAATGTTTTTGTTGTTTTAGGATTTTCTATTGTTTTTGGGAAGGTATATGGACCTAAGGTTTTTTATTAGTACACTCGCTAAGATTTCGCAATCTTATGCCTACGTATTCTCAAAAAGGAAACTGAGAAATCAGAGTGTTCGTGGTTCTTCCTATTCTATGGGAGAAAAAAATGTTTGGTGTCTTGTTCAAAGCCCAAGATTGAAGCTAAAAGAGTATTTGTGTCTTGTTCAAAGTCCAAGATTGAAGCTAAAAGATATTTTTAAGAGAGAATTCATCATCTCTAAAGGGAGATATCTCACCTATTTATCACAATTATTGAGGGATTGATCATAAGGGAAGTTGCTTTAACTGGGATGTGCGGAATCCAACAATACCACATCTTCCTTTATAGGAGAGTTAAAATGTCATGAAGAAAGACGCTTTAACTCAATGTAGAGCAATGCCACTTTTTTCTTTATGAATATTTGCATGCTTAGAGAGGGACATTGTTTTGGATGTGTTCCAGAGGCTTGCCACTTGAATCACTTAAATGAAAGAGAACTTTAGCCATGATAAGGGAGGGACTCCAGCTTGGATTTTGAATCAACAAGTGTGCCACTTATATCAATTATCTGGAAAAAGGTTTAATTGTTTGTTTTAAAATGTAATGTATATAGGAAATATCCTCATACAGAGAGGACCCAGAGTCTCATCTGTGGGGATGTTGAATTATGTGTCTTGATAAAAGCCCAAGGTTGAAGCTAAAAAAGGGATTGAAACTGACTCAACTGGGGGAGTATTTTATCTGTCTTACACAAAGCCCAAGATTGAGGCTGATTGGGGAAAATATTTATATGAAGCCTAAAAGGAGGTTGAATGAATGAAGATTGACTCTTACTGAGGAATTTTAAGGTGGAAGTCAAACTTTGTTGAGGACCAGAGGAGACTCAAAGGATGAGTTTGAATGTCTTAGAGGTTTTGACTCTCCTGAGGATTGGTGTAGGGATAGGGATAACTAGGGTCTATCATGTGCTTTTAGGAAGCCTAAAGGTCCTTGAATAAAGCCCAAAAGGAGGCTAGGGATGCTTCTAGGAAGCCTGTGAGTCCTTGTATGAAGCCCAAGAGGATGCTAGGGATGCTTCTAGGAAGTATGTGGGTCCTCGTATGAAGCCCAATAGGAGGCTAGGGACCGAGACTGTACAAGTCTTTAGAAGAGTTCAAGAAAGGTTTCACGAGGAAATAATCTTTTCTTTGTTGAACTGTTCTAAGATTAAGGGGTTACAAAAGAGGTTTCACCGGGAATTTTTTCAAGGTTGAATCAATTGAACAAATTCCAAGAGGAGGTTGACTGTATTGGGGAGAAGAATTCCTTTGTACAGGGGGGAACTAGTTGTTTGAACTAAGTTATACTAATTGACAAGGATCCTATTGTTTGAACTAGTGTAAATTAAGGATGATTTAGATGCTAAGAGAAACTTAACAAGATATGTACAAGAATATATAGAGAGATATGAACAAGCATATAAACCATTATGAATTGATTAGATGTTTTCTTCAAGACTGAGTTAGGGTTTTGAGAAATTGGAGAAAGTTTTGACTTTGAAGATGAATTGATCTCTAAGTAAACAAAGGTGTTGGGTATTACACTCTAGATAGAGGCCCATAAGTGTTATTTGTATCATGTTCAAAGCCTAGGATGAATGAGGCTAAAGGGATTTCTATTTACAAAAGGTGTTGGGTCTTACACTCTATCAGAGGCCCAGAGTTATTGAAAACAAAGTTTATATACAGAGAGATGTGACTTACACTCCTAGCAGAGGCCCAGATGATTTTGAAAACAAAATGATTATGTACAGAAGGATGAGACTTACACTCTTAGCAGAGGCCCAGATTATTTTGAAAACAAAATGATTATGTATAGAGGGACGGGACTTACACTCTTAGCAGAGGCCCAAAGATTGGTTTATTTACAAAGAGGGTTGGGTCTTACACTATAATAAAGGCCCAAAAATGTTGAAATGAAGTTTGAAAGGTAGGATCCAAACAAAGCCCTAATTTCATATTTTAAGATATTTTTCAAAGAACAATCAATAAAATATGTATAATTTATCAAATAAAATCATTTAAAATGTGAAAGAAAAAAAAAGAAAGAGAGAAAGATTGAAAAAATGGCATGGGTGGGAACCCATGCCCTAGCAGACAAACACATTGAAAACGCACGCTGCAACAACTGGGGTGGTGATACATCCGTGTATTAAACCACCCCTATAAATACATAAGGGTAAATGTGTTCTAGGCCTGGCCCAAGGCGCCATGACCTGGTTCTTGCCCAAGGGAGGCCATGTTTTGGTGGTTTTACAAGAAGGGCATAACTTCTTCATTTTTCCATGAAAATGAATGAAATAAAGATGGATCCAACCTAGAATTTCATGAGAAATCCAATGGTGATCTTAGATTTTTCTAAAAATGCCTACATTTTAAAACTCGATTGTGGTTTCAAAATATGTCATGTTTTGCAAGTTCTATGCTACAACTCTATACAATCAATAATAACATGAAAAAATAGTTCAAACACAACAAATATGATATGTACGCCATGTTCCTGGTCAATCTACATCAAAGCAATACATATTTCACAAAGTTCAAGTTCTTAGGCACTTACCTCTTGAAGCTCCATTTCCTAACCTTCAAGATACTTGTGACAGAAGCAAACATATGTCTTGGACACTTCTAATATATCCCTTGGAAGCTTTTAGGATGACCAAAATCCAAAGAAAGCCTCTGTAACAAAATCTAGCTCTTGCAAAATTGACAAAAGTGACCAAAATGGCAACTCTGCCAAATGATATTACAGTTGAGAAACTATGTTTGGAACACCTTAAGGATATATATATATATATATATATATATATATATATATATATATATATATATATATATATATATATATATATATATATATATATATATATATATATATATATATATATATATATATATATATATATATATATATATATATATATATATATATATATATATATATATATTAGAGTGTGTTTAAGGTGTTGTTTGGTTTTGAAAGGGGCTGAATCAAGACATGGCTTGAAAAATGCAGAAAAGTCAAAATATGAGGTTTTGATAGTTGACTTTTTGATTTTGGTGATTTGAGATGAAGGTGAAGGTTTCAACACCTTCAAGGGATGATTTGTGATGTATTTTGATGGTTATTTGAGTGGTTTAGGCTCTGGTTTTTAGAATTCCAAGTTTCCTCTTTGAAACTTTAAAATTTGAAGTAAGAGAGGGAAGTGAGAAAACAAGCCTTTGGTATTGTTTTGGTGTGTCTCAAATGATCAGAAGTGACTCCTATTTACAAAAGAGAAAAAAAAAATTTGGAGGAACAGTGAATGGATGAGGGAGCATGCTATTACCTAATATGTTTTGTCATGTAGGAAAAGTCTCTTCCTAGAATAACTATGCATTGACTCCCATCAATTTTGCAGGTTTGAAGTCTTTTAATTCTTGGATATGTCTTGACTGGTTTGTGCTTGATTCATGCCACATATATATATATATATATATATATATATATATATATATATATATATATATATATATATATATATATATATATATATATATATATATATATATATATATATATATATATATATATATATATATATATATATATATATATATATATATATATATATATATATATATATATATATATATATATATATATATATATATATATATATATATATATATATATATATATATATATATATATATATATATATATATATATATATATATAAAATCAAAATATTTACAATTATACAATGAATATAGTTCCGGTCTCTTTAAGGAACCTACATTTTTCTCTCTAATCTTATAAAATTTCTTACTTTTAGACTCTCAATAAATTTGGACATCAAATTCAGTGACGTGGTGCTACCAAATGGATTTTTTATGTTAGGTCGCTTTTTAATTTTTTATTTATTTTAAATTGATATATTTATTAAAACTAAATAATTAAAATTAAAAAACAAAACTTTGTCCTGGCAAAGGTTCAAACCATAGACATTAGGCATGCAGGAAAAATACCTTATCAAATGACCAATAAATCTTTTGTTTATTAATTCACTATGTCATATATTTATTAATTAAGTGTTTCAAATATTTATATTTTAATTCTTTTCTTTCCTGTCACCAAACCTAAAGATTGTTAGTATTTTGAGACTTTGTTTAGTGAATAAAATGAAGAAGAATTGTCTCCAAAGTAGAAAGAGAGGAAGAAGACTGTGATTGTTATGGCATTGCTTATACAACCTACTTTGGAGGATCAAAAATGGCATCTTTTGATCAAGGCAATTGATAGAGTTATTCATAAATTAGATGAATTTGTGATTATGTTAGGAATTTTATGCTAGGTCTTTCAGTGTTGTGGCATATGCTCTTGGTATTATTAGCTTAATATTCAGTTCATTAGCGGATGTCATAGCATCCGTTATAATATCAATTGTCTATTAGCTATGTAATTTTGTTAATTAGTTAAGTCAGTTTGTTAGTTAGTTGGATTGTTATAAAAGTCAATGTTATGTGGTGTACAATGTAATGCAATTACTGCAAGTTTCATACAATTCAGTTTTCACCAATCTCATTTCATTTCTTAATGCATCATTGCATGATTCTTATATCAAATTGGTATAACAAAGCCCGGTTCCATAATTGCTGCAAGAAGACACTCGAAGAATGGGAAATCATGGCAACAACATCTCTACACAGTTACCAGTGTTTGAAGGTAAAACGTTCGATCAATGGGTTGTGAAGATGAAGGTAATTTTCAGGTTTCAAGAGGTTCTTGGAGTGGTGAATGAAGGAGTACCAACCCTAACAGCCAATGCAACAGAAGAACAACAAGTTGCGCACAAAGAACTGAAGAAGAAGGATGGGAAAGTCATGTTCTTGATACATCAAAGTGTGAGCAATGAGATCTTTGAGAAGATCATGCACTATAAAAGTGCAAAAGAAACATGGGATGCGATGGACAAATTGTATGCTGGTGATGGAAAGCTAAAGAAGGTGAAACTTCAAGCATTGAGGAGGCAGTATGAAGTGCTGACAATGGAAGAAGAAGAAACCATCAGCCAATACCTGGACATAGTAATCACTCTCACAAACCAGATGACAAGGAATGGTGAAAACTTCACTGATGTGATGAAGGTAGAAAAGGTTCTCAGAACTTTAACACCAAGGTTTGATCACATTGTAGTTGCATTGGAGGAGTCAAAGGATATAGACTCCATGAAGATTGAAGAATTGCAGGCAAGCCTAGAAGCACATGAACTAAGGTTAACAGATAGGATCAAAGAAAGAGGAAAAGTTGCATTTGTGGATCAAGCATTGCAGGCTCAGTATGTGAAGAAAGGAAAGTCCAAGAAGGAGATTCAGTGTTATAATTGCTAAAAATGGGGACATTTATGCATCTGAATGCAGATCAAAGAGAGTACCAAGGAACAAAGATGAGGCTCAGTTTGCTCAAAATGAAGGATCAAACTTAGATGAAGTGTTGTTTATGGTAACACTCAAGGATGAAGAAGAAAGAAGTGATGAATGGTATCTAGATACAGGGTGTTCCAATCACATGACAGGAAAGAAGTCTTGGTTTTCTGAACTAGATGAATCAGTAAACAGAAGTATTAGATTTGCAGACAATAGCATAGTATGTGCAGCTGGGACTGGAAAGATCTTGATCAATAGGAAGGATGGCAAGAAGGCTTGTATTACTGATGTGCTATATGTGCCAAACATGAAAAGCAATCTAATTAGTATTGGCCAACTATTACAGAAGGGATATACCATGAGAATGGAGGCAAAAGCTATGAATATCTTTGATCACAAGAACAAGCTAATCATTAAAGCCCCACTGTCAAAGAAAAGAACCTTCAGGATTAATATGAATGTGATTAAAGATCATTGCCTGTTGGCTGAGACTAAGCATGAGAACTGGTTATGGCATCAAAGATATGTGCACATCAACTTTAGAGATCTGGATATGCTGCATGAAAGGAAGATGGTGCAAGGCCTACCAAAACTAAAAGTGCCAGAAGAAGTATGTGAAGTATGTTGTATTGGAAAGCAAGCTAGAAGCTCATACAAAGCAGAGGTACCATTCAAAGCAACCAGGAAACTAAAGGTAATTCACTCAGATGTTTGTGGACCTTTTGAAGTAAGGTCAGTAGGTGGAAACAGCTATTTTGTGACATTCATAGATGAATTCACTAGGAAACTGTGGATTTACTTGTTGGTTAAGAAAAGTGAAGTGTTAAATGTGTTTAAGAAGTTCAGATTGCTAGTTTAAAATGAAAGTGGGGAAGTAATTAGTAGGCTAAGAAGTGATGGAGGAGGTGAATACAACTCTACTGAATTTCATGAGTTTTGCTCATCAAATGGCATTAGTCATGAAATCACTGCACCTTATACACCTCAACACAATGGGATATCAGAAAGAAAAAATAGAGCCCTAGTAAATATGATGAGTATGTTGAAGCAAAAGAAAATACCTCATTTCATGTGGGGTGAAGCAGCTGCTACTGCAACATATCTCATAAATAGAAGTCCTACAAAGAAGTTGCAGGACAAGACACCAGAGGAAGCATGGAGTGAAGTCAAACCAAGTTTTCAGCATTTAAGGATCTTTGGTTCATTATGTTTCAGACATGTGCCTAATCAACTAAGAAGGAAGTTAGATGATAAATCCCAAGTAATGATTATGGTTGGCTATCATCAAACTGGTGCATAAAAACTATATAATCCAAATAATAAGAAGATAGTATTCAACAAAGATGTAAGATTTGATGAATCAAAGGAATGGGATTGGAAAGAAAAGGTCTCACATAAAGGTAACAATCATTTACCCTTTTCTGACGCAGAGACAGAAGAAGGTGAGATTAAGGAACAAGAAGAAGTTGATGAAGATACAAATGAAGAAGGTGCAGAAGTAATCAATAGACCAATAAGGAATACTCAACCACCAGCCAGGCTGAGGGACTATGAGAGATTCCATGATCAAGCAGTCACAGATGAGGGTGATATAATGTAATTAGCAATGCTGGCTGAAACTGAACCAGTGTCTTTTGAAGAAGCTTTATAATAGAAACATTGGAAGATAGCCATGATTGAAGAAATGAGTTCTATAGAAAAGAATGAGACTTGGAAATTAGTTAAATTACCTCCTAACAAGAGGTGTATTGATGTCAAGTGGGTTTTTAAGACAAAACTAAGGCCAGATGGGCAAATGGCAAAATACAAGGCTAGATTAGTAGCAAGAGGATTCTTACAAAGGCATGGACATGATTACTATGAAGTCTATGCTCCAGTAGCAAGAATGGAAACAATCAGACTGATTGTGGCAATAGCAGTTCAGAATGACTGATCTATGTATCAGCTAGATGTAAAGTCAGCCTTTTTGAATGGTGAGCTAGAAGAAGAAGTATATGTGAATCAACCACCAGGATTTGAGATAGAAGGAAAGGAAAAACATATTTATAAGTTGAACAAAGCCTTGTATAGGCTGAAGCAAGCCCCAAGGGCTTGGAACAAGAGAATAGACAGTTTTCTTGTTCAGCAAGGTTTCATGAAGTGTGTAAATGAACAGGAATTTACAGTAGGAATACCACAGATAATCTCATTGTATGTCTATATGTGGATGACATGATAGTGACTAGAAACAATGAAGCTGAAATGAAGGTGTTTAAGGAAAACATGATGAAGGTATTTAAGGTGTCTGACTTAGGCAGACTCACATACTTCCTAGGAATTGAGTTTGACAGAAATGATCAAGGAATGATTATTCATCAAAGGAAATATGCTCAAGATGTACTAAAAAGGTTTAACATGGTAAACTGCAAGCCAGTTGCAACTCCTGTTGATACAGGGACAAAGTTATACTTAGAGAATGATGAAGAGGAATTAAATCCTACTCTGTTCAAACAGCTTGTTGGTTCCCTAAGATACTTGTGTCACACAAGACCTGATATTACATATGGTGTAGGGTTGATCAGCAGGTACATGGTGAAGCCAACCACCTCTCATTTAATCGCAGCCAAGAGGATATTGAGGTATGTGAAGGGTACATACAGGTATGGAATTCAATATTGTAAAGATCAAGGAGGTGAGTTGATAGGCTATTCAGATTCAGATTGGAGTGGTGATAAAGATGACAGGAAGAGTACAACAACATATGTGTTTATGATTGGAAATGCAGTCTTTGCATGGAGCTCAAAGAAGGAACCAGTGGTGGCTTTATCCTCGTGCAAAGCTGAGTATATAGCAGCTTCCATGGCAGCCTGTCAAGCTCAATGGACAAACATGTTATTGACTGAATTAAAGCTGATAAGGAATGGAATACTAGAACTCAGAGTTGACAGTAAATCAGCCAT
The DNA here is from genome assembly GCA_963859935.3 of Lathyrus sativus. Taxonomy (NCBI): domain Eukaryota; kingdom Viridiplantae; phylum Streptophyta; class Magnoliopsida; order Fabales; family Fabaceae; genus Lathyrus; species Lathyrus sativus. The sequence continues at coordinate 28,465,169 of OZ012740.1, read as the reverse complement.
AGACTTGGCAAAACACCCTATAGCACGTGGTAGAAGCAAGCATATTGAAACCAAATTTCACTTTTTAAGAAAACAAGTGAATAATGGAAAGTTAGAGATGAGCTACTGCAAAACAGATGAGCAATTGGCTGACCTGCTCACAAAACCACTAAAAACAAACAGATTTGATGATCTAAGGATGAAGCTAGGCATGGTGGAAGCATCTAACTAATCGAATTAAGGAGGTGTATTAGCTTAATAGTATGTTCAGTAGCGGATGTCGTAGCATTCGTTATAACATTAACTGTCTATTAGCTTTGTAATTCTGTTAGTTAGTTAAGCCAGTTTGTTAGTTAGTTGGATTGTTATAAAAGTCAATGTTATGTGGTGTACAATGTAATGCAATTACTGCAAGTTTCATACAATTCAGTTTTCACCAATCTCATCTCATTTTTTATGCATCATTGCATGATTGTTCTATCAGGTATTCCTACTTTGTTGCCCTTTTTGAAAGTTGTTTGTCATAGTAAAAAATCTTTGCAAGTTCGGCACACTGGAATTAAGATTGTGTAATAGATTTCAATTTTAATGGATTGCATTAGTTCCCCTATTTGAGATCTCTGGAATTAAATTATGAATATCTGAAACACTTAATGTATTAATAATATATGGCGTGTTGAGTTAATAATCAAAATAATCATAGCTCATTTTGTAAGGTATTTCTCCTGGATGCCTAGTGTGCATGGTTTGAACCGTTTCCAGATCTAATTTTTGTTTTGCGATTTTAATTATTTAGTTTAAATAAATATTCCAATTTTAAGTAATTAAAAATAAAAATAAAAAATCCACATGAACAACAACATTACATTAACAAAGATAAGATTGTTTTAAAAATTTTACTTGGCAATGTCGCATCATTGAATTTGGTCACTGATTTGTTGAGGGAAAAAAGCATGAAATTTTAAAATGGCAAGGAGGGAATATTAGCTTTTTTTACAAGGGATTTTTTAAAAATGACCAAAATCATTAGGGCAAAAATAGATATTAAACCTATAAATAATATTTAAAAAAACTCTAATAACTCTGATATTTTAATTTATTTATGATATTAAATTATATAAATACTAAATATTTTATTTTTATTAGTCAAAACAAGAATTTGTCTAGTAGTTTTACTTTTTCTTTTTATACTGTATTGATCTTATTAACACCTTGTTTGATGCAATTGCAAGCAAAACTCATTCGGAGTGAGAGTGCCACATTTGAAAAGATTAGGAAGCAATGGTTCTTTCTAATGAGAAGGTTAGAAATTATATACCTAATGAGTTGGTCTTCTTTATTACGTTAAGTTTGCCTCTAAAATCTTTGAATCGATTTAAATGTGTACACAAATCATGGGCCCTCTTATTTGATACCTCTTATTTTATGGACATGTATCGCCAAAATTTCATCTCTAATAATTCATATTGTGATGATACATGTCTCCTCTTAAAGCAGACTTTGTTAGATTTTGAAAATCATTCTTTGTTGTATTTATTTTCTGGTGAGGGGTTTGACAATAAGGTCAAGATTGATTGGCCGCCTCCATTTCAAGAGGATGATTGTGATATTAATATTTTGGGTTCTGGAATTAATGGCATTATTTGTCTCTATGTCGAATGCATTAGTTCAAAAATTGTATTATGGAATCCAGCTATTCAAGAATTCAAAGTCATTCAGTCCAACCATGTACCACCATATGTATGGTTTGAGGATCAACTCCATGGATTTGGTTATGATTGTGTTAGAGATGACTATAATGTGATTCGATACGTAGAATTCTCTGTAAATAAAAATTATTATTTAAATCCGAAATTAAATGAGGCCTTGTCAAAGGTGGTATGTGAGCCTTTATGGGAGATGTATAGCCTTAAAAGTAATTCTTGGGAGAAAATTGATTTGGATATGGCAAATCTTTATCTGAGTCGTCCAGGTGTTCTAGAGCAAGTGTACTTGAATGAAGTGTGTCATTGGTTGGGCGGAAATGAAACAGATATTGATAGTTTATATTTGGTGTCATTTGATTTGGGTAATAAAGTGTTCTTTCTAACACCCATGCCCTCTATTATGGATTATGAGATTAACAATCTTGAATCGGTGAGTACTCACTTATTATTGTTAAATGAGTCGATTTCTTTGATATCTAGTTATGCGTTGGTGAATATTTTTCACATATTTGTTCTTGGTGAAATTGGTGTGAAAGAATCATGGAATAAACTCTTCGTTGTTGGACCATTACCTTATATTGGACGTCCTATTGGAGTAGGGAAAAACTACGACATATTACTTGCATTAGAAGATGAAGAACTAGCCAGGTGTGATTTAAATACATACACAATTCAAAAGCTAGACATTAAGAGAATATTCTTTTGTTGTCAGATAGTAATGTATAAGAAAAGTCTTCTTTCAATTGCAGAAGAAATGATTGATTAATTTTCTTATTTAGATTTATGATTGTGTTTAATAAGGATTGTATCTTATGTTCAAAACAATTATCGATTATACATTTGATATTTATTATTAGTATGAAACAAATTAAGATATTGTGTAGACAATTTGAATCTACAAATTTATTTTGAAGATTTACATTCTTTTTACTTGCAAATAATTTGATTTCTATATTTCAATTAAAAGAATGGTCTTTTTTCTGATTGGCCCTCTATGTATAATATAAGAAGATTGGTGGCTCTAGTAACACCATTTTTGCCTTCATATTTGCTGACAACACTTGTCCAAACTGGGGGGATTTTAAAGTCCAAAATCAATTATTCAACTATTTTTGTTCCTAGTTATAAGGTGACTAACTCTTTGGGTGAAAATTACCTATGATTCTCTTGTCTCTTCATATAACCCATTGTTGAGTATGGGGTCTTTCAATGTAATTTTCTCTTCCTTTTCAAATTTTGGTTTGCTTCTAACTTCCCATTTTTCATTCTTGACCTTTGTTAGCTCATAAATTTGACGCCATATATATATATATATATATATATATATATATATATATATATATATATATATATATATATATATATATATATATATATATATATATATATATATATATATATATATATATATATATATATATATATATATATATATATATATATATATATATATATATATATATATATATATATATATATATATATATATATATATATATATATATATATATATATATATATATATATATATATATATATATATATATATATATATATATATATATATTTAAATAAAATATTAAAGCCTTTTGAGAGGTAAAGAGGTTTTCGAAGGCTTGAGACCTTCGATTGGGAAGTCAAATATTGTGGGACTTAGAGAAAATTTTGAACCTTAAAAGAAGTAGCCTTCGACCGAGATGTTGGCTGAAGATTAGTGAAGTTTTTGAAATTTAAATAATGGAGGGAGTAGTTATACTTTCCTATGACTAAGAGAGACAAGTGACGTTCGTTTGGCAAAGGACTTCATGCATTGTGACACTTGTCAGAAGCTGATGGCCTTAGGGGGTAATTGGTAGTTATTTTTTACTATTATAAATAGGAGTCTTAGACATAGAATTCAGTGTGTTGTAATTTACTATTTGTACAGGTCACTCTTAAATTTACTCAAAGTATCTGAGTGTAGAGAAAAGAGTTCAAGGAGAATGTACGTTATGTAAATGCACCATCTTTACTTTCAATGAAGTTTAATTTACTTGCTTAACTTTACAAAGTTTCCTTTACTTTTTTCTACAATCTACCCCCTTCTTTGCACTTTACTTTATCTTCGTCCTAAATTCCTTTCTAAGATCTCTATCTCTTTCTTTCTAAGTTTCTATTTTCTCTTTCGCTTCAGTCGAATAAACACCTTTATGATTAAAGTCTTTTTCTAAGCATTGTCGAAGTGTGTAACTTAGATAGATTTCAAAACATAAACCTTTAGCACATGTCCTAGGATCAATCTAATCGATCTTGTGAGTCTCCAAAGTTAGATTTGGAAGATTAGCGGTTGTTTTCCATTTTTCAAGGGAAACAACGTTTTACAACTTAACATATCTAATCAATCAAAATTTTACTCTGCACACCATCCAACTTTTCATCATTACATGTTTTCTTAGTATCATTTCTCTTCTCCACATTTTCATTTTTCATCTCCTTCCTCTTTCCAAACATCTTCTCCATATTCTCTCTAACTGATTTCATCTTCATCTCTAAAGCCTTTGTCTTCCACAAAACAGGTAAAATGGCTTTATCTCCTTCTTTTATTCATTTTATTTTCTTCTTCGTTTTCGCACTTTATTTGCAAATGCAAACCCTTTTACCAAGTTTGAACTTTTATTGATTTACTTTTCACTACATTTATTGTCTCTAAAGTTCTCTCGTACCCAAGTTTTTTCTGGGCATCTTTTTTTTGTCTAATAGCCTTATTTTGCTTTGTCTAGAATAACGATACAGTTGTGTAGAGAGACTGATGAAGGTAATTTTCGATCGCGCTAAATTTAGCAGGCGAAAATTTTTGAGTTTAGACTTTCACCTGTCTGTTTTACTGGGCTAAATTAATCGTGTATTAGTTTGGTGCACTCATTTATTTTTTTGCATTAGCATGTGTTTTTTTATATTTAGTTTGAGCTTTTTCATTCGTGTATTTTTAACTGTAATATTTGATCCGCGATTGTATATTTTTTCGAACGATATTATGCATAGGTTAGTTTGGTGCTTTCATTCTTGTTTTGCATTCGCGTGCGTTCAAATTTTATTCAATTTGAACCTTTTCATCAGATTATTTTTAACTGTGATATTTGATCTGCCACTGTATGCTTTTCCTAACGATATTACGCATAGGTTAGTTTAGTGTACTTGTTTAATTTTTTCACATTCACGTACGTTCACGTTTTTATCAGGTAAGTCATTTTTATCCGGGTATGTTAGTCATAACAACCATTTGTACTTGTGTTTTTTATCAAACAATATGAAGCTTAGGAAAGTCTGATATGCTCTTTTTATTTTTCGCATTCGCGCATGTTCGCTTTCTGGTCAGATTAAATCATTTTTGTCACAATAACTATTTGCGACGATGCTTTTCTATTTTTAAAATTAATTTTCATTTTTATTTTTATTTTTTTAATTAATTTTCATTTTTTATTTTATTTTTTAATCTTTGGCGATTTTATTTTTAATTAAAAAAATCATAAATGATTTTGTATTTCATTTTATGCACAAAATATCAAAAATTATTATTTTTTTTGGAAACTATCTTTGTTTATAGTAAGAATCTCACCAAATCGAAACTAGATCATAATCAAATATTGAAATTACATATATTGAAATTCTGGTAATCAAACACCAGATGCCGTGTAAGATGTCACGACAATGGGATCAGGACAATAACACAACACAAAAAATTATGGGGTTAAAGTAAAAAGTTAGAAGTAAGTAACATAGTTAATTGTTAACCCAGTTCGGTGCAACATCACCTATATCTGGGGGGCATCCAAGCCAGGAAGAAAATTCACTATAATAGTATTAGTTTGATGCCCAAGTAAATAACATCCGATTTACAATCTTCTCACCTAATCACTACCAGTGTTATTTCTATCTAAGATAGTCCTAGATATGAGACCCCTCTTGCTTCCCTTCAATCACACAACAATGATAAAACTTATAATAATGAACAATAGAAGACACACTTCCAATGACACAAAATCCACTCTTGCTTAAAAGCTCGTGAGTGATTCACAATTACAATTCAATAAATTCAGTCCACTTAACAATGAACACAATCCAACTCTGATATCAAAGTGATATAAGAGTGGATCACAAATAACAAACCAAACCCTAAAATCTCCTTGCACACACATGGCTTAGTTGTCTTCTTTAGGTTTATAAATGTCTTTTAAATAGCCTTTGGTAAGCATGGGCTTTGGGATCTTCAAACAAATGTAACGCTTATCCAAAATGCTTGTTGCATAAATTATGTAGAATCTTTTTCACAAAAATAGAAACGGCATCACAAGTTTCCAAAAATGTCTCAAGGTTCCTTTTTATGAAACAAGTGAAAATCTTGAAAGAAACAGATGATCCTAAATTACCCTTCTTGGATTGTGACAATATCTGAGCTAAAACCAAAAAGGAATCTCAAATTTAAAACAAATCTTCCAAGAAGTAAAACCTAAAGCATGCACTGATGCCTAACCAATATCTCACGACATCGTACTTAACATCTCTACAATGATGTATGACCAACGTGTCAAGATATCTTGCTCAACATCTTATTGTCATACATGTTTTAACAAAATTGCTGTCAATCCCAAAAACACATAACTAACAATCTCCCCCTTTGGCAAATTTTGGCTAAAACAACCTTGGCATAAAGTATTGGAGAAAAAGAAAAAAAACAGCAATAACCACAAGATACAAAAAAAACCATACACATACTTGGTATAACACCAGAACATATCAGATGCACACGCAACAGTACTAAAGAGGAGGCACATCCTTACAGAAAAAATATAGAGAGAAAAATAACTCTCACAAACAAAGATTCTCAAAAAATATCTGAAATACAATGTCAGGACATTCTATATGACATCATAGTTATAATCACAACATACACAATTAGAGAGCCTAATCACACACACCCACCCTTAAAGGTAAGATCAACAATTTAGATTTTACTCCCCCTGTCACATAGAGTCATATACTTCCCCTCAAGATAACAACCAGAACACTTCCCACTTATAGTAAAGCAAACAGAAGCACACATATGTTACACACAAAAATTCTATAAAGAAAAATAAATTCTTCCGAACATGACATGATGTCAGGACATATGGTATAACATCCCAGCAACACAGAGAAAGAGAGGTCAAGCTCATGCCCCTCCCCCCCCCCCCCCCCCCCGATTCATTCTCCCCCTCAAACATAAACCGCTACATCATATTAAAGCGACAACACACACTACTACCACATCCAACCAAAGACCATTACTCCCAATTTTTATCCATAAATTAGACATCATCAGCAGTAGCATCCTCCTCTTCCTTATTTCCTTCAACAATAAAACTAATTGCTATAATTCCTTAAAAGTGCAAATTCCCAGTTCACCCCTTAACTTTTCAAATTGATTTGCATCTAAAGCTTTGGTAAAAATATCAGCTAGTTTCTTCTCAGTGGCCATATGTTCGAGAGTAACAACTTTGTCTTTAACAAGATCCCTGATAAAATAATTACGGATGTCAATATGCTTTGTCCTGCTATGTTGAACGGGATTTTTAGAAATGCTGATAGCACTGAAGTTGTCATAGTATAATGTCATGACATCTAGTTTGATATTATATTCTTTTAAAATTTACTTCATCCAAATCAACAGAGAGCAACTGCTTTCTGCTGCAATATACTCACCCTCAGCAGTGGATAGGGACACACAGTTTTGCTTCTTGCTGAACCAAAATATGAGATTATTCCCTAAGAAGAAACATCCTCCAGAATTGTTTTTCCTATCATCAAAACTACCTGCCCAATCAGCATTACAATACCCAACAAGCATAGAGCCAAAGCCATGAGAATATAACATGTCATAGTCACTTGTACCATTGACATACTTCATAATCCTCTTCACTTGATAGATGTGACTTATTTTAGGCTCATCTTGATATCTTGCACAAACACCAATAACAAATGTGATATTAGGTCTGTTAGCTGTGAGGTACAACAGGCTACCAATCATGCTTTTGTACAGACTTTGATCCACATTAACATCTTTTTCATCTTTAGAGAGCTTCAAGTGAATAGGTGCAGGTGTTCTCTTATGACTCGCATTCTCTATACCAAACTTCTTAATTATGTTCTTGGCATACTTACTTTAAGAGATGAAGATAGAATCATCCATCTGTATCACTTAAATACCCAGAAAATAAGTTAGTTCGCCTACAAGACTCATCACAAATTCAGATTTCATTTTCTTGACAAAATGTTAGACCATCTGGTTTGACATCGCTCAACACAAAATGTCATCAACATATATTTGAGCTATCATGAGTTCACTAGGTTCTTATTTAATAAACAGGGTCTTGTATATTCCTTCTTTCTTGTAGCCATTATTGACAAGAAACTCAGTTAACCTTTCATACCAAGCCCTAGGAGCTTGCTTTAGTCCATAAAGAGCTTTCTTCAGTTTGAATACATGATCTAGAAAAGTAGGACCAATAAACCCCTTTGGTTGTTCAAAATATACTTCGTCTTGTAAGTACCCATTCAAAAATGAGCTTTTCATATCCATATAAAAAAACTTGAACTTTAGTAAACATGCCACTCTTAGCTATCATACCCTAATTTGTACCCCTAAGATTCAACCTCATTTGCATCTTCACAATGCATTAAGATCAAAAACTTGGTTTTCCTCTAGCCCTCTCATCCTTGGGTTTGACTTTGCAGAGATCACCAAGTACCTTTTTTTGTATCTTTTCATTTATGCTTATATGCTTTATATTTCAATAACTACTAATCAAAATATCCAAAAAAAATATATATGCTTTGTCCCTTTTGTTTCCTTGCAAGGTAGGGTTTTGTATCAAAAGCATCAAACATGGTTCCTCAGCTAGGGCTTTGGTCCCTCAAGTCAAAGTGTGGTCAACCATTAGTTCACAAGGGCTATCTCATAGTTTCATGGCCTTTAATCTCAAAATGTTTAATCTCAAGCATCATTCAATCTCATTTTGACCAAAGATACCTCAAGGTTTAGTAGCTTATTTTTCAAGGAAAGTCAAAGGTTCATGAGTTTATTTCCATACCTTCATCAACAATTTACCTTAAGCTTTGGTCAATTTAATCAAATGAAATTCAAGGGCACATTATTTTTAGTTTATATGATCATTCATGTACCTTGAAATGCAATAAAAATCCAAGACCACAAGTTGATTCCAAGAGGTTTGACCTAAAAAGTCAACATTGAAAGTCAAAGTTCCAAGGATCAAAACTCCTTCAATTCCTAACATTTTTTAATGATTCTTTTTTCATATGACTCTTTTCAACATCCTCTTCAAATTCTATTTACATGACAAGAGCCAATTATGCTTGGAAGATCGTCAAAAGTTTGAAAACATTATAGGTCATTTGTGGACTTAGTGAAATTTTGCCTATTTTCAAATGACTTTTTCTCATTTTTCAAGAATCATAACTTCTTCAATTTTCAACATTTGGAGCTCATTATTTTTTCACAATGTCATTTGTGATACCTTTTACAAGATTGCTTCAACGGTCAAAGTCAAATTGTGCTTGAAAGACCATGGAATTTATTTGATACATTATAGGTCATTTTCAGCCATTTGGACTTAGAATATCTCGAGTTTGCTTTGCCAGATTTTTGTACCAACTTCAACATGACATAGATTTTTACTAAAGCACCCAAATTAAACCTTTCTTGGCATATTATGATCTTGTTATGATTTTAACCAATTACAAAAAGAATGGAATCAAAAAGCCTCGTGTACAAGATGCCCCCATTGAGTTTAACATGGTTTCTTAGAACTGAAGTTTTCCCCATGATCAGAATTTTTACCTCAACCAAAACTTGTTTACAAGACAAATTACCACATGATTTGCACTCTAATCATATTAAGGGATGTTTACCAAGTGAAAATGACTCAGAATGGCCACGTTTAGCTGTGTTTTAAGTGACATCGTGTGTAAGTTTGATCGCACTTTTGGCATTGATGATTTCACAGAAATTCTGATCAAAACTCCACATGTGTAAGCTCATTCACTTCTCCTATAAATAGAGGGACATTATACCTTCGTTTCCAAGCTTTTGATAGCTTGAAAACCTCTGCTCCACTCTCAAATTTTCCCAGAAAATTGAACTATCGTGTTTTGATTTCTAGCTTGTTTCAACTTAATTTCTAGATTCAGTTAGCTCCACCGGCATCCTCTGAAGCTTCTGCAACAAGAATCAAGCTCTGAGAGTCTCTGATCACTCCAACCAAATTCAATTTCAGAGCTCCTCCAATCATTTTTTGACAAGGTAGTTTGAGGCTCCATTTTCAATCAAACAAGTTACCACAATATAGTCCTTTGCCTTTTGATTGTTTCCCTAACCTAGCTGGTGTTGAAATTGTGTTCAACATTTAATTTTTGTTTTATTGTCCGTGTTTTCTTTTAATTTTTCTCAAAATTCTCTCTTCTCTCTTTCAGTCAACGAAAGTGAAGCATGTAGTTGAATTTGCCTTGATGAGACGGTTGCAATGATGGTGGTCTCATGCTCTCATGTTACCACTTAGAAATCTTCGGTGACTGGTCCACCAGAGAAGATGACTAGAGAGGTTGAAGTTGGTGACCTGAGTTGTCCCACGTTGGCATTTTGAAATATTCTGATTGGTTCAATTTGAATGTGACCATGTGTGCATTTTCCCACTAATTTCCATCGTGCTCTAGCAGCTAAGGCGCGTTGGATCTGCCACGTCAATTAATGAGGCCAGATCCAACGTGTGTTGTTTTTCTGTTTTATTTTCATTTTTAAATTTATTTTCATTCAAAATTTCTTAGAAAATTCATTTTAACTCCAAAAAATCCCAAAATAATGTCTAAAAATCTCTTTTATTTTTCTCTTTCTGATTTTATATTTTTTTATATTTTATTTTCATCATTTTCTATTTTTCATGATTCTTCTCATTTTTTAAGCATTTTAAATAGTTTAAAAATAGTTGTATGCATTTTAAAATTCTCAAAAAACTTATATATCATTCTTGACTTCTGACTTGCATGAATTTTCTTGTCCATTTGTGATTTGATTTGATGCATCATTTGCATTTTACCTTTTATTTTCATTTTAAAATCATTTTTAAAATTCATTTTGATGCATTTTATTTCATATTTATTGCCTTTTATATTTGGTTGACTTGTGTTGACTTCTGTTGGCATTGGATCTTGGTTAATTTTGTCACAAGTTTCATCAAACTCAATGGATCTTGGGTGTTGATGGGGTGAAAACCCTAATCCACCAAAATGGATGATTGATTTTATAATACCTCATATTTCCCTTAAATGCTCAAGTTGGTGTCAGTTGCATTTATTGAAGCTCTTAAATGCTCTAAGTGTCATCAGTTGGAGCCAATATAGTAACTAGTATAATACCCCACGTTTCCCTTAAATGCACAACTGAGTGTCTATTGGATTTATTGAAACTCTTAAGTGCTCTAAGTGTCATCAGTTGGAACCAATAGAGTAACTAGTAGACTCTGAAGCGGTTAATTGTTGATAAAAGAGACTGACCTTTGTTAATAAGTACAAGAGGGGATATTTTGGTAACATTTATAATTTGATCAATTGTTACAAGAAGACAAAATATCAATTGGTATATTTTCTATCACTACTTAATATTATATATTATATAGTATGTATATATATTTTTGTGGTAGAGAATTAAAGGAATAGAGGAAAAGAAAGATAAGGTTAAGAAGAAGTAGGTAAGAAGAAGAAAGAGAGATGAAAAGAAGAATGGAAGAAAAACGTGAAGGAGGGGAAGAGAAGAAACGAAGAAGAAAAGAGGAAGGAGAAGCCATGGGTTCACCATCATCACTATTCATCATTTTCTTCACCAAACTTCATCATCTTCATCTTCTAGAGGTGAGTTCCATAGATAGCATTAGCTTTGGGGACGGAGATTTCATAAAAAGGGAATTAGAGTTTTTGTGTTTGTTACGTATATGAAATTGATGGTGAAACTTGAAATTCTAGCATAGCAGATCACAAAGATGTCCTAACAGGATGTCGAGACATTGATCTCTGCTAAAATACTGAACAAGGATAGAACAGAAATATTATATTCTCTTAAAAACAAGAACACTTTGAACCTTCAAGGTCAAAACAGTGTCATGACAGATGTTTCAACATCTGTCAAAAACATATACTTCAGATCAAAAGTACAAGCTAAATAAATCATAACAAAATAAAAAGTAACACAAGATATGATGACTCAGTTTGGTGCAAATCACCTACATCTAGGGGTTACCAAGCCAGGAATAAATTCACTATTAGTAGTATTAATTTAAAGATAAACTCCCTCGTTTATAACTTCTCACTTAATCCATACCTAGTGCAATTCTATCTAGAAATCACCATATAGATAAGAGAAGCCCATCTCAATTCCTAAATCACCTCAGTGATATCTAACAATTATAATCTCCAACAACTACATCAGACTGTTCGTTTGAAAGACATTCCTTTCAATACAATATTAAGTCAAGACTCTTAACTAACAATTATGCATGGATTTGCTTAAATGCTCCATCCAAGAACAATACACAATTCATTACCTATAGGTTTCTGAATCTGTATAAACAGCTATGTCTATCATAGTGTATCAATCAATACAAAGGGTGACTTACAATACAAGAAAGTAAACGACTCTCAAAATCCTAAATCCTTATTTTCTACTTTACATAAGTCTCAATAAGAATTCTTTTTTTCTGCCCTAGGTCTAGGTCTTCCTTTTATAACCATAAAGAAGACTGGATGTAACAGCCCAATTTTCAATAATTAATTATTCACATTAAATTATTTATTTATTTGAGTTATTTAATTATTGGATTATTATTTAATGAAATTGGTAGATATTTGAGAATATGATGATGGAAATAGAGTGGAAAGACATATAAGGAAATTGGAAAGAAAAGAGAAAGATAGAAACATAAGAGGAAAGAAGAGAAAGAAAGTGGAAGAGGAGAAAAAGAGAAGAAAAAAGGAAAAGTTTGGATTCATCAAGAACAACTCTTGGATATCGATTTCATCAAGGTAAGGGTGTGAAATATCATCATCTTGTTAATGTATATGATTGTGTATGGATTGTATGAGTTGTTTGGATGTGTTCTCCATTTTTCCATTTTAGGTCGAAATGAGTTTAATCGGTAGAAACTGAGTTTTATCGGTTAGAATCTGGAAGGGATGATGTAGATTAGTCGAGATATGTTAGGCTAAGTCTAATGGAACGAGTTTGGTTGGAATCGGGTGAATCGGGAGCTCCAGATGAATTTTGGACAGTTTGGAGTTTGGTGTTTGCAGACACTCGATAGCTTGTTCGCTAAGCGAGCAAGTCGCGAATGTTCGCTAGGTACTCACCTAGCGAGCCTGTGGCGAACGGTCCCAGACTTGGGACAGAATGGATTTTGGACTTCCTCGCTGGTAGCGAGCGAGGTAGCGAGTTGCTCGCTAGGGCCTCGCTGTGGCGAACTGGTAGCGAAGCCTTCCAGTGGCTTCTGTTTGTGTTCGCTAGCTTGCTCGCTAGGCGAACAGGTAGGGAATGTTCGCTAGGCACTCGCTAGGCGAGCCAGTAGCGAACGTGATAGCATTTTGTTTTTCTTGTGGTTCCATCCAATGTTGATTGTGTGGTTCGGTTGTATTCAATCCTTGTTGGAATTGAATAGTTATGTTGTTGTGATGTGCTGTGGGTAGCCGTATGGCATGAATCCTAGATGGTGAGATGAATTATGAATTGTGGCCGTTTGGAGATTATGTTGCATTATTTGAATTGATTAAATGCATGAGGAATATGTTGAATTCGTTGCCATTGGCGCGATATTGTGAATGCATGGGAACATATTGCGAATATGTGTGCATTGTGTGATAGATGTGAGGTCGGTGAGGTACGCATTAGGGTAGAATGATGAGATATCATTCCTAGTGGCGAGATCATTAGGGTAGAATGACTAGATGTTGTTCCTAATGAGGCGTAAGTATTGGTGCACTAGGGTAGAATGGCTAATGATGTCATTCCTAGTGTGGAACTCACTGGGGTAGAATGATGTGATATCGTTCCTAGTGAGAAGCTCATTGGGGTAGAATGACTTGATGTCGTTCCTAATGAGATATGAGTGCTTGGATGAATTGGGGTACAATGACTTGATGTTGTTCCTAATGCAGTACAAGTGTTGGTGCGCACTGGGGTAGAATGGCTAACGATGTCATTCCTAGTGTGAGACTCATTGGGGTAGAATGACTTGATGTCGTTCCTAATGAGGTATGAATGTGAAACTCACTGGGGTAGAATGACTTGATATCGTTCCTAGTGGATTAGTTACTGGGGTAGAATGACTATGTGTCATTCCTAGTAACGTAAACACCGGGGTAGAATAAACGAGAGGTTGTTCCTGGTGGGGTACGAGCGATGTACCATAGTCTCGAATAGAGAATTATGAGAGTGACGAGTTGTATAAACCACATGGTGTGGAAGTGATTCGTGATAGGAGAGAACGGTTGTGTGTGAATGGTTGAGTCGAGAATTATGGATGTGTACATGATGAAACATGTTTGGCGATTATCCATTATTGGTTTATGCATATATTTTGATGCATATGATGATTGTGATGAGGAGCGGTGAGAATGTGAAATATATGTATAATTATGTTTACGAATATATATATATATATATATATATATATATATATATATATATATATATATATATATATATATATATATATATATATATATATATATATATATATATATATATATATATATATATATATATATATATATATATATATATATATATATATATATATATATATATATATATATATATATATATATATATATATATATATATATATATGATTATATGCATTGATTATTATGGTAATATTTATTACCCTTCTGTTGTTTTATAATGCTCTATGAGGCAATGCAGATTAGGATGGCTGGAGATCCTTTTTGTGAAGTATAGCTTCATTCTTTTGGTTGGTTCACTCTGATATGTAGCACCGGGTAGTTAGGCTTGTATAGCTTTATTTCTGGGATACATTGTGTATATGTATCTGTTGGCAGATGTTTTGTAACATGATGATATTGTGAATCAAACTTGGTGATATGTAAATTATATGATTACATGTTTAAATGATTCAATGTTTAGATTTTCCGCTTTTAATTCTAAATATTGAAATGTGGGTGTAAGGATGAAGTTCCTCTGTTAATAGCTACCCCACTGTTGCATGTCTTTTATAGAGCAGGTGTTGTATGTTTTGGTGTATGATGTGGCATGTCTCTTTTATACCATGTTTTAAACGTTACTCTGATGAAATTTTGAATACGTGCTTAATTGTTTTATTGTTTATTTGGGGTATAGAAGAGGGTGTTACACTGGACTTGGGCTTCAAAAACACAGCAATTCTATTCCTCAGAATCTGCAAAATATTCTCCTCAAGAATAGTTTCTTCAATCCTAAGTTTCCTAAAATGTTCACACTTTAGAAAACAGCACATCTTCAAATTCCAAGAGAATCTCTAATTCCTTAATCTAAACGCCACCTAGGATACACAAACAATCTTCTGCAATCTAAATTTAAATTAACAAATTCAAACTAGATTTAAAAATTGTAGCAGACAAAGATGTCGAATAACCCTATTAGGACATCTTTTCAAAACACTTTGTTCTTCAAGTTCTGATACATGTTAGGACATCTTGTCCAACATGTTTCTGTCAGGTTTGTTTTACCAAAATTAATGTCAATCAAAAACTAAGGAGCCTTCAATCTCCCCCTTTGGAAGATTTTGGCTAAAACAAACCAAATAAACCTTGTATGCAAACACACAATAGTTAGAGGCAAAAATCAGTCAGCAGCGGAAACAACACAAAGCTAGCAGCCTCCTCTTCTACTTAGAACTTCTTATGATGCAGCAAGAGATTAAAAAAAATATCTCCCCCTCAACAGCAACCAGCAACCAATGATTACTTAAGTTAGTACTACTCCCCCTTTTTAGCCATAATATGACAAAGGTAGATTACTAACTAAGAAACCACACATAAGCAAATATGTATAGTACAAGAAAGCACAATTCTCTGACTAAGGCCCAGAGTGTTGCACTCAACTCTAAACAAACTCCTTTCATTCAAAATTAGTAAACTTGATCATGATATCTTTAATATATCAACAAAAAAATTCCGTTGATCTTGACTTCCAATCTGCAGAGAAAAATAAATACTCCCAGATAAAAATAATGATTCTCAGGACACTCCTAATAAGCTTGTACAAATCTAATTCAATCCATTGACACCCAATGACAGAACCAAAAAAAAAAATACACTGTCAAGTTCACCATGAGCTAGAACAGTAACACAATGTCATAACATCTTGTCTGAAATTCCACCCTCATAGAGACATACAATCACAAACTGCTTGAAACCCAAACAATCTTGATAAAGAGTTGCGTTACTGCAGCAACAGATCCTGGACAAAAGTTTAACTCCCCCTGTCATAGATAACTAATGTTCCTTTGTTAAGAATAGAACTTTAAAAGTAAATGGAAACACATGACTCATCTTCATGTTTTCAAGAGTACCCTCTTTGTTCAACACACCTGTTTAACACAATCACATACTGTAGAACCAATCCTGATTCATACAGACTCAGATATCTTTGCTCCTTGAGAATACCTCGAAGTACCCACAGCAAACCCACATCTGATAAGCAGTCTTCTTAGATTGAGATCAAAATCGTCATTTATCACTCTCCCTCTGAACACATCCATACTTTGTACAAATCCACTCTGAATTTTACAGTCGTAGATAACTCATTCTTAGAGAATAAACCCAATTGAACCTGGAAAGCTCATATTCCCCAAAAGAGATACACAATCTCTTATCCAAGATGTCATCCACACTTGAAAGACATCAAACGCGTGCTCTATAAATTCTCAGTTGGCTTGCTTCACAAGTTCCAATTTAATCCACTCCTTTCTAGAGATACTTGTAGCAGACGATACCACCTCTCTACAAGCTTTCTAACCTCAACATGAGTCATAGAATTGGATATACATACCATAATCCAAGACAATCTTCACCTCCCGTATGATAAGATAGAACACTTCTGATTCAAATGGTGAATATCAAAATCCACACTCAGAGCTTCAAATCCTCTTCCAAGGATAGCAAGAAACCAGATGATGTTCTAACATCAGTTAAAACATCCTACACATATCACAGAACCCATTCACTTTGGTTCTTGAAACAACACTTACTATTTGCATAGTAATCTAACTAGAGATCCCTAAAGAACACAACCCCGCCAGCTTGATCATCAAGAACCCCAGACATCTATAAAGAGAGAAATAAACTCTCATACTTTCACTATAGAAATAATCCTTAAGCACTTTAAGAGAAGATTCCCTCAGAAAGATACCAGTATGATTGATAATAAGGATAAGATATAGATTGAGCAACAAAAACATACTTCTTTTCGAGGTCTGTTTCTCCTCTGCCCTTCAATCTTATATCCTCCACTATGCACAGTACACCACAAGCCAAAGTACATCAGTACTATCAAGCAATAGACTTGAGCAGGTATTTTCTTAAAGCACACTCAAAAGACACATTCCTTTAGAGTAACCAATTAGAATACATTTCACAAGGTCCTTGATCACGTGGGAACACCAACAGGACTGGAACTTCCAGTACTAACACCCTATTTCCCAGACAAAAGTATGGAACACTCATATCAAAATACCTTAGATGAGACTCCAAGAAGAAGATATGAAAACACCAAGCAATCAGCAACTCCCTTGAGCTTTTGTCATTACATGATTCACAAAGGTTGAGATAGACCTTAGCACCAGCCAAATAGTTGGAGAGCAACCACTACTAAGAATATCAGCACATACAAGATGATACAACTCCAATGGACATCAATGGATTCACCATAAACATCCAGATGTTCAGTCCAATGCCAGAACATTTGATCTACATCATTGACTTGATAGCCAACTGATGAAACTCCACATGCCTGAACCCGTCTTGAAGATCAGACCCTTAGACTTCCAGATATTATCCCATCTTCAATAGCTTTTCCATAATAACAGAACAAGATTTACATGTTCTTATAAGCTTGATCATTAAATCAAGTTTGAGTAAACAACCTTCATCTTATACATATAAATGGAAAATAAATAACTATTACTTTTCAAGATAACTCAAATATCCTGATGACAATCTGCCTCAAGCACAGCCTTCCAAGGAAATGATCCACATACAATCAAAGTCCCCATCAGACTCAAACCAAGGGAATATGGAGTCACGACTATCAACAGAATCACTTATATTCAGCTTTGAAAGACCAGAAGAATCTTCAAGATGTCAGAGTGAATGTCCTAAACATGTTTCCTTGACATCCATGTACATAAAACTTGTTGAGATGTCTCTACAGCCCTTCAGCATAAAGTGCGCCACAAGATCCGCCAATGGAGTACCAGAAGCTTAGCTCCAGATCAGAAATAAACTAACCTAAAGAAAACTCATCAAGAAAATGATGTCTTGATCTTCATCTTCACTAGCATACATAAACAAGACAAAACTCTTGGATAGAGACTTTCTAGATAACAGGCCAAAAGACTCTTCAAGACCAATCTGAAGAAGATTCCCAATGTTATTGATAAACACACAATCACTCTATAGCATATGCTTCATCTCTCCTTTGTCCAAGAAGTTCACTCCTTGGAACACAAGCTTCTGCACACACTCTACAGAAGTGATGTTTCAACATCTGGTTGAACATCAAGTCCTTTTCCCATGAATAAGACATTGGATCTTGAGTTCTTGCATTGTCTGAAGCTGCACCTTCAGGAGTGACATTTTTAACATCACCAATCAAAAAGGATAGTCAATTAAATACTTGTTAAGGCCAAGAATAGAAATTGATCTAAATCCCAATTATGTATTCTTTAGACACAAAATGTCTTAAAACATCCCTCCGCAACCAGAGAGAAAACTTTCATGCATAAATATTCCTTGGAATACCATTCATGGTACCTGGTTGACCCCGTCTCCCAAGCAACATAGGACGATCCTTCAGAGGAATTTATCACAACTCTTGCTTCAAAACCATCTTTAACAAGCCAGGAGAGATGTCAGAGTAGTTTACAAGACATCATGTGTAACACAAGTATCATTATCAGCAACAGCGGAAGAATATACACAGATCACTCAGCCAACCATCAGAAGTTGTCAGGCCAAATTCAGAACACTGTCCTTCTATCTTCTAATCTCCTTGAGGATAATAGTAATGGATGAATTATTCACACAATCTCCTTCCTTGTTCAAAAGACCAAAAAGTATCTTCCCTAGAACTCATCCAAAAATAGAACAGGATGCCTGCTCTGATACCAATTGAAATTTTCGTATAGCAGATCACGAAGATATCCTAACAGGATGTCGAGACATTGATCTCTTCTAAAAAAATGAACAAGGATAGAATAGGAACATTTTTTTCTCTTAAAAACAAGAACACTTTGAACCTTCAAGGTCAAAACAATGTCATGACAGATGTTTCAGCATTTGTCAAAAACATATACTTAAGATCCAAATTACAGGCTAAATAAATCATAACAGAATGAAAAATAACACAAGATATGATGACCCCGTTCGGTGCAAATCACCTACATCTGGGGGCTACCGAGCCAAGAATTAATTTACTATTTGTAGTATTAATTTAGAGCTAAACTCCCCCGTCTACAACTCCTCACTTAATCTCTACCCAATACAATTCTATCTAGAAATCACCATCTAGATAAGAGAAGCCCATCTCAATTCCTAAATCACATCAGTGATATCTAACAGTTACAATCTCCAGCAAGTGCATCAGACTGTTCGTTTGAAAGACATTCTCTCCAATACAATATTCAGTCAAGACTCTTGACTACCAATCATGCATGGATTTGCTTAAAAGCTTCATCCAGGAACAATACACAATTCATTACCTACATGTTTTTGAATTTGTATAAACATTTGTGTCTACCATAGTTTATCAATCGATACAAATAGTGACTTACAATACAAGAAAGTACATGAATCTCAAAACCCTAAATCATTATTTTCTACTTTACAAAAGTCTCAATAAGAATTCATTTTTTTCTACTCTAGGTCTTTCTTTTATAAACATAAAGAAGAATGGATTTGGTCTTCAAAAATGCAATAATTATGTTCCTCAGAATCTGCAAAATATTCTCCTCAAGAATAGTTTCTCCAATCCTAAGTTTCCTAAAATGTTTCCACACTTTAGAAAATGGCACATCTTCAAATTCCAAGAGAATCTCTGATTCCTTAATCTGAACACCACCTAGGATACACAAACAATCTTCTGCAATCTGAATTTAAATTAATAGATTCAAACCAGATTTAAAAACTATAATAGATAAAGATGTCAAATAACCCTGTTAGGACATCTTGTCAAAACATCTTGTTCTTCGAGTTTTGCTACATGTTAGGACATCTTGTCCAACATCTTTATGCCAGGTTTCTTTTACCAAAATTAATACCAATCAAAAACTAAGGAGCCTTCAAAACTTGATGTTATATGTTGTGTTGTTGTTGTTGTTATCCTTGATTCCATCGTTACACATGTGGGTTGTTCTTAAGTTATAAATGTTAATCCTTTTATGAGAGTGGGTTCATGTTTTACAATGAAATTTCCATGGTTGTTATGATTTACCATGTTATTGTTGTTTCTCTAATATGATATTATGGTATTATGTTGAAATCATGTTGCAGTGTTGATTGTGGTTGATGTCCATGTTGCAAATTCACATGGTAAAATAGTTTTGTTGTTCCTTGATGATAAACCATGTCATGTTTCAATGGTAGTTTGATTAATAGTTGTTAGAGGTGAAACAAACAATTATGCAGGTTTTAGAATGGTTTAGATAGAAATCATGCTTCAAAAATCAAGTTTTTATGCACAAAAAAAAAATAGTGATATAGGTCGACAAATATGTGTTTAAGTCGACTTATAGAAGTTTTCCATCAGTATAGGCCGACCTCCGCGCATCAATATTGAAGCCTGTGGCTTTTGCCCTTGCGTCGCCTTGTATGGGCCGACCTGAAACCATCATTGGCCGACCTGAAACCTTCATGGGCCGACCTATACCATGTTTCCTTGAGAAAAATTGTTTGATTATTGTTTTCCCCATAACTTGAGTTTCGTAACTCCGTTTGACACACGATCGGAAGCGTTGAGAGCTACTTCGAGGATTTTTGTGATGGTGAAGTAGGAACATAGTTTTATGCCATGGATTGATAATATAGATATGGAAAGGTAATGAATGTGAATGATATGGATTCTTATTTCCCACCATAATTTATGAATCAGGAGTCCGATTGATATGAGACTTAAAGCCTTGGAAAGAGAATACAATGTGTTATTATATGATGATGTGAGACCATGAACTAATCAAGGATGTTTGGTAGAGGTTAGTAGTGACTTGTATACCTTTATATGTATGTGAATTACTATGTTTATTATGTTTGACATGTTATGTTATTATGTATGTTCCATGAATGATATTGCTATATACCATTGTGTTATGACATGATGTATTATTCTAGATATATATTACACAGGGCATTACAGATTGTGATGATAACTTTATCATCACTTGAATCCAATTTGTTTTTTCCTATCTTGTTTGATCCTCTATTCTTCATCTCTTTTTTTTCTTTTCTTTTTCACCTTTCTTTTAATCAATTGGAAGATGTGCAGTTTATCTTGTTCATGAGATCTTGAATGGTGCTTGATGAACTTTCATCATTTCAAATCTATCATTTCATTGATTATTTTATTAATTGAGGTAATTTGGATTGATGCGTCCTAAGTGTCATGAAGGATTTATTGATGTAATGGACCCATCTTTCCTTGACTTAGGTCTTGATCCACCTTATTTTGACTTGTGCTACATGTTTTAGGAGTATGATCTCTATATCATATCTCTAACATGTATGGTACATAAAGTGTATTTACCGACCTCCCATAGTATGATCTTCCTTATAGATTATGCTACGATTGCTTAACATAACACTAAATTTGTCCATAATCAGAAAGTGATCATTTGGTCCAATTTTAGATACGAGTCATTTTCTGTTTAGATGTAATTCTCTTATCTCCATAGTATGTTGATTCTTTTTCACCCAAGAGAGCTAGTGGCATACTTGTTGATTTTATCCAAGTTGGAGCCCTTCTCAAAGGATGATGCAAATTTCTCATACTTGTTGAGTTGATCAGTTATATAGTCTACTTTAAATGATAAAATATCTTCTCCATTAACTTTAACACTAACACTAACTTTAATTGTGCTAATATTTACTTTATGCCATTTATTTTTATGCACTTTTATCTTTATGCTCTTTATTTCTTGCTCTTTATTTTATGCTTATAATTTTATATCATATTTTCGTCTTGTTTATGTTTATGCCTTTTTCTATTTGTCCACTTGGACTTTATTTTTTATTTTTACGACATTAATAAAGGTTAAACACCCTAAAAGACCTTAATTGTTTCCTTGGACTATTGGTTATTATCCCTTGCATGGATTTGGATTTTTGGACTTAGAATTAGGTTTTTTCCCTATGCTTTGGAATAATGACTTGAGACCTTGGATCGTATCAGGTACTTTGACCTTGGGTTGACCTCTTTGAAGACTTGACTTAGATATTTGGCTTTCATCTGATACTTGGTTACATCTCTGCCTATCGGGTTGTTTATGTGCTTGAATCTAAAGGATGGGAAAGGCTTTCTATCTTGGTTAGATCTTTACTTCCCTAGATTTTATTTTATGTTTTAGGATAGCCTCTTTTCATACCCTAATTTTTAACACTATGATCCCACCTCATTTGCATCTTTACAATGCATCAAGATCACAAAATTGGTTCTCCTTTACCCCTCTCATCCTTGGGTTTGTCTTTGTAGAGATCACCAAGCACCTTTCTTTGTATCTTTTCATTGGTGTTTATATGCTTTATGTTTCACTAACTACTAATCAAAATATAAAAAAATATGCTTTGTATCCTTTTGCTTCTTTGCAAGGTAGGGTGATATATCAAGAACACCAAGCATGATTCATCAACTAGGGTTTTGCTCCCTCAAAGTTAAAGTATGGTCAACCATTGATTCCCAAGGGGCTACCTCATCAAACCATGGCTTTTAATATCAAATTACAAGGTTGCAAGCATCATTCAATCTAATTTTGATCAAATATATCTCAAGGATTAGTAGCTTGTTCTTCAAGAAAAGGCAAAGGTTCAGGAGTTTATTCCCATGCCTTCATCAACAAGTTACCTCAAAATTTAGTCAATTTAATTAAAGGACATTCAAATTAACATTACTTTGAGTTTATATGATCATCTTTATACTTTTAAATGCAAGGAAAATCCAAGTTTACAAGTTGATTCAAGGAAGTTTGACCTAAAAAGTAAACATTTGAAAGTCAAAGTTCCAAAGATCACAACTCCTTCAATTCTCAAAAAAATTTAATGTGTTTTTTGCATGTGACACTTCTCAACATCCTCTTCATCTTCTCTTTACATGACAAGAGCCAATTATGCTTGGAGGATCATCAAAAGTTTGAAGACATTATAGGTCATTTGTGGACTTAGTGAAATTTTTCCTATTTTCAAGTGACTATTTCAAAACTTTCAAGAATTACAACTTCTTCAATTTTTATCATTTGGAGCTCATTATTTTTGCACAATATCATTTGCGATACCTATCATACCCTAATTTTTAACCCTAAGATCCCACATTTCATTTTCATTTTTAGTACACAAACAAGATCACATGTTTGGTCTTCTCCCTCTCTTACTCTTTGGTTTTTCCTGGGAAGAGGTCACCAAGCACCCTTTTGTGTGTTTATATGTTTATTGTTTATCTAACCACTAATCAAAATATCTATGAATTGTTTCTTTAAGTTTATTGTGCAAGGTAGAGCATCTCATCAAAGGCCTCAAGTTTGGTTCCTCAGCTAGGGTTTTGTTCTCCTCAAGGCATAGTGTGACATTCATTGATTCTCAAGAGTTTTCCTCTCAAGACGTGGATTTTAATCTCAAATTTTATGGTCATCAAACATCTCAATATCATTTAGACCAAGTATACTTCAAAGTCTTGTTGCTTGCTTCCCAAGAAAGTCAAAGGTTCATGTGTTTATTTCTATGCCTTCATCAATAAGAAAACTCAAACTTTGAACAATATAATAAAAGTAAATTCAAGGAAACATTATTTTGATTTCATATGATCATTCATGTACCTTTAAATGCAAGAAAACCTCAAGTGCACAAGTTGATTCAAGGAGGTTTGACCAAAAAGTCAACATTTTCAAGTTAAAGTTCCAAAGGCTACAACTCCTTCAATTCTCCATATTTTTGAGTTCTTCTTTTTCCATATAACTATTCTCAATATCCTCTTCATCTTCTCTTTACATGACAAGAGCCAATTATGCTTGGAGGATCATCAAAAGTTTGAAGACATTATAGGTCATTTGTGGACTTAGTGAAATTTTTCCTATTTTCAAGTGACTATTTCAAAACTTTCAAGAATTACAACTTCTTCAATTTTTATCATTTGGAGCTCATTATTTTTGCACAATATCATTTGCGATACCTATCATACCCTAATTTTTAACCCTAAGATCCCACATTTCATTTTCATTTTTAGTACACAAACAAGATCACATGTTTGGTCTTCTCCCTCTCTTACTCTTTGGTTTTTCCTGGGAAGAGGTCACCAAGCACCCTTTTGTGTGTTTATATGTTTATTGTTTATCTAACCACTAATCAAAATATCTATGAATTGTTTCTTTAAGTTTATTGTGCAAGGTAGAGCATCTCATCAAAGGCCTCAAGTTTGGTTCCTCAGCTAGGGTTTTGTTCTCCTCAAGGCACAGTGTGACATTCATTGATTCTCAAGAGTTTTCCTCTCAAGACGTGGATTTTAATCTCAAATTTTATGGTCATCAAACATCTCAATATCATTTAGACCAAGGATACTTCAAAGTCTTGTTGCTTGCTTCCCAAGAAAGTCAAAGGTTCATGTGTTTATTTCTATGCCTTCATCAATAAGAAAACTCAAACTTTGAACAATATAATAAAAGTAAATTCAAGGAAACATTATTTTGATTTCATATGATCATTCATGTACCTTTAAATGCAAGAAAACCTCAAGTGCACAAGTTGATTCAAGGAGGTTTGACCAAAAAGTCAACATTTTCAAGTTAAAGTTCCAAAGGCTACAACTCCTTCAATTCTCCATATTTTTGAGTTCTTCTTTTTCCATATAACTATTCTCAATATCCTCTACAACTTCTATTTACATGACAAGAGTAAATTATGCTTGGAGGATCATCAAATTTTTGAAGACATTATAGGTCATTTGTGGACTTAGTGAAATTTGACCTATTTTCAAGTGACTTTTTTCCCAACTTTCAAGGATCACAACTTCTTCAATTTTCATCCTTTGGAACTGATTCTTTTTTCAAAATACCATTTACAATTCCCTCTACAATATTTCTTCAAGGATCAAGATCAAATTATGCTTGGAAGGCCTTGTAAAATGTTGGAACATTATAGGTCATTTTCTGTCTAAAAGACTTAGAATTTTTCTAAGTACCACGACCAATTTTTTATGCCAACTTCAACAAACCATAAATTTCTCCTTATATGTCCAAATGAATACTTTCTTGGCACATTGTAAACTAGTCCATGAGGATTACACATTGCAAGCAAAATGGGGTCAAAAAGCCTCTTGAGTAGGATACCCCATTGAGTTGAACATGGTGACTTGAAACTGAAGAAAGCTCCATGATTAGAATTTTGATTCATCTAATCTTCAATTATAGATCAATTTGGAACATGTTAACCATTTAAACATGTTTAGTGAAGTGTCCAAAGTTTAATTGAGCCTTGAAACGCAAGTTTTGGATGAGTTTTGAGTGATTTTAAGTCACACTTTCTTCATGATGTGGGGTGCACACGAATTCCCCCTATTTCCACTCAATTCACCCCTCTCAGCATTCCATCATCTGCAGCTATAAATAGAGGACCTCACTACCTTCATTTCCAAGCTTTTGAGAGCCATCGAACCTCTGCTTGAACTTCAAATTTTTCCAGAAATTTCCATCATCGAGTTTTGAATTCTAGCCAGTTTCAAGCCAATTTCTTTGTTCTAATACCTCCATCGACATCCTATGAAGCTTTTGGATCAAGTCTCAAGCTCCCAAACCTTTTGAATTGCTCTGACCAGATCAAGCTTCTTCAACCTCGAGTCATCATCTCAACAAGGTAGTTAGAAGCTTCAAATCACTTCAAACAAGTTACCACAATGTAGCTCGTGGCTTGATGATCATTTCCCCTAACTTATCTATTGTTGATTGCTTGAATTAATCATTTAATTTTTGTTTGAATGCTTGTTTTCGTTTCTGCATTTCTCCAAAATTTTCCTCACTCCTTTTCAATAGTTGAAAATGGAGGATGGAGTCGTGCTCGCCTTAATGAGATGGTTAAAATGGCATAGGTCTCATGACCTGAGTTTACAATTTTTGGAACTCTGGTGACTGGTTCACTAGAGAAGACAACCGAAGAGGACGAAGGTCGTGACCTGCGTGGCGCCACATTGGAATTTGAAATATTCTGATTGGTTGGTTTCAAATGAGATCTAGTGTTTTGCTCTGCGCGTGTTCCATGGTATTCTATCATCTCAAGTGCATTGGATCTGTCACGTCAATTAATGAGGCTTGATCCAACGTGCCTTGTTTTTTCTCTTTTTATTATTTTCTGATTTTATTTTTTAAATTGCATTAATCTTCAAAAATTCATTAAAAAATAACTACATTAATATTTTTCACTCCAATTTTTTTCATAATTTCATAAAAATATTTCCTTTTCTTGAGAATTTTTGCGCATTTTTATTTCTACATTTTCTATTTTCATGATTTTCTTCCTTTAACATTTGTTTTAAATAGTTAAAAAATATTTTCATGCATTTTTGAATTCTGAAAAATTTTGTATATGATTCTTGAGCTATTTCTGACTTTCTAGATTTTTCTTAGTCATTTGTGATTTCGTTTGGTGTATCTTTTGCATTTTCATGTTTATTTTCCTTTTTTAATTCATTTTAAAAATCATATTCACACATATTAATTCATTTTATTGCATTTTGATATTGATCGACCTTGGTTGACCTCTGTTTGACTTGGATCTTGGTTGATTTAGTCAAGTTTCATCAAGATCAATGGATATTGGGTGTTGATGGTGTGAAAATCTTAATCTACCAAAATGGATGATTGATCTTGATGATAGCTTGATCAATCTTTTGGTTTAATGTGATTTTTGATTCATTGTTGCCTGTCCTTCATCTCCATTCTTCTTTTTTCTTTTGGTTGATTAAAATATTTGACATCATGGAACTTCTTTAAGTTCTTGATTAAGATGAGACCACTTTTTTTTTCTTTTAGTGTGGAAAGCTTTAGGAGAATGACTTATATGTCACTTCTCTAGCATATATTAGCATAAATATTGTTATCGACCAGCCTCCCTAGTATGACTTTCCTTATAGGTTGTGCTACAATTGCTTAACATAACGCTAAATTTGTCTCAAATTGGAAACTAAGTCATTTTTGTAAGTGAGATTGACAACCTCCTATTCTCCATGGTATTGTGTGAAATATATTGGATCTTTTGTTATCAAAGAGATCTAGTGACATACTTCTTAATTTTATCCATGTTGGAGCCCTTCTCTTGATAATGTATGAGACCATGTTTTCATGTTTGTGGATGTCTAGTTGAGTGTTCTCCAAAAAATGACAAATTTTCTTTTCTTTCCTAATCACAAACCTACTATTCTTTAACTTAATTTTCATTTATCTTATGCTCTTTACTTATCGCAATTTACTTTATACTTTTATTTTACCATTTCATATCATATTATCATATTGTTGTTTTCTTTGTCCACTTGGACTTACGTTTATGCTTATACTCTTTTTACTTTTGTCCATTTAGATCTTCTCCTAAAACATTAATAAATATTATAACTCCTTAAAAACTTGGTTATTTTCATGGACTTAATGTCACTACCCTATGCTTTGGATATGGATTTATGGATTTAGAAGTAGGAATCTTGACCCTTGCTTGGAAGTAGGCATCTTGGATCCTAAACTTCATCGGGTACCTTTGGTTTGAGTTATTCTTGAGGACTTAGCTTGGTTATTATGACTTCATCTGATGCTTGGTTGACTTGATTGAGACTTAAATCCAAAGGAGAGAATTCTTGATTGACTTATGACATGGAGCTTGATTATTTCTTGGTTAGATCTTTCTTTGTCCTTAGCTTTTATTTTATGCAAGTAGGATAGTCACTTCATCTCCTCCCCCTTCTTAAATTTTCAAAATCTTCTCCCTTTTTAAAAATCTTCTACTTTCAAACTAGAACCACTTTCATAATAAAACCTTGACTCTTGTCAAGTGATTTTCAAAATCTTTTATTTAATAAATTCTAAGACATCTTAAGCATATTCAAACAATTTCAAAAGACATAAAAAAAACACCTAAACCCATTCAAATCATTTTTGTGCCTTTGTGCACTTTTTCTTTTAAACTTTTTATAAAGTTTAGACATGAGTCATTTCCATAGTTCAGATGTAATTCTCCTATCCCCATAGTAATGATGGTAGTTATTTTCCACTTGTGAGAGTTAGTGGCATACTTGTTGATTTTATCCAAGTTGGATCATTTCTCCTTGTGATGCAAAGTTCTCATACTTGTGGGTGACTAGTTGTAGTTTTCTCCTTAAAATGACAACTTGTCTTTTCATTTAAAATGAACCAAACAAATCATTTTGTTATTTTTACCACGAACTACAAGGTTTTGATCCTTCATTGTACTTTGTGGGTACGTAGGCACGAGACTCAGGAAGTCTTGTCAAACACAAAAACATTAAAAAAAATGTTTCTTTTCTCACATCCCTAATATTTTACAAGTAAACCATTTTCAAACCAAAAAAGCGTAGATATTTTAAAGGGGTCCTATGAAGTACCATAGGACCCCTTTAACCAACCCCTTTACCCTTGTCTCTGTTTTTATTTGTTTTTATTTTAGAACTCATTTAAGTTTTATTCGCTCTTTTTCCTTTCCTTTGGATAAAATAAAAGTGTGGCGACGACTCTTATTTTATGAGTTAAGTTAATCAATATCTTATACTCACAATTTTTACCGCTACAGAAAAGTGGCGACTCTGCTGGGAAGTAGTCCCCAGTGGGTTCATCCTACTTTGATTTATTTAATGCTTTATTGCTTGATTTGCTTGTTATTGCCTATTCTATTTGGGTGCTTAGTGATTCTCTGTATGGTTAGATAAGTCTTATACCCAGACTTGAGTGCACTTATGATAGGATGATTAATATAATCAAGGAGATGTGCTTGGAGTAATCCTTAGCACGTCAAGTTGAGATACATCGCTTAGTGGAGGCCCCTTTGGACTTACTGATAGTCATAATGAGTAGTCGTATATTGACATTACTTTTTCTGACCTGGGAGCCCGAGAAGTCGGGGACCTTAGAACCCTTTAACCCATCTTGGCCTTTTAGGACGTAGTGTAGTGACTATTCAGGTGTAGACTTGAATTAGTTTTTATGCGATATTACACTCAGACGAGTTTCTCTTAAGAATATTATTGGTTAACGAGTATTTGTTTAGGTTGATAATATCCTAAAGATGGGACTGCGACTCTGGGAACTCTTTTTTAGAACCTTGCTCTACAGGTGTTGATATACCCTTAGTACATACCTTTGAGGGTTGGTTCTTATACCTTGGCTCCCTGCTCGTGACTCTAAACCCATGAACCTGTGTGCTTTGTGTGATCTTGTTTGTGGTTGTTGTATTACATGCACTCATGCATTCATGGGCATTTTTCAAGTTTTCAAGGAACTTGGGGATTCTTTTTGCAAACATAGATATTGTGATTATGGATCTTGGAAGAAGGAATACCAAGAAGTACGGTTTTAGAAGTCCTGATTTACGAGAGTTAAGAAAGCTAGGATCTTTGGTGTCTAGTCCTGTGGGTTTCAAAGACCATTTTGGGAAGCTCTTGGTTATAATGAACACTAATGTGGAAGAAGGGATTCTTAATACCTTGGCTCAATTCTATGATCCTCTGTATCATTGTTTCACCTTTCTCGATTATCAGCTTGTACCAACCTTTAAGGAATAGTCTATTGGGTGAGATTGCCCATTTCGGACAAGATTCCTTTTAGTGGTTTGGAAGAAATTCCTATGACTCGAGTTATTGCCAAAGCTCTACATCTTAGGGAATCTGATGTTAAGGGAAACTTTGTTACCATAGGAGGAATTCTTAGGATTACCTCTAAGTTCTTAATGGGGAAAGCTTCTACCTTTTCTAATAACGAAAGTGTGAATGATTTTGAGGTTATTCTTGCCTTACATATCTATAGCCTTGTACTTTTTCCTAACCTAGAGGGTTTTGTTGATGTTCATGCCATCTGAATCTTTTTGATTGGGAACCATGTACCTACATTGCTTGGAGACACTTACCATGCCATTCATCATAGGACTTCCAAAGGACATGGAACCATCACATATTGCACACCTCTACTGTAGAAGTGGTTTATTTCACACTTGTTGTAGTCCAGACTCTTCAGAGATAATGAGGATAAGCTTAGGTGGTCTCAGAGGCTTATATCCCTCACTCATGTAGATTTGACTTGGTATAACTCAACATATGATACTAGAGTGAGTACTGGTAGTTGTGGAGAGTTTCCAAATGTACCTCTTCTTGGTACACGATGAGGGATCAGCTACAACCATATTCTTGTTAGATGCCAGTTTGGATATTCTTTGAAGGACAAACCTAATAATGTTTTGTTATCGGGTTTCTTTTTCCTAGATGGAGTAGAGAGCTTAGAGTTGAAGAAGAGGATTATGCATTCTTGGCACAATGTTCATAGAAAGGGAAAGGACCAGTTGGGAAAGCAACATTGCATGGTTGTTGAACTCTACATACGGACAAACCCCAAATCCAGCTTCCTCTCAAGCACATTCTGCTCCTAAACCCTCTCCATCCCTTCCAACTAAATTACCTATCTGTCGCCTATCAAACACCTAATTATAGGATCGTCGTGCTTAGGGCCTCTGTTTCAATTGTGATGAAAATTTTATATCAGGCCATAAATGTGCCTCAACCGAATTTATTTTACTACTTGTAGAAGATGAATTCATCACCGAACCATAACATGACCCTCCCTATGAAGAGGTTGTTGAGGCAGAAGTCAATGACACATACTTCTAACTTTCTTCTTAAGCTTTAACGGGACGGTTTTCTCCTCAAACTCTCAAATTTCAAGGCCTAATTGTCGGGCTTTTAGTGATGGTTCTCATTGACACTGGAAGCACTCATAACATTTTACAACCCAGAATTGTCCACCACCTAAACCTACCAACCACTTATATCCCATAATTCTCGGTTATGGTTGTAAATGGATCACATCTACAATGTGAAGGCATTTGTAAATTTCCTTTTATCTACTACCTATTGAAGGTGCAGATGTAGTACTTAGGATGGATTGGTTACGTACTCTAGGACCCATTCATGCTGATTTTTCCATCCCTTCCATTACATTTTATCACAAATACACCCCAATCACTCTTACTGGCGACCCTAAAGCCCTCCCTTCCCTAACAACATTTCACCAGCTTTGACAACTTATCCACGCAAACTCTATCG
This sequence comes from Lathyrus sativus, assembly GCA_963859935.3. NCBI lineage: Eukaryota > Viridiplantae > Streptophyta > Magnoliopsida > Fabales > Fabaceae > Lathyrus > Lathyrus sativus. The sequence goes on along the minus strand of OZ012740.1, from coordinate 28,433,636 downwards.
CTTCATTTCACCTCATGACATTTCAACCTTCAAAACAGTCAGGATAAATCCTCCCAACCTTCACATACAGAACATCTTCATGCCTCAATTGACCCTCATATTGCTCAACTAATACACAACTACCCCACTGTTTTTGAATAACATCTTGGCCTCCCTCCATCACGACCATACGACCATTGTATTCCCCTCGTCCCAAACACCCCACCCATAAATGTGAAACCATACCGCTACCCCCATTCTCAAAAGGAAGTAATGACCACCCTCATCCATGACATGTTAAGGGAAAGAATAATTGTCCCAAGTAACGGCCCCTTTTCCTCACATGTCCTCCTAGTATTAAAAAAAGACAGAAGTTGGTGTTTTGCGTTGATTATCGAGCACTTAATGTTGTTACTATCAAAGATTGTTTTCATATACCTACAATTGATGAATTGTTGGGTGAATTAGGTGATGCAAAAATCTTTACCAAGATAGATCTTCGCTCAGGCTATCATCAAATCCGAGTTTCATCAAAAGACACTTATAAAAGAGCTTTTAGAACATTCAATGGCCATTAAAAATTCCTCATAATGACCTTCGGCCTTACAAACACACCATCTACTTTTCAAGCAGCTATAAATGAACTGTTACGCCCTTACCTTTAAGGGTTTGCTTTAGTATTTTTTTGATGATGTATTAATTTATAGCTCTTCCCTAAGTGACCATTTGATTCAATTGGACATTATTTTTAACTCGTTGAAGTCAAAATCTTTTATTGCCATATTTTCAAATAGTGTTTTTTGTAGTGCATAACGTGAATTACTTGAGTCATATTATCTCAAAAGGCATTAAGAGGTTTTCTCGGTCTCATCGGTTATTATCAACACATTGTGTGCCATTACGCCACTCTCACCACTCCTCTCACTGGTTTACTTTGTTTCACTAAACTTTCATAGAGTACAGAGGCTGGAGTTGCCTTTACAAAATTAATGAAACAAATGATCGATGTAACAGCCCAATTTTCAATAATTAATTAATTATGTTAATTAATTGATTTATTTGGATTATTCTAATTATTTGAATAATTAGATGTTTGTTTAATGGATTGATAGATGTTTTGAGAGAGTAAATATATTGGAAAGAAATAAAGAGAAAGGTATTATGGAGGAAATAGAATGGAAATAAATATAAAGAATAGAAATAGAAGAAAAGGAGATAAGAGTTGGTAAGAAAAAAAGAAAAGGGAAGAAAAAGAGAAAGAAGGAAAAGGAGGAGAAAAGAGAAGAAGAAGAAGAAAAGTGTGGAAATCATCAAGGGCAACTCAAAGCTCTGATTAATCGAGGTAAGGGTGAGAAATGTTTATATTTGATCATTGCATGATGTTATGTATGTTGGGTTGGGGTTTTGGTAGAGTTTTCATCACTCTCCAATTAGGGCAAATGTTGGATTAATCGGTAGATTGATGATTTAATCGGTTGAAACTGAGCAATAATGCCGTAGAATAGTCGGGTAACATATATTGATGTTATTTGTACCGATTTGGATGTTTGAGGTTTGGTTGATGATGGATTGATGAAGGAGAGGCAGAATAGGGTTCTGTTCTGCGCAGGTTTGCTGGCTCTCGCCAGGTGAGCGAAGGCGAAGCTTCGCCAGGCGAAGCCTAGCGAATGCTGGCGAGTAATTATGATTAAGTCCCAGTGGACTTCGCTGGCGAGTTCGCCAAGCGAAGGTGGATAGCGAAGGTTCGCCCAGCGAAGGTGTCGGCGAATGGTGGCGAATGAAGTCAGTAGCTACTGACTTGGGCTCGCTGGGAAGTCTCGCCAGGCGAAGCCTAGCGAGTGTTCGCTGCGAGGGTTCGCCAGGCGAATGAAGGCGAATGTGACAGTATTTTTCTTTTGTTGTGTTGCTCATGTGGTGATTGTTTGGTTGATTCACATAGGTTAATACCTCTATGATATGAATAAGTATGTGATCTATTGTGATGATGTGTGTTGTGGGTATCCTACGGGCGTGAATCCTAGTTGATGTGCGATGCGTATTAATTGTGATAAATAGAAATACATGTGAATACAATGATGAATGTATGTGTATTGTCTAATGAACTTGCGAATGCTTGATGTGTATACAATTATGTGATGAGTATGCATGAGAACATGGTGGATATGTGTGCATAACTTATAATTGTATGATTGGTATTGTGATGTGTATACCTTGTATGAGATGGCATGAGATAAAGAATAAACATACTTTGAAAAATGTGTTGTGGATGCATATTGTTTATATGCAATTGTATGTTAAAATACATGAAGAATGCATGAGAGCATAATGATGGATATGCGTGCATTGCTTGATAGATGTTGTAAATGCATATTGTATGTATGTTAATAAATGTATGAGATGCATGGGAACATATCGTGGATATGTGTGCATCGTTAATAATCGTGAGAGATGCATGGGAACATATCGTGGATGTGTGTGCATCGTTAATAATCGTGAGAGATGCATGGGAACATATCGTGGATATGTGTGCATCGTTAATAATTGTGAGAGATGCATGGGAACATATCGTGGATATGTGTGCATCGTTAATAATCGTGAGAGATGCATGGGAACATATCATGGATATGTGTGCATCGTTAATAATTGTGAGAGATGCATGGGAACATATCGTGGATATGTGTGCATCGTTAATAATCGTGAGAGATGCATGGGAACATATCATGGATATGTGTGCATCGTTAATAATCGTGAGAGATGCATGGGAACATATCGTGGATATGTGTGCATCATTAATAATTGTGAGAGATGCATGGGAACATATCGTGGATATGTGTGCATCGTTAATAATCGTGAGAGATGCATGGGAACATATCGTGGATATGTGTGCATCATTAATAATTGTGAGAGATGCATGGGAACATATCGTGGATATGTGTGCATCGTTAATAATCGTGAGAGATGCATGGGAACATATCGTGGATATGTGTGCATCGTTAATAATTATGAGAGATGCATGGGAACATATCGTGGATATGTGTGCATCGTTAATAAATGTATGAGATGCATGGGAACATATCGTGGATATGTGTGCATCGTTAATAATTGTGAGAAATGCATGGGAATGTATCGTGGATATATGTGCATTGTTTGATGATGTGGTAATAGCATAAATGTCATGGATATATGAAGTATGCTTGTGATTATGATGGGTTTTGGATGATTGGGAAATATGTATGAAGGGATATGTTTGGGTATGTTCATATTTGTTTATATTTACAACATGATAAATATGACTATGAATTGAATTTGTGGTGAGAAATGTTGAATGTAATTATGTGATACCTGTATATATATAATCTTATGCATTGATTATTATGGTAATATTTCTCACCCTTCTGCTGTTTTATAATGCTCTATGAGGCATTGCAGATTAGGTTGCTAGAGGCCTTTATGAAGTTTTGCTTGTAGTTCGAGGTCGTTACGTGTGTAGCGGTTTAGTAATTATTTATGGGCCGAGTCATGCTCTGGTCGTGTAACACGGGGATCGATTGCTTATGTTTTAGGATTACATTATGTAACCTAAGTTATGTTTTCATATATGGAGTAATTGAGATAATGAGATGTTGGCCTTAGTGCCTAGAGATGTTGATTTTATATGATGAAAGTAAATGTTTCTTTTAAAGGATTTTCATTAATGAATCCGCTGCTAAATGGAAAGGTGTTTATGAGCATGACAGATTGTTTTAATGTGGTGCAAGTTTTGTGTGATGCCCTTTTATGGATGCATGTTAACTTTTACTCTGATTATGCATATATTATTTGCAGGGTTTAGAAGGGTGTTACATTAGTGGTATCAGAGCAGGTCGGTCCGTCCGGCCATGTTGTTTAATGTTATTCGTTCCCTTGTATGCGACATGTGTATGAAAACACTGTTGATACATGTTTGTTGTTTAATCTTTGTTTGCAGAAGTGGGAATGATCAAAGTGGGGGAGAAGCTTGTGATTCCTTAGAAGGCTGCAAGTGTGGAGTTGTAGCTTAGTGTGTTGTTAAACGCTATTATAGTTTGGTAAAGATGGTCTATGCCCCATTATGGTTTCGGTTGTCTATTGACAAATTGAGGAACTGATCACCCTTAATCTCTTGTTGATAGTAGTTGGGATTGTGTTGGATGGGATAGATGTGTCTTGCAAGCTTAGATGGCGTGGTGCAGTGAATTGTCTTGAGTAAAGCCGAGCACTTGAGAATTGTTTTGATGAGTCGGTGCAGGACAATGATGAGATGTTTGATTTTAATGGAAATATTGAGTATTGATGGAAGTGGAGGAGTTGTCGGTTTACCGTTTGATTGTGGTAGTCTGAGAATTATCCTGACAAGATAAGGGATAAACAGCCAAGACGTGAAGTTGAGTTGTGATCGACTTAGTTGCGGAGAATAATCAGATATTGGAAGCTCCATATTATACGTTTGTTTGAGTGGCCAAGTAATTAAGATTGATTAAGTTGTGTTGAGGCTTGTGTTTGGTGTGTATGCTACGACAGCAAAGTGTGAAGTCGAGTATAAGAATGTATAATGACTTTCGGTGATTATTAAGGAAGGTAAAATGTGGAGTACAATACGGGTATAATTAGACCTTTGGAATTTTAAGAGTTGAAATGCGTTGAGTGGCCTTCGGAGTGTGAAAATGTTGTTTTCGTCTTTTGACGCACCATTCGGAGCGTTGGACGTTATTTTAATGCTCTGTGTGATGGTGAAGTAGTGGCAGGGAAATTAATTAATTTATTGATGGAATGTGTTTGATAATTCGAAGAATATAGAGGATCATGTTGAGCATCGGGAACTTGTGTTATCAGTATTGGAGAAGAAGTAGTGATATGCCACTGTGAAGAAGTTCAGAGAGTTTTTGGAAAGTTGTCAATAGCTCGTGTGTTGGTCTTGCCGAATCCGACGGAACTATTTGTTGCGTTGTAATGCTTTGTTAATATGACTGAGAGATATGTTATGTGCAACATCAACGAGTTTTGGCTATGCTTTGAAGCAACTTAAAGTACATAAGGGAATTATCAGACAAGTGATTTAGAGTTGGGTGTTATTGTGTGTTTCTACCGGAGTTTGGAAGTCTCAATTGTTTAGTTGAGATTTGAGATGGTTAATAATCTTAAGATCTTAAGGTATTTGTTTGATTTGAGAAGTTGAATATGATGCAGAGGAAATATTTGAGACTTCTGAAAGAGTATGGTCTTGGTTGAGTTACCATTCGATTGAGACCAAGTGGTAACTGAGTTATTGCATTGGAAATCTCTATATGTACTGATGATGATGGTAATGAAGTTAGGACTGATTGAGTAAATTCAGAATATGATTGTAGTCTGTGAAGAGACTTCTCATGGAGTTGAACTTTATATGATATGACTGACTATTGGTATTCTCGATGAGATTCGAGGAGGTCGGAATTCTAATCCGAGTTAATAGATTAATTGAATTTAAGGGATAAAAGTCGAGGAGGTGATTTTTGGATTTATGGAAATGGTATCATGAGATGTCAGGATGGAGTATGTGTTCTGAATAGTGTGAGTTGGATGAAAGTACACGGGAAGAAGGACATTGAGATAAATGGAGTATCCATGCAGGTACTGGGAAGGTGTGACCGAATTTGAGGAATTATTTTGAGGACCACAGATGAAGAGAGGAGTGATTGAGTTTGTATATACTGGATTAGACTTATTAGAATGTCGGAGAATAAACGTCAGAGACCGTTGGGTCGGATGCAACTATTGAATATTCCCGAGTGGGATGGAATAGTATTTCCATAGACTTTGTGTCGGGTTTTCCGAAGAATTTGAAGAGGTATGATTTGATTTGAGTGGTTGTGGATAGATCGACAAGATTAACTTATTTCTTACCAATGAGGATTAATCATCCTGTGTTGAAGCTATCTAGGAGATATATTGAGGAAGCTGTGAAGTGGTATGAGATACCGTCGAATGTTGTGTCAGATGAGAATCAGAGTTTTTCATTGGGATTTTGAGGGAGTTGCAGACGCTTTGAGCGACCTGTTGATGATAATCTCTGTCTAGCATCCGTGGACGGATGGGTAGACAAAGAGAACTATCCAGTATGTAGAGGATTTCTGGAGGACTTGTGTGTTGGATCAAGGTGGATCATGGGATAATTAACTATCGTTGCTTGAATTACTTACAATGATAATAATCATTCTAGTATCGGAATGACATTGTATGAGGCTTTGTACGGTAAGAGGTGTAGGAATCCTTTGCGTTGATGTGTGCCAGGCAAGAGTGTTGTACTCGAACCTGAGATTATGCAAGAGACGACTAGAAAGATCAAAAGGATCCAAGAAAAGAAGTGTTTCGGGAGTTACAATAGTAACTGGTGTTCGTCGAGCTTGAGGTCTCGGAAGCACCCACCGTGTTTTGCTTATTTGTATCAGAGTGGCGCAGCGGAAGCGTGGGAGAAGTAGTATGTTAGACTGTTTTACCGCTGTCACTTGTGGGAATTGCATGATATGTTCATGTACCTAAGTTGAGGAAGTGCAAGTGCATTCATTCAGATAGATGGTGTACAAGTGAGAAAGGAATTGACCGTTAAGGCATTACTAGTTCAGGTTGATGAACGAGAGGTAACTTCGAGGTAAAGGAATTCCTTTGATGGAGGTAGTTCGAGAGAGAGTTAGATTTGGAAGGTTGGGATGCGAGGATCGTATCCAGAGTTATTTGAATCAGGTAACATTTTCGAGGACGAAAATTCCTAAAGTGGGGGAGAGTTGTAACAGCCCAATTTTCAATAATTAATTAATTATGTTAATTAATTGATTTATTTGGATTATTCTAATTATTTGAATAATTAGATGTTTGTTTAATGGATTGATAGATGTTTTGAGAGAGTAAATATATTGGAAAGAAATAAAGAGAAAGGTATTATGGAGGAAATAGAATGGAAATAAATATAAAGAATAGAAATAGAAGAAAAGGAGATAAGAGTTGGTAAGAAAAAAAAGAAAAGGGAAGAAAAAGAGAAAGAAGGAAAAGGAGGAGAAAAGAGAAGAAGAAGAAGAAAAGTGTGGAAATCATCAAGGGCAACTCAAAGCTCCAATTAATCGAGGTAAGGGTGAGAAATGTTTCTATTTGATCATTGCATGATGTTATGTATGTTGGGTTGGGGTTTTGGTAGAGTTTTCATCACTTTCCAATTAGAGCAAATGTTGGATTAATCGGTAGATTGATGATTTAATCGGTTGAAACTGAGCAATAATGTCGTAGAATAGTCGGGTAACATGTATTGATGTTATTTGTACCGATTTGGATGTTTGAGGTTTGGTTGATGATGGATTGATGAAGGAGAGGCAGAATAGGGTTCTGTTCTGCGCAGGTTCGCTGGCTCTCGCCAGGCGAGCGAAGGCGAAGCTTCGCCAGGCGAAGCCTAGCGAATGCTGGCGAGTAATTATGATTAAGTCCCAGTGGACTTCGCTGGCGAGTTCGCCAAGCGAAGGTGGATAGCGAAGGTTCGCCCAACGAAGGTGTCGGCGAATGGTGGCGAATGAAGTCAGTAGCTACTGACTTGGGCTCGCTGGGAAGTCTCGCCAGGCGAAGCCTAGCGAGTGTTCGCTGCGAGGGTTCGCCAGGCGAATGAAGGCGAATGTGACAGCATTTTTATTTTGCTGTGTTGCTCATGTGGTGATTGTTTGGTTGATTCACATAGGTTAATACCTCTATGATATGAATAAGTATGTGATCTATTGTGATGATGTGTGCTGTGGGTATCCTACGGGCGTGAATCCTAGTTGATGTGCGATGCGTATTAATTGTGATAAATAGAAATACATGTGAATACAATGATGAATGTATGTGTATTGTCTAATGAACTTGCGAATGCTTGATGTGTATACAATTATGTGATGAGTATGCATGAGAACATGGTGGATATGTGTGCATAACTTATAATTGTATGATTGGTATTGTGATGTGTATACCTTGTATGAGATGGCATGAGATAAAGAATAAACATACTATGAAAAATGTGTTGTGGATGCATATTGTTTATATGTGATTGTATGTTAAAATACATGAAGAATGCATGAGAGCATAATGATGGATATGCGTGCATTGCTTGATAGATGTTGTAAATGCATATTGTATGTATGTTAATAAATGTATGAGATGCATGGGAACATATCGTGGATATGTGTGCATCGTTAATAATCGTGAGAGATGCATGGGAACATATCGTGGATATGTGTGCATCGTTAATAATCGTGAGAGATGCATGGGAACATATCGTGGATATGTGTGCATCGTTAATAATTGTGAGAGATGCATGGGAACATATCGTGGATATGTGTGCATTGTTAATAATCGTGAGAGATGCATGGGAACATATCGTGGATATGTGTGCATCGTTAATAATTGTGAGAGATGCATGGGAACATATCGTGGATATGTGTGCATCGTTAATAATCATGAGAGATGCATGGGAACATATCGTGGATATGTGTGCATCGTTAATAATCGTGAGAGATGCATGGGAACATATCGTGGATATGTGTGCATCGTTAATAATTGTGAGAGATGCATGGGAACATATCGTGGATATGTGTGCATCGTTAATAATCGTGAGAGATGCATGGGAACATATCGTGGATATGTGTGCATCGTTAATAATTGTGAGAGATGCATGGGAACATATCGTGGATATGTGTGCATCGTTAATAAATGTATGAGATGCATGGGAACATATCGTGGATATGTGTGTATCGTTAATAATTGTGAGAAATGCATGGGAATGTGTCATGGATATATGTGCATTGTTTGATGATGTGGTAATAGCATAAATGTCATGGATATATGAAGTATGCTTGTGATTATGATGGGTTTTGGATGATTGGGAAATATGTATGAAGGGATATGTTTGGGTATGTTCATATTTGTTTATATTTACAGCATGATAAATATGACTATGAATTGAATTTGTGGTGAGAAATGTTGAATGTAATTATGTGATACATGTATATATATAATCTTATGCATTGATTATTATGGTAATATTTCTCACCCTTCTGCTGTTTTATAATGCTCTATGAGGCATTGCAGATTAGGTTGCTGGAGGCCTTTATGAAGTTCTGCTTGTAGTTCGAGGTCGCTACGTGTGTAGCGGTTTAGTAATTATTTATGGGTCGAGTCATGCTCTGGTCGTGTAACACGGGGATCGATTACTTATGTTTTAGGATTACATTATGTAACCTAAGTTATGTTTTCATATATGGAGTAATTGAGATAATGAGATGTTGGCCTTAGTGCCTAGAGATGTTGATTTTATATGATGAAAGTAAATGTTTCTTTTAAAGGATTTTCATTAATGAATCCGCTGCTAAATGGAAAGGTGTTTATGAGCATGACAGATTGTTTTAATATGGTGCAAGTTTTGTGTGATGCCCTTTTATGGATGCATGTTAACTTTTACTCTGATTATGCATATATTATTTGCGGGGTTTAGAAGAGTGTTACAATCGACATGTCGGTCCTGGCTTTGCCAAATTTTACAAAAACATTCATCATTGAACAGATGCCTCTGGTGTTGCTATTGGTCTTGTGCTTTTGTAGAATGGTCATTCTATCGCCTTCTTCAAGAAGAAAATGTGTCCCTGTATGCAAGCCTTCTCTGTGTATGTGCGTGAAATGTTCGGCGTTACAGAAGCAGCCAAAAAGTGGCGTAAATATCTCATCAGACAATAGTTTCATATTTATACAGATCAAAAAAGTCTTAGAAATTTTTTACTTCAAAAAATTCAAACTCCTAGGCAACAAAAATGGGCTTTTAAACTACAAGGGTTCAATTTTGAGATCTTCTACAAACTTAGTAGCTGACACTCTTAGCCAAAAGTTCTCCACCAAAGAATCCTTGTTGCTAGCTATTTTTTCACCAATCTCAGATCTTGTTACACATCTTTGCCACTATTATAAGACATATCTTCATGGATAATCTCTATTACAATACAAAGAACCAAAAGAGAACAGCAATTACAAATTTACAAATGGACTGCTCTACTTCAAAGACAAAAAATTTATACCAAACTATGATAGATTGCGTCGAGCACTTCTACCTGAGTTTCATAATACACCAACAACTGGTCATTCAAGAGCCAAATCCATAAAAGCAAGACTAGGAGCATCCTTCGCTTGGTTGGACTTCACACAGATGTTAAAAATTACATTAAATATTGTTTTGTTTGTCAACACAACAAGTAGCAAACACAAAAGAAAAAGAGACTATTATAACCCTGCCTCAACCTAACCAAGTTTGGGAAGAACTTACCATGGATTTTGTCGCCCATCTCCCAAACTCCTATGGTCACACGGTTATTTGGGTCCAGTACAATGCCATTTTTCATCCAGTATAATGCCATTTCGTTCATGTCTCAATGTTGAGACCCTATTTTGGTGGGAAAAATGGAAGGATCGGCACTTCCATTGCATATTTCAAAGATTTTTTTGAAGACATGGTTTACTCATGAGGACTGAACTCGGATACAGTTGAAAAATAAGGAGGTGGTTTCTGAGTTTCTTGAAGACTCAACTGAAGAAAAAATTTTAACTCAAAAGCCTTTTGGGCACAAGAGTATTGTTAGGATGCAGACTCAAAAGCCCAAACGTAACATAATGAAGCCCAAATGGCTTCAGGATAGTATTCAATATTAAAGGAGGTGTATAGTAATTTTTATTTTAATTGTTGTTTTGTTATCTTTTCATAAGTGACCCAGACCCATTCTCTTTGTTAACCCTTGTATTTAAGTTGTACTATTTTGCTGAAATAGGGAATGAAAAAAATATATTCAAGTTATTTTATGTTTTCCTTCCTTATTTAACTTAGATTTTTTTTGTCACTCAAACTAGATCTATCACAATACTTTTAACATCATTGATGGACAAATTGGATATTCAACTATTTAACAAAATCTCACTTCGTTAATGCAACAATATAAACATTACATTATAGAAACTTATAGAAAAATACTAACTAATTAAACACAATATTACAACCATTAACTGCAACTTAACATCCATCCTTCACCCATAATGTATATTGTCATCCACAACTTCTACTATCATCCACTTCTTCCACCATTTTCATCTGTAATCAACGGTTTAAAAATGAAACATAGATCTTTTCTAAAGGATAACAAATTGTAAAACCAATACATTCTCTGTTAGATCGTGTGTTTAGGGTCTGGTACAAAACATGAACAAGAAGAAGATGAAAAATGGTACGATGAAAATTGCATAAAATAAATTCCAAAACATGTGTTTACACGGCGAATCCTCTTCAGGATACATTGAAAACTTTAACATGAATCGCACATTCATATAAAACTAACAACACCAAGACTTGAACCCAAGACATCAACATTGCCATCATCTATTTCAATTTTCAACCATTATGTCATTTTCTTCCCCTTTAATTAATTTATCAAAATATATAAATATATATTTAGGATATTTTGGAAATTCTCCAACATCCCCCCTCTGAGTCTCTTCTGCTTGGCATAATCATACCACCATTTTCAATAAACTTCTCCATTTTGTTATGCTTGACTCTATTGCAGTTTTCTTTCTATACAACTATTTCTTCGAAACAATCCTTAGAAAATGCTACATCAAAATAGATCAAGTCAAAATACATAGGAGATTTTATTTAACAACAAATTATATGACTTTTATCATTTGTCTAGTACCAAAACATTCCTTCGAGCTTTATATTAAAAACTAATTTCACTTTTTAATAAAACTCTTCATCTTCATCGTCCTCACCTGCATCCTTAGACTCTGGCTCATTGTTGTCTACATCCAAGCTAGGAGCATCCAACTTTTCCCTCAGTGCAACAAGAGTGCAATTGAATGTTTCAACTTCACCTTCGGGTGCTTCAGAAGAACTACAATAGCATCGATCCAAAAAAGGAATTACTAAACATTTACTTTAATAACTTACAAATGCACACACAAAATAGATAAAATAGAATGTTAATCATGCATGTGATAAATGGAGCCTACTTTTAACACACTTACAACATCATAACTCGGTATTGCCTGATGGTATGGATACATGTGAACCTTTTCTTGTGCTTTGGATGCTCGTCGTGAGAGAATGTGATTTACCAACACAAACCACACTTCCTTTTATAAGAAAGTATTTGTATTCAATATTGGATCTAGGGTGTGTTTGATTTGTAAAAGGATGTGCGCTGGACAACATAACTAATTTACAAGACAACATTTTGTATTGTCCCTTGTTTGATATCTGATGTATAGGACAAACAACTCTATGTTATCCCTTGATTGATATGTTAATGCATTGGACAAAATCATATAAAATTTATCCTAATGCCCTTTGTAATGTTTAACATTTGATTTTTTACCATGTAAAGGCACAATACATATTAAAATCAAATCATTAAAAAATATATCATAAATTAAAAGTAAATCATAAAAAAATACATAAAATTAACATTCAAAATGTAGACTAAATAAATATATTGATCAAGTCTAATGTTGATAAAATTTAAAAGAAATCTTAATTAAAATATAAATTATAAATGAAACTTGTTAAATAATTTGGCAAAATGGTATTATTAAATTTTCAACTTTTATCACATTCTCATAATCTTCCTTACATAGGACATTCTTTGGGAACCTTCAAACTCCCAAAAAAAAAAATTGTACTGTTGTTTATGAAAAAATTTAATCACCAAGTCAATTTCATCTTCGTCAATTAATTCCAATTTTTTAACCTCTACAACCAAGTCATATTTTGAAGCATATGAAAGTTTGGCTACAACTTTAGCAAAATCAGTTGTCATAACTTCCATTTAGCTATTAAAACTCTCCAAAAGTTTAACGGCTAATTGATTACGTCGAGGTCGTTTCAAAGATGGCCCTGGAGTAATTTTTCCATCAGAAATTGGTGAATTATCATGTTGGTGCACCAAGTAATCATTATCACTAACTTGATTGTCAGTTGTTTCATTTTCATCTCCATCATCAGTCGTACGACCATTTGGACGATCTTTTCTAGAAATACCTTGCAACCTCTTAAACTCTTTAAACTCTTAATTTACATGGTTTCTAACTTTGGGATGTTTCTACAAGGCAAAAGTAAAATTTCAAATGAATAAATTACTTTTAGTAAAGCAACACACTGTATAAATTATATGTCAAATACCTCTAAATATTAAGATAAGACTTGACTATTGTCGCAAATGACACATTTTTTGTGTTATCCCATCCAAATCCACTTGTGTTCGTCATGTCAACTACATCATTCAACTTTGTTGACCACCTATTCATCTTGTTAACTATTTGCTTCACATTAATGGAAATTACAAGAATCTTATTTTTCATTCTCTTGCAAACTTCTACCTGAGTTCCAGTCTTGAATGTTCCATTCTCTCCTTTGTTTTCAGCAACTGTTTACCGTGAAAATTGACAAACAACCACTGCTCTTCCAAAAATTTGGTTTACTTGCAGGATCAACTAGTGAATCCTGAGGACATAACTATTGTATTAATGTATTTATGGAAAATTGATGAACACTTCGACAGTATTTAAAAGATTGTTTTGCTTATTGTTGGAAAGATTAAACTTTACAAAAGTTGATAAAGAAAATGCAATTAAGAAAAGAACTTCAAAGTAAAAAGTGCAGTAAGGAACAATTGATAAAATAGAAGTAAACTTCTATTGAATAAAATATGATGTTTCAAACATACATTTCTCAATAGTAACTCTTTTCTCACTTTAACTTGGATACTTTGAGTAAATTTTGAGTAGAGTACAACAATTGAACGCATGAAAATCCTAATAGTAAGACTCTTATTTATAATACGTCAAAATAACTGTCTCCAACGAGCATTTCTCCAAAAGTTGACACGTTTCGCTCTGCATGTCTTCATTTCGCCATAGTCCTCCACGCGTCTCCCCTGAGAAACGGATAAGGACAAAAGATAGTTATTTATCTGTATTTTGAAATTCAAACTTCTACCGAAGGAAGGCTCCAAAACATCCATCCGTCAAAATGACCTTTTATCCTTAGAAAATATTTCTAAGTTTTTGTCCAAGCGCGTCTCCTTATGAGAACCACTTTGACAGAACTTCATACTAGCTCATGTCGAAGTCATCCAGATTTAACAAACCTTTAAGTTTCACTTAGTTTCTCAAACGGGAACCTGGCGTCGAAATTCTCAGCCAACAACAACCATCGCTATGCCAAAAAAGACCTTTAGCAGCATTTTTTTTTTACCTTTAGCGCTGCCTAAAGTGGCGTTGTTGTAGGTAAAGGCGGTGCTTTTTTTAAGGAAAAAGTGTTGTTATAGGCCCCCTTTTAGCAGCGCTTTTCTATAAAAGCGCTCTCTTCCCCCGCCCACCCCCTTTTAACAGCGCTCTCTAAAGTATATTTTCTTAAGACCTTTAGCAACAGTTTTTCAATAAAAGCGCTCTCTTTAACCCCCCCCCCCCCCTTTAGCAGTGTTTTTTCAAGAAAAGTGTTGCCTTTTCTACACGTCATTGGATTTTTTTTCTTTTAAAATCACTTTTTCCTAGCGTTGTTTTGGTAAAAGCGTTGTCTATTGTGCATATTTTTATGAAGTGTTTTTTGTTGAATATTTTTGCATAATTCTTTATAATTTATCACATAAACCTGCTTATAACAATCATATTCAGCATAAATCTTTATTTCTACACTTAGGCCTTATATATACCATAACAATTCAACACATAAACCTGCTTATAATCATTGTAATTCAACACAAGTCTTTATTTCAACACATAGGTCGTGTATATATATATATATATATATATATATATATATATATATATATATATATATATATATATATATTATAATTCAATAGAAACGATCCATAATTCTAAAATATATTCCAAAACCGATAACTTCACAAATATATTCATTATACATATAATTACAAATTCCATATTTTTGGATCCTCACAACAACTTCTAGAAGTTTATCAACAAATTGCAAAACTATATACGACTTCCAGAACTATAATTATCCAGTAGTATGTACATAACATCACAACAACACAAATCTCTAAAGACCATAAACTCCAATCAAAAGAAATAAAGACAATATACCTTATACGATTCTCATCTCAAGAATGTATTGACATCATTCCTCCTTAATTTCTTCCAATTTATCTTTCGAATAAGTACGACACTTGAATTCATCAAAGTACTACATAATATGCATGATTTAGTTAAAACTAATTACTCAGTTGAAATATCGGTTAAATATTAAAATAAATCATATAACTTATAAATCCATACCCTATTTGGAATCTCTATTTAACCCGAATGAATAATTTCCTTCATAAACCTCAATAACAAATAACCGCAATCAATACCATTACGCTGACGAGGACACTGCACATGAAAAAATACAAATATATATATATATATATATATATATATATATATATATATATATATATATATATATATATATATATATATATATATATATATATATATATATATATATATATATATATATATATATATATATATATATCAGGATTACCTGATGTATGAATGCATAACACTAATGTCTAATTCAGAATGTTATAAAATTTGATCCAAATCCTCTTCAGCAATTGTTTCGGCATAAGCAAAACCTAAAATACCTTCATCCATAGGTATTTGACGAATGTCACCCTCCACCACATCTGTTGTTCCTACATGTGTTTCAAGGCACAACCTAAATCGAGGAACAAATGCTTTTTTAGGCTCAACCTTTTTTTGTTGGATACCTTGCTAGATTCAGGCATCTCACCCTTGCTGACTTGTTGCAACTCTCAAGCATGAATCTAAAAATCATATAAGTTAGGTAATTAAGATCATAAAGCTATTGAAATCGGAGGATATAATTGACATTTCCTATGCATATATATCAATTAATGTACCTGTTTTTTTGATGCAGCTGACTCAGTCTCCCGCACAATCCCCTTATCTTTTGATTTGGATTTTGTAGGAGTCTAAGATCATCATGTAAATAAATGATACGTAAATATAAGAATAACTTACATGTATAGGTCTTAAAACATTTAAGTACTAAAAGGTTCATAATGGTGTTCAACGTACCTCATCATCTATGAAAATGAGATTTGACGGTCATGCAACATACGATCTTATTACGTCTCCCACCAATGTTGCATCTGAAACATCGTCTGGTATAGGCAATAACGCATCCCCCTCTAAAGAAATATCAATCAATACTTTCAAAAATCCAGCAGGGAGCAGTTTATGGTGAAGTAAGTCTCCCAAAGTGTTATGTACTTTTCCCTTGCCTACCATGCGATAAATCGGTGACGATAAATAGAGCTGACAAGGTGAAATATCCTAAACCAATAATGAATATGATTAATGTGTATATATGTCAATTAAGAAAATTGTGCTAAACTAATTTCAATGTAATATATATAGTTACCTCGGGAAGTTTCTGCTGAAAATTACAATTGATATTATATTTGTCACTAGTATCTTTAAACTTTGGACCGCGCCTTTCTAACATATATCTCTCTCTGTCCTTTTGCAATTCACGAATTTGAGCTTTCAATTCTTCCAACGACTCCATCACTTGTTTATTTCTAGGATTTTTATTCTTTGGATGCTTATACGATGTTGTTGGAGTGACACCAAATCCCTTACCCCTCACACGACCAGAATACTCAGGAACATTTAACACTCGACTTAGTATGCTCCTGCAATCATGGTCTTCAGCTGCAGTTATAGACTGGGATAGACTCTCCTGAAATATAGAAAAATATTAGTGGGGATTAAAAAGTATAAATGCATTATATGTTACTAAACTTTTGAGGTTATGACAGAACTAATGTTATACTTACACATTGCTCAAAAACTTGTTGAACATCTTCCTGAACGACTCCGTCTCTACCCACACGAGCAACCTTCCATAAAACATGGTCCGGAAGATATGTTGCATCACTTTTCTCCTCTTCTAACTACACATTAAGCCAGATAACAACCTTCACTTTTCTCGTATTCTAACTATATCATATTAAAGCATTTGTATATACTTACTACTTTTTGTTGTAAGCGTGAATATCCCAAACATCCTTTTTTGTATGGATACACGGTTTTTGATGCTCGTTGCCGATTTATGTCACTCAGAGCCTGAAAAAACAAGTTTAAGTCATATCAGAACTCATGTGGAAGAAGTATATATATTATACATTGTTCATGATAAGTTAGAATTACATGGAATTCTTGGGTTCTTTGCTTGGCAACAAATGTTTCCCATTCTTCAACTGAAATCAAATCAGCATACTTCTTTGGACGCTCTAATATTCTCATATTGATTATCTATAATATAAGATTCCTTCGCAACATCAATATCACCTTGATCTTCAATGTTGTCATCAATTACTTTGTTGGAAAAAAGAATTATAGACCATTTCGTACTTGTAAGATCAGTGATATAGAACACTTGTTTAGCTTGTGTGGCTAGAATAAAAGGCTCATCTTTGTACCCCACTTTATTAAGATCCACTTGCAAAAATCATGACTTATCCATTCATATGCCACTATTATTTCCAACCCACTTGCATCCAAAGATAGAAATCTGAAACTTCTCATAATCAAACACCCAAATATGCTCGATAACCCCAAAATATGACAGATTTGCATATTTGGGGTTAAGTCCTTCACACTTGAAACGTGCATTGCTTCAGCTAGCACGGTGACACCATTATTTTGCATTGTACTTTTATCATCTTGTTCTTTGGTATAAAATGTGTATCCATTAATTGCGTATGCGCTATAAGAAAACACATGCAAACTTGGACCATATTCTAAACATCTCAACCTTTCTGTTATTGAAGCGGGATCAGAATAAAACTTTTAATAAATATAATCCT
Organism: Lathyrus sativus; assembly: GCA_963859935.3. Classification (NCBI taxonomy): domain Eukaryota; kingdom Viridiplantae; phylum Streptophyta; class Magnoliopsida; order Fabales; family Fabaceae; genus Lathyrus; species Lathyrus sativus. Next base: position 28,415,703 of record OZ012740.1, on the reverse strand, counting down.
TGAACCATGGTATAAAATTTCGATTGTGCTCTCGTACTATTCAATTTTCATTTCTATTCAGATTTAAACCTCGGAGAACGTCCTTGTGCATTTGAACATATGGCTCAACCTCAATGTCATTGTGCAGAACATACAAATGCACTTGCTCCCGTTCAGCCCTTGAAATTGTCACAGCCTTATTTTCAATTAACTATTTTCCTACTTTTTTTTCAACAACATGAGATTTTGGGAGGCCAATAGATTGAACATTGGACAAATATTCAGTATAAAACTCAATCGCTTCTTCAACAATGTATCGTTAAACAATACATCCCTCTGGTCGACTTCGGTTTTTCACATGCCCTTTCAATATTTTCATATAACTTTCAACAGGGTACATCCATCTCATATAAGCTGGTCCACACAGTTGTGTCTCTTTCACAAGATGAACAACTAGATATACCATTATGTCAAAAAATGATGGAGAAAAATACATTTCAAGCTCACATAAAGTAATAACTATTTCTTTTTGCAATGTTGGTAAGATCGCAGGATCGATCACCTTACTACAAATTGACCTGAAGAAAAAACACAATTTAGTTATTGCGCTTCCTACTTTTTTTGGAAAAGTAGAACGTATACCTATTGGTAGAAAGTGTTCCATTATAACATGGCAATCATGTGTCTTTAAACTCTTTAACTTGAGGTCTTTCATAGACATAAGTCTTCTAATATCTGAAGAGTATCCGTCTGAAACTTTAACTTCACTTAGAAACTTACACAATATCTTTTTCTCCTTTCTAGATAAAGTATAAGCAGCAGGTGGTAGATATGTTCGATTTTCTTTCTTCAAGGGTCTTAATTCATTTCTTATTCCCATCGCTACCAAGTTCTTTCTTGCTTTAAGGTCATCCTTAGATTTTCCTTGTATATTGAGTAACATACCAATAACACTTTCAAATACATTTTTTCAATATGCATAACATCAAGAAAATGTCTTACATACAACGACTTCCAATACGGAAATTCAAAAAAATATTGACCTCTTCTTCCACCCACGTGTGACAAGCATATGAGCAAAAGGCTTGCCAAACTTAGTACTCGCATCTTTCACCTTTTCAAAAATTTGCTTACCTGTCAATGTAGGTGGAGCTCTACCTTGTTCTGAATTTTTATTGAATGCTTTTCTCCATCCACAGTAGTGATGATTAGAATTTAAGAATCTATGATGACCAAGAAAGACATTCTTCTGACCAAATTCCAATCGCGTCCAATCTGTGTTTTCTTCACAAATAGGACACACACATTAACCTTTAATGCTATACTCCGATAGATTTCTGTATGCTGGAAAATCATTAATTATGCCAAATAGCATCGCCCTTAAATTGAAACTTTCTTTCCTAAATCCATCATAAACCTCCACACCGTTCTCCCACAAACTCTTTAAAGGTGTCAAGTATACGTCTATGTCATTCCCTGGTTGTTTAGGACCAGAAATTAACATAGATAACATCATGTACTTACGCTTCATACATAGTCATGGAGGTAGGTTATAAATCATAATAATTACAGGCCATGTGGAATGTAAGATACTTTGTAGACCATGTGGGTTCATTCCATCAGTAGATAATTTCAAACGAAGGTTTCTCGCTTCTTCTACAAAATCAGGATGCTCATTACCAATTTTTATCCACTGTGGTTAATCTGTCGGATGTCGATACTTTCCATCTATAATTATATCATCTACATGCCAAGTCAAGTGTTTTACATTTGTTTCCCTATGAAACATGCGTCTAAATCTAGGAATTATAGGAAAATACCATAACACTTTTGTTGGGGACAACTTTTTCTTATACCGAGATATACTGCATTTAAGACACTCATTTAATGATGCATATTCATTTCAAAACAAAATGCAATCATTTGGACAAGCATGTATCTTATCATAGCTCATGCCAATAGAGCCCAACTTTTTTTGGCTTCATAGGTTCGATTGGGAAGAACATTATCCTCCGGAAGCATCTCTTTCATGAGGGTTAATAACTCTGTGAAACTTTTATTCGACCATCCATTGCTCGCCTTTAAGTTGTACAACTTTAATACCGCAGACAATCTTGTAAAAATAGTGCAACCTTTATACAACAGTTTATCTGCATCGCTTACCAACCTCTCAAACATTTTAGGATAATCCTGAAGATCTTCTTCAAGTGCTTCTGCAATCTCTTCGACTCGATCATAGTCGTATGTATTTGTGCCATTGTCGTTTGACGTATAGGTCGTATTATCCCCTAGTTCAACATTCTCGTTACTTATCTCACCATGTAATGTCCAACATGTATAACTTCGATCAATTATATGCCTCTTTAAATGCGATTCCAACTAAAGTGTGTCAATCTGACGCCCATAACAGCAACCTAAGTAAGGACATGTGATCCTACTGGGTCTTTGGCGTGTTCAACAGTAAACTTAACAAATTTTGATACCCCATTCTCGTACTCTTTTGACAATCGATTGGAAGATATCCATTTTTTATCCATACTAATTAAGTAGTCTAAACTAAACTAAGTAAGTTAAACAACAATAGTGATTACCTGTAGCAACTGTAGAGAAGTCAGCAACTTCTAGAACTACACAGTAAGATTCTTGGAAATAATCACAATCTTACTCTTCGCAAGTAACCCCTATAACAAATTACCATACAAAATTAATTCATGTTTTCATCAACAACATCAACATTAACATTAACAACATCAACAACAACATTCTCGTTACTTAATTGAAGTTTCCATCAACAACAACAACATTAACCTATATGCAAAATTCACATACAAAATTCATACATGTTTCCATTAACATCAACAACATCACAATATTCAACAATTAATTCGCTTGGTGCTCACTTGGTGGGGCGTATGAAATAGGGAGGTGGATTTTCATTTTTAAATTTTATTAAATTCACAATTTGGTTTTTAATCATGGATCATTATTATACTAACTATTTCATTTAGTGATTAATGTATGTTTGATATTAGTTATGTTATTCTAATACTTGAACTAATAAACGTTAAGATCTCAAGCTGGATGAAATAAACAACAGTAACAGTAACAATTGCTCATGTAGTCCAAGATCAAATTCCACTCTCATACAAAAAACAACAGTAACAATTGCATCATAAACTACAACTCAGGTTTCATCTGCTTTTCTAAACACAAAAGAAAACACATTAACATATTAACATCAACATATAATATTTAGCATAAATATTAACATCAACAACATCAACATTATCTTCACTATTTCCACAACAACAAAAAAACTCAACAAACCATAACCATGAAAATTAAGAAAATGCATAAATACCTTGAAAATGGTGAAAGGGGTCGGACAGAGGGATATGGCGGTTGGACAGACGAAGGGAGTACGACGGAGGGAGACGCGGTCGGATAGACGGACGGAGGGAGTACGACGGACGCAGTATGGCGGTCAGAGAAACGGACGGGGGGAGTAGGGTTTTATCTTGAGAGAGGGAAAGAATACACGAGAGAGAGAGAGAGAGAGAGAGAAAGAAAGAATAATGTGTAGTCTGAAATGAAAATATTGTTTTATTTTAAAAAAAACTAAAGACCTATAGTAGCGCTTTTGAAAGTGTTTTTATAAACTCCCATATAGTAGCGCTTTCGTAACCCCCACCTTTAGTAGCACTTTAAGAAAATGCTCTCTAAAGTCTACCTAAGGCAGAACCTATAGCAGTGATTTTGAATCCCCCTCAATAGCAAAAAGCGCTTTCGTATCCCCCCTATAGCAACGCTTTTAGAAAGCGTTTTCGTATCCTCCCCATATAGCAGCGCTTTCTTAAAAGCGCTTTATATTGTATTGCAAAACAACAATCTTTAGCAGCGCTTTTAAGAAAGCACTTTCTAAAGTCAACGCTTTTTTCCTTTTGTTTTTTTTTTAATCTTTAGCAGCGCTTTTATAGAAAGCGATGTCTTTGTTGTGCTGCCAAAAATCATTTTTGGCATAGTGCATCATCTCTTATAATATAGTTAGTAAAGTTTCTTCTTCAAGTGAACTCCAATTACGTCGAACTCTAATGTTTGTTGGTGTTGTGAATCGGATTTCTTGAAACAAAATATATATGGTTTCTTTATGATCAAGAAACACACAAGGGTTAGGGTTAACAAAGAAAACAAGGTAAAACAACAAGGATCGGTTACAAACTGTTATTCTTTCCTTTCGCTTAGAACAAGATTACAAGTATAACAAGAATAACAAAATAACCTCTCTCACTTGAAATTAGGATTTTATTTTCCTATTTTTTCTTATACCAAGATGAGAGACTAGAATCCTATTTATAAGAAAAGTAGCACACAAACCTAATGGGCTTTTTAATAATTATCCATTACAAGCTAACTTAAACAATTGGACTTACAAGCAAGGCCCAATTCAATATGCTAACACACCTAGCAATATTGACTAATGCATGTTAGAACAAACTTCGACTATAACATGCATTACTCTGATAGCAACATGCGAACAGACTCCGACCTCATGATTAATACCTGTGAACCAGAAGCTACACTTTGATCATACTAGAGTTCGATCCAATATCTCACAGTTAGAGTATAAAGATAATAGCTTGGAAATGGAGTTGCTTATGTGAGATTCCTTACTCCAACTCCACCTTTCTAGACTTTTGTATGCATCCTTTGTAGGTCTCTAGAGCGGTGTTGGTTGGGAATGTTTTTTTCCCCTGGTTTGTAAAGGTTAGAATACCCCTAGTATTCTAATATATATCATTGGCTTTTTAAAAAAATAATTCCATCTTCATTTTCCATTTCTAGATACCAAAAAATTCAAAAAAAAATGTTGCAATACCCTATATCCTTCACAGGTGCAACAACATAAAATAAATCTAATAAAATATTCAAAAATATATAAAGATATTGACAATTACACACTAATAAATTCAACTTTATTCTAAACATAAAAGAATCCAGAAAAAATTATGCAATAACATAGTACTAAGTTCACAATTCATGCATATCTAGTAAACTAGTTATATATAATGCATATGTCTATTCCTCCATTCTGTAAACAACTCTTATGCGTACATCCCTCCTTTGAGTCCATTGATTGCTAGGTTTAATATTGTCCACTATATTGATTGTTTCTTCTCCTAAAGGTACCTAATCTTCTACAAATGGAGAAAATTCTTCTAGATCCATTGTCATGTTCACACGGATGAAGTTATGCAAAAAACAACAAGCAAGGATCATTCAAAATTGTGTTCTAATAGAATAAACTGACGGGTTTCTCAATATAGCTCATCATTTTTTCAAGAGGCCAAAACATCTCTTTATCACATTGTTGGCCCAGCATGCCTATAATTAAATAATTCTTCACGATCTTAAGATGAACAACCAACAGTGTCTCGCTCTTGTAAATGGTATTGTTTACCTCTATATAGGGCAAGAAAGCCTTCACTGTTTGTGTATCCACGGTCAACAAGATAATATGAACCTAAAATACTAACAATAACTCATTATTTGTAATCATGATCAAACAAACTAAAAAGAGAAGTTGGCAACCGATTGGAACCATTAATCCATTTTGTTTATTTATTGCATCACGTAATACCCTAGAATTTGAAGCAGGTCCTTCCCATCCTTCTAATACATATATAAATCTCATAACTCTGGTACAAACACCTAAGACATTTGTTGCAAGTCCACACTTTCTTGTACGATATTTAAATATGCCAAAAACACTTAGTGTGACTGCTATGTAAGTCTCATCTAAAGCTCCTAAGTATCCCTAAAATTTCAAAAAATGGTTCAAATTTGGTTGCTTAACTAGAAGAATATATTGAGGTAACTAGGAAAAAATTATTACCTTAAACCATTTCCATCTTTCAATAGAGCAATTTTGAGGTATAGGTTCTAGTTTTCCAAGTAAATTATTTTGTATTCTCAAGACCACGGCTAACACTCTATGACAATATCTACTAATTATTTGTCCTGATCTAGATAATCTAACTTGAATACTTCTATTTTTTGTATGACATGCGAGTATATTTAAAAACACTGAAACTTGTTCTTTCAACGCTTACTTGTCCAAGTTGCATTAATCATCCTCATATCCTTAAAACCTCACAAAGATGTGCAAATGTGTTTCTACACATTCTTAATTCTCATTTTAATTCTCATATGCAATGAGAATCACTTGTGTTAGTAATACATTCCAAAACACCCCTATGTAACTCATACCTAGCTAAATCTCTTTCATTCAAAAAATTTCTCTCATAATTATCACTGAAAATTAAGTTAAGAAAAAATAACCAACATGGTGTATGACAGAATATACATCCTCCAAATAAGAAGTTAATGAAAATTTTGTTTATTATCCATTTTAACTACATATGAAAAATAATTAAAAAATTAACAATGAATAAAAATAGCATAAACAATTAACTAAAATATAAATATAAATTCTAAATTTAAAACGTAAATATTAGAATATGAATGAGTGGAGTTGTTATATGAAAATAGGACCAAAAAAATAGAAAAGTTATGAAAAGTTTGTAAAGTATATTCATCATAGTCACAATTACTATTTATTTAACAAACAAGAAAAAGTAATAAATAAAACATAATACATGACCATGAATTAAAGAGAAATAGATGTTTGGTTACCAAAGAATTAATTGACATCTCGCTTTGCAGTTTGTGACGAGAGAAGAAACTCTGTCGTTAGGTTTTAAAAGAAATTGTGTTTTTGAGTGAGAAATTGAAGGATAATATGGTATTTTTAATTTATTTGTACATGGGACAATTTTTTGTCCAGTATTTAAGTGGGTAATAAAAAATGGGTAATTTTCATGTCCCTCATTCTTTTATTTGTGTTTTCCTTTATTTATTTTTTAAGTCAAATGTTAGACAAATAATTTTGTATTGTCCGATCCATCATTTTTTAGCAAATCAAACACACCCTTAGATATTATTTGTCAGCACAAAGCCCGTCTCAATTTCTTTATTCTAACTTTATTTCTTGCAAATGTTCCAATTATAATTCTTTTACAAAGTAAGTTTTATTTAGAAATTTCTTAATACACCTTATGTATTACTAGTGCATTCCCCCCCCCCCCCCCCCCCCCCTAAAAAATACAAAATTGTCCTCCCCCCTCCCCCCCTCTCCAAAAAAATTCAGAGATGCATCTTCGGATGCACCCTAAGTCAATAGAAGTCTGAATTAATGTGAAAAAAACTACGGAGATGCATCTTCAGATGCACCCTAATTCAATAGAAGTCTGAGTTAATGTGAAAAAACTACGGAGATGCGTCTTCATAAACATTACGGAGATAAATCTCCGAGCGCTGCTTGTACATAACGTGCCAGAACCTTCTTCTTCCTCACTAATTAAAAAAACAAAATTTTCTCTAAAAATATCTCAAAATCAATCAGAAACGTCAAAGTTTCTTCAAACAACACTAACTACATAAACTTCAAATATTCCTCACTTATAAGTTTTTTATCATTGTAAACTTTTTTTAGTTTTCGTATAAATTTGTAGAAATTGATTATCAGGTATTGAAATACATAATTTATGCATGTTTGATAGTTGATACATTATGAGAAATGTGCTTCATAGTTAAAAGTAATTGTCAATGCATTATTTTTTTTGGCTCTTGGTAGTTTGCGTTAGCGCCATTGACGAAAATGAAAGTTGCAAGAAAATATGTATATGCATCTCCGTATTTTTCAAAGTTTGAATTTCCAGGAATTAGAGATGAATCTTTGTATTTTATCAATCTGTGTTTTTTTTCTTGCTTGTATGGTTGTTTGTAGTAATTGTGTGACACTTGTCTGGTTTACTTACAAACATTATAGTTGATAGAGATGATAGATTTAGGCATGGCAAGATTGCACGGCATGCATTTGTCAAGAGAGAAAAAAGTCAGGTTTCACAATATCTTGTTCCCTCTGGCTCGGTTGATGAGGAGACGTCGACTTCTGGAGCTCATATATCTTCATCATCTTCTTCTCGTAGGAGACGGGTGTCACCTAGTGACACATCACTATCTCCATCTTCCCATAGGCGACAGATTTCACCTGGTCAGGCACCAGAGGTACCCGAGTCACCGGAGGTACCTCACTCACTAGAGGCACTAGTGCCACCCTAAGCATCAGAGGGATCTCATGCTGATGAGGCAACCGAGCTATTTGGAGGAGGCTCGTTAGAGTTATCAATGTTGCCTCTTTACATTGATCATACTGTCAGACACGTCTGGGACGGAGAGGTAAAATTAGTTGAATTTATTTTTTTAAAATTATGTTTATTATTATATTACATGTTTCTCACGATGATTTATTTTTCTGCAGGATTGTGATCCGCTGAAATTCATTAACCATGGATGAAAGATTACTAGCTTGCACCAGCCTACTGATGAGTGGTTTCAGGATGATTTACAGCTATCTAAGATGAATGACTTATGCAAGACTGGTTATGTTACGGCGAACCACATGATGCTTAATGCATTTATAGAGAGATGGCATACTGAGACCTCATCATTTCATCTACCACTTGCTGAAATGTCTATCACATTGAATGATGTATCGTGTCTGTTGCATCTTTTGATTAGGAAGAGGGTTTTAGATCATGAGAGGATTAGCAGAGATGAGGCACCTGAGTTGATGGTAGATTGTTTGGGAGTTGACATAGACACTGCCTTGAGGGAGTTTGAAGTCACCAGATGGGATCATGTTTGGTTTCAATTCTTGAATGAAATATATACGGATGAGCTAGTTAGAGCAGAGCAATATATACGGATGAGCTAGTTAGAGCAGAGCAAACTGTTGGTGATGAGGAGAAGGTAGGCAACATAAAGCATATGCTATGAGAGCATAACTGTTATGTTTGGTCGGCACTACCTTTTTTTATAGACAAAAGTGTCACTTAAGTGAATGTCTTCTACAAGTACAACTGGAAGACGCTTGTTTGGTCTACTTATATTCTAAGTTATCTGACGGTTGTAGGTCAAAAACAAAACAAGTGACAGATAACATCGCATTTTTGATAGTAATATTCATTGGTCTTTTAGTGTTTGTGTGTCTTCCTTTTAAAGTAACTCCATCAATCTTTTTTTACATTAATAGGAATCAACTAATATATCAATTTATACACGTGAACAAATACGCACATCACACCAAAACTCATGTATCTGAATTTTTCAATAGTTTTATGTAGAAACTGCAAACATTTTATTAGTATTGACAAATCTAACACTTTTCTGTAACTTTAAACTATCTATCATTTTTCATTTTTCATTTCAAATCTCAACACCTCAATTCCATGTTTTCTCCAATTTGGCAAAATAGAAGAAAAAAATGTCAAAAATATCACTCTTGAGAAAGAGACCAATAATATTGGTTTATTTTGCAATTATTATTGATAGATTTTCTGTAGAAAAGTTCGACAACAGTGAAGAATAAATAAATTCGACAGCTAGAGTTACAATCAAAACAAGTATCAAAACTTGTTCATATGCCAAAACCTAAACTACAATTGTTCAGCAATTGCTACAACCATCTCAACTCATTAAGAAGAAAAGAAAAAAGACAACCAACATAATCAGTTGTACATATGACTAGTCTTGTGAAATAGGGGCTATAGCAGGCATTATCGCGCTATAGCAATGCAGAATCTGAACAAATCATCATTGTTCCACAATACACTGTTTCGTACAAAGTGCTTCCAAATAGCGGCTATAAAAGCGCTATAGCATTGTAGCATAGCAATATGTGAACTGTTATTTTCCGCGTTCAGCAATTGACAACAACAACAGCGTTAGACTCAATGTCAAATGCAACTTAACTCTGACAGTAGAAAATTGCATGTTGAGTATATGGAAGCTGCTGCTGCATTAACAGCTAACTCTTTCTCTGAGTTGTCTACTTGTGAAGATCTGCACGTTCACGATTATCAAAATCGGTCATAATTGTCACTAAGGCGTTGCACAACAGAAATAACATTTTATATATTGGAAGAGTATTCTATACCCAAATTGTATACAGAAACAAACCCAAACTGTTTTACCAAATTTATCTTTCAATAGAGAGAATTAGTTTCACTGAATATGAGCTATGGTATGATATGATCTCAAGTTTCTATCCTCTCATTGATTTCCTCTCTCAACTCTACATGTATAACTATATCACCTTCAAAAAAAAAAAAAACATTTGTCGCAGTGTTGTCTCATGAATGTGTTCCATAAGTACATCCAATACACATACTTGATATCACGAATCATGGTTTAAAATTGTGGCAGCAGTTGGGGCCACTGTGATTGCGGACATTGTAAATGTTATGATGCAAACAGTGGTTGTTGCTGTTTCTGCATGAATTTATTTTTTATTATCATAAAATATTATAATGTATTAGTCATCTCAACCCATGTGATTTATTTCCTCTCTAAAATCTCCTATTTCTTTCAATATCAACTCTCCATCATATAAAAATCTCTAATCCTTTTAAAATACACCATAAACCTATGATATGAAGGAACAAGAGGCTAGAAAATAATTTTTGTGAGCACTGCATAATCTGTTGCGGCTTGATGTGGCTATTCTACTACATTGCAGCGTCACAATGTCGTAATTACTGTGAGTCTGAGACAATTACAGTGCAATTGCAACCTAATGTGGGTGCACACACTGCTGCAAGGGCAACCTCAATCAATAATACAGCCTAATGCAGGTGCAGACACTACCTAAACCTCAATATTACAGCCTAATGCGGGTGCAGACACTGCCACAACCTCAATGTGATGTGGCCCGCAAAGCAATTCTAACACCTTTCATGTCCAAGGCTTTCAACAAAATTTCTCTTGGTACTTTCTTCATCATACGTCTACTTGTAAAATCAATGAAAACCGTGTGTATGTCTTTTTATCTCTTCAATATTGCCCTATCACTTGTCCAACTCACAGACCTAAAGAATACAAATTTTCATCACTTAATGTGACAGACCAATCTGTTCTAAAATCCCTCAAATAATGAACTGACTGACACCTCTCGGTGTAGGCGTGTCGCGGTGTCCAACATGCGTCGGTGCCCTACATTTGTATGACACCCATACAACACATGTTGGAAAAGTCAAACACGTGTTGGAAGAGTAAAACAAGTATCCCCAAAAAAAATTATTTGCTTTGACACTTTATGAATCAATGTCCGGAACCCATATGACATATGACACTCATACAATACATGTTGGACAATTTAGACAAGTGTTTCAAAAAAAAAATGTTTTCCTTTGCTTCAACACATGTCATGCATTATTTTGGACAATTCTCACACATTTAAAAAGATTAAACATGGATTGAGGCAATGTTATCAATAAAAGGTTAAAGACATCAAATACTACTATTGTATATCGTATATGTATGGTGTTGGTGTTCTATGTTTTTGAAATTATCGGTGTCCAGTTCCAGTGTCCGTGTGGAGTTTGTGCTTCATAGCCAAGTCCAACATCATTACATCAATAATATATAATCTTATATAAGGCAATTAAAAATTTACCTAGAGTGATTTTCTGAAGTTGCCGACTGTTGTAAACCAGAAGCCTTACTCCAGTTAACATGTTGCAGGCCCTGATCACATAGCAATTGCTTGTCTTTTATTTGATTCAACCAACTTTCCTGAAATTATGAACCAGACAGGTCCAAATAAGATTTAGACAAAGAGAGAGAGGACCAAATTGTTCTTGGCAATTGCATATCATAAATCACTGTAATGTGAAAAGTAACTTGGAATCTTACTAGGTATCCAATTTGACAATGGACACCTCTTGTATCCACCCATACCAAAGAAAAGAGATAGTTCTATGAAATCCAAATAAACAAGATCCTAAGCAATGCATATAACAAGCATTCCTAGGAAGACGTGCATTCAATAGGAAGATGTGCATTCAACTTGACTTTTTGTTTTTATTTTCAGTTGACATGTTTCCATTAATAATTGCAACTATGTTACTCAATTTTGATTCTATTTTCTCAAACTTTTGAAAGGGAAATGGTAAAAAAGATAGTCCATTTTCATCATCTCCTTCACAAAACTTCAAAAATAGGTAACAGAACAAAAACAAAGTGGCTCCATCTTATTTTTTCCAAGATAAAACTGAAAAGAACATATGAACAAACGAAACACGTCCTTATTATTTTTGTATGTTGACCTTGTGTCAGATCATATCCCTTAGTACTTTCTCATTCGAAAATGGCATGGCTTGACCTAAAACACTCATTAAGACAATGACAAAATAATTATACATGTTTGCACTCACAAGTTGTTTTTCCTCTTCTGAAAGTGCTTCATCCATATGATCAAACAAAGCAGTCCATCTTGCCTGATGCAACTCTGCTATTTTACTAGTGGGGAGTCCTGCAGGAATATTCATACCACAAGGATCATAACCTTGGTTATCTGCAAATTCCTTCGACATAAGGAAAGGCAACTCAGTAGTGATTACAGATCGAACTCTCCTCCGACTGCGACGCAGAGCTGCAAATGTAAAAAAATTACAAAAACCAAATGTAAGCATATTCAACATCCAAATATTGTTAAAAGAATGAATAAATATGGCCTTACTCGAAAGACGCCCTTTGATGTCTTGATGTAGAAGCTCCAACCATTGAGAAGCAACAGTAGCAGCTGAAAACATAGAAGCATCTGTATCAGTAAAGGCTCAATAAGCTTCTATATCAGCTGAAAAACAGATATTGTGACAACGTTTTATGGTACTCATTACATGACATTAATACATCACTAGCTTTCAAACCCAATAACATAAAAGAACCAATGCCTTCCATTTATTATGCATTATTACAGGAAGTGCTTTTAACACAAGAAGCATAGCAAGAGGAAAATGACGACGAGCCTTTTAGAGAAAGAGATGAAACTGCAGTAGCATTTGATGATTCTTCATTTGACATACTGGTGGAACTCATTGATGCCTTCATTGAAGATGACAATTTCAGCGATAAAATATCATCTTCTGTAACATGACTTGCATTTGATATACAGTCTTTAAGACCAGCTTTCTCTAGACTGTATGTGTCATGATCGCAATCTTTACCCTCCAAGATCCACGAGGAATCATTCTTTGTTGTCTGACTCTTCCGTGCTTGTCTACCACCTGCAGACCCATGAAAGGTCCCATCTTCATTCACACATTCTAGGTCTCTCTTTGTCATGTCTATAGCTCCACTCATTCGATGTGCTTCTTGTTTGCTCCTATTTTCATGTTTTTCAGTTACAAGAGCCTCAATAATTGAATGGACCTGTTTTCTATTTCTTACATGATTAATAATCCCAGGGTTTAAATCATTCAGTAGTCCACTTGGAGCTGCAATTTTCGTAAATCTATTGATTTGTTCTCTCTTGGCAAGCTCCATTTTTTGCTCAAGAATTTCATTCTTACTTTTTCTCCCACGTTTCTTCGGCACCGGAATGCCTCCATGAGCAGATGAAATAAAACCGTTTCGCTTCATCTCCGTCCATATCTTCATTGGATCTTTCTCCTTTGGAGGTCCAGTACTGCTCCCACTCTGAGACAAATCCTTTGACTTAAAATGACCATGTTCTTTCTGAAAACTCACTCGTTCCACATTCACGGAGCTAGTATCATCTTCTGCGTTGAGATCCACGTTAACTCCTTTCGGATTCACAATATTACCACGCTGCTCTCTTTCCTGCTTCTCAGACAATAATTCCTTATCCTTACCAAGCTTCTCACCAAATCCAACAATTTTATTAAGATCCAAAAGCCTGGGGCTACCCAATACACTCCTTCCATCTTGCTCTTCTTTTGAGACATCCGTGTCCACTGTCAAAGGCACCTTGGTGGTTTGCGACATCTCAACATTGTCAAATGATGATTGAACAATGTTTTCTTTCCCAATCGCCTTTTCTGCACCATAAACACATTTACAAATTATATGTTTGACACAATAAAACCCAGAATAATGTCCAAAATGCATACAATAATAACATAACAATTCCCATAAAAAAATTAACAATAACATAAATAAGGTTCATACAAATAAATAATAGTTCAACTAGATTTTCTTGTAACTGTGACAAAATTTCAAAAAACAAACAATACAATATTGAATTTTACACATAAAAGATTGAATTATTCAAACAAGTGCATATAAATTAAAATTCAATCCAATAATGAAACTACCTGAGGAATGAACCAGGGATCCAAGATCTTTCATTTTGACTCGTTTTCGAGGGGGTTCATGTTTATCACCCGGATTGGTGTTAACTCGTTTCTCACTCATAATCTAAAGCACAAAAATTAGAAAAACGAATCAGATTTTCAGAATAATGATAATAATAATAACACAAGCGTAGAAAGAACGAACCTTTGAAGCAGATTGGACGGTCAAAATCGATTTTTCCAATGAATTGCATTCGCCATCCATACACGAAGGTTTGTGAGATGAAATTGGGAGAGGAGAGAAAGAGAAAAATTGAATTTCGGTGAATTAGGGTTTTATTGGAAGTGAAGATGGATCTTTGAGTAAAAGAGAGTGAGGAATAGAAGAGAGAGACAAATTTGAAATTTTAAAATTTAAAATTGAAAAATTGAATTGTTGCGTTTAAAGGAATATAGTGGGCGCGCTTTAAAATGTTTCCTTTGTTGTTTTGTTACAACTCAAGACATATCCATTAGACAACGAAAATGATGTGTTTTTTTTCAAATTTTTTCAAACAGGAGCTTTTTTTTTAAGGGATGTACATTTTCTTTTTGTTAGCACCTAGTTTTTAGGGAAATAGAGAGTGATGGTATTGGAATTTGATTGAGATAAATAAAGTTTGATTGAGAGATAAATAAAGTTTGACAAAATTAAATTAGGAACAAGAGTCTAAGAATTAAAAAAAAAAAAAAAAAAAAGATCTCCTATTATTTTTAGAGTTTAATATTTGGCCATTCAAAGTAGTTTATGCAAACATTTAATAGGATTCAATATATTTTACTATAATGCAATGTTTTAATCTTTTTGTTGTTGAAATGTTTTAATATTATTTATTATTAGTAGCATATATGAATAAAAATCGAAATAATTAAATGATATTAAGAATGTGTGTTGAATGATTTAAATGGTCGATTTATATTTATCTTAAGAAATGGGTTAAATTAAAATTTTAGTCTTTTTTATTTTATGTCGTTCATAAAATTAATTATTTTATTTTAAATTTAAATCGTTTTAATATTTTTGTTTGGGTATGAGAAGGAGTATCAATATTGAGTCAAAAGCAACACAAGTGTGAGAGACACCACATATTCACCCAAAATTTTAAGGTGGTAGGTGTATAGGTTCTCCCACTTATAAATGTTCAACTCTTCACATTTATAATAAATGTGGGACTCTAACTCACATTTGACATATTATTATTCTCAACACTCCCCCTTCAAGTGTGAGTTCACAATGCTCCCCTTCAAGTGAAAACTCTTGTCCACATACACTTGCACCGCCATGTGGGTTCACAATGCTTTGCTCCCCTTCAAGTGGAAACTCTTGTCCACATACACTTGTATCGTCGTCCGTTTGCTCCCCCTTCAAGTGTGAGTTCACAATGCTCCCCTTCAAGTGAAAACTCTTGTCCACATACACTTGCACCACCATGTGGGTTCACAATGCTCCCCTTCAAGTGGAAACTCTTGTCCACATACACTTGTATCGTCGTCCGTTTAAGTTCACAATACTCCCCTTCAAGTGGAAACTCTTATCCACGTACACTTGCACTGCCATTGACACCTATTACTAGAAACTCTTATCCACGTACACTTGTACTGCCATTGACACCTATTACTAGGCAGCTCTCTGGGCATTTCGATATATCTCTTCTTGTGCATTCGATTTCAACTAAACGCCACTTCCTGAGCATTTCGATACATGTAAGTCGGTTCCTTTACGAACCAAAGGCTCGTGATACCATTTGTTTGAGGGGTTTTTACTAGGGAGCATTGAACATTGGGTCAGCCATTGACACCTATTACTAGGCAGCTCTCTGGGCATTTCGATATATCTCTTCTTGTGCATTCGATTTCAACTAAACGCCACTTCCTGAGCATTTCGATACATGTAAGTCGGTTCCTTTACGAACCAAAGGCTCGTGATACCATTTGTTTGAGGGGTTTTTACTAGGGAGCATTGAACATTGGGTCAAGAGCAACACAAGTGAGAGAGATACCACATATCTCGTCATAGGCACTTCAACGGAACATGTCGCCTTACCACCATGTTAGGAAGACTTTTGACACAAGGAGTCGGTCCCTTACTTGAACCATCGGCTCATGATACCATGTTAGAGGAGTTTTACACTAGGTAGCATTGAATATTAGGCCAAGAGCAACACAAGTAAGAGAGACGCCACATATTCACCCAAAATCTTAAGGTGATAGGTGTATGGATTCTCCCACTTATAAATGTTCAACTCTCCATATTTATAATCAATGTGGGACTCTAACTCACACTTGACATATTATTATTCTCAACAAATTCTCGCATATAATTGACCTACAAAAACATCATAAAAAATGATGATGAATTTATTTTATTGGTGTGTTATCATGTTTCACAAAGATTTATATCATATGACTTGTCATATCTACCAAGTGACACTTTATTAAAAATATGGAGAAAAAGTATGAATTGTGAGTACAAATATTTGTAAGGGTTAAAATTATTTGAATCTAAAATAGAAGACAAATTTCATGAATGAATTTAAATATAAAGTATTAAAATTATAATTAATCCTTAATTTTTCATAACTTCTTTTATGTACTTGTTCATAATCTTAAATCATATACATCAACATTTCACGTACCACTTTTGTTTATATTTCATTTTAGTTGTTTTTACCAACTCAAGACTTTCGCTCTTACTTGTGTATAAATAAACATGAGGTTGAGCATATAAGTTGGTAATGTAATATGTATTGGTCAAAAAGTACAAGGTGTGCATGTTTCTTCTGCGAGGGCATGGAGACTCAGAGACCTTAGTAGATGTATCAAAATTTAGATACTTGATGGCTTGTTCACGGTGGCGAGAAACCCTGTGTGGTGATTTTTAGGTTATTTAAGAGATCAACTCACATGAGGTGAGAGACCCTGTCGGTGGTAACGCTTCTGGGTTGTAGGCGGGCGATTAGGTTGATGGTGTGTTACGGCTATTTGGAGTGTAGTACTTTTTTAGTAGTGGAGAATGTCTATGATTTGAGAGTCTGTTTATCCACTTAAGAGATACGATATTTATATGAGTTCCCGATGCCTAGGATTTTTACCTCCTGGACATGGTCTTAATCGCTCCTCTTTTATTATAGGAGGTTATTGACCACCTATTTTCTCGGAGTCAACGGGGGACTTTCTCTTGCTTAACTCCCACGATGGTAGGACCTCTTGGGTGATTCCATTGGATTTCGTCTGGGCAGCCCAATTGTTGGGCAAGGGTGTCTTAGTTTAGAATTTTACCAAATATAACATCACATGGTCCCTCAAGCACGAGGACTTTTCTCTAAAGAGCGAAGTGTTTAAAATCACTTTCCTTTTCGAAAAGTGTCCCTCGCCTCATCGACGATTCCCTTGACTGAGATGGGTTTTGTTGGGTGGCACTCCTCACATAGGAAAGTCTCTTATTGAAGGGAAACTAGAATAATAGGCGAGTCCCTTAGCCAAAGGCGTACGGGCTCGTGGGCGCCCGTGTGGCATGGGCGTTTAAGAGACTTGAGGAAATGTGTCTGTTTTGAGGTGACTTGCCGAGACATCCAAACATCTGTCAATTTGGCAAGATTGAGTGTTTGAGGGGAAGATACATGGGTAACATTTATGCACCTCATTATGGTATTTCTCAGGAAGGCAAATCAATTTCCCGTATTCACACATGGCATCCATACATGGAAACTTTCCTGCTTCTGGCGCCAAACAATTGGGTGAATGTGTGAGCCAACTTCTTTGGACTTCTTATATATTTTCAGAAGCATTGTTTCACTTCTTCATCCTTCTTTAAAAAAAACTTTTTGTATCTGACTTCATTTTCTTGAACCTTTAATTTTACCGACCATGGTAAGGAAAACTACGTTCATCCACGTGCAAGATATAGCTTTTTTGTATTCTATTATGGACAAGGTCGACAAGTTTCATCATGGCATCGGTTTTTCCAGCACGGGACGAGAGATGGATGTGCTCTTAGAGCATTGGTCTAGGGATGAGAGGACAAATATGGACACTTTTGGTGATCCATCTGATATTTATTTCTACCTCAACCTCCCTATTGTCTATGATTTTGGGGATCTAGTTCCTTTCACTTCTTTTGAAATAGAATTTTTTTACCACAGCTAATGTGGCCCCTCCCCATGTTACTCTAAATTTTGATATATTGTGGTAGTATTCAAGGGGAAGATGTAAAAGTTTATTACAGTGATAGTGATGATGATGATGATTCACGTTGGGTTCATACAATCGGTATGTGTTTTTCTTGACTAAAGGAAGTTAAAACATATTACCAAGAGTATTCTTTGAAAAAGGGGTTTGGATGGAGGATTAGATCATCGAAAAAGTGAGATGATGAGGAGCTCAACCACCTAATACTTTCATGTTCAAGAGAGGGGTCTAAAGTTTCAAAAATTTTATGCACGTTAAAGACACTACCATCTAGAGCAAAAAATTGTTCTGCCAAGATTTGTATTAAATTGAAAAAAAGATGGTTTGTGATACCTTACACAATTTGAATCTAACAATTCTCATGAGATTATCCCTATAAAATCAATATTGTTTAAGGCCAACTAGAAAATGAACTTACACGTGAGAAAATAATCCATATCAATGATGGTACGGGAGAAAGGATCAACAATACTTTTTCAATCACTTGTTAAAGATGTAGGAGGCCATGGAGATATTCCATTTTATGAAAAAGCTGTGCGGAATTATATTAACAAAGACCATGGTGCAATTGGAAAATAAGGTGATGATAAGGCTTTAAAAAGTTGTTTTTGTAAAACTTTGAACCACAAGATTGGTGAACAATGGTGGACAAAATTGGAATATGGAGAGTGAAACATGAAAATTAAGAGAGAGAGAGAGAGAGGGGGGGGGGATTATGGGTGAGAATGATAATTTTCATTAACCTTGTATGAGAATGCAACCAACACATTTATACAATTGTTACAATATGATTGAGATCTAAAACAAACAGTTACATAACATAAAAAGTGTAAAACTTGGGCATGTAACCAGTTACACCTTCGAAATCTTCAATTTTTTGCTACTTCAGAAGTGGAACTAGCTTTGCTATAACTAGTTATGCACATGTGTTAACCGGTTACAACATTTGAATTACCAACTATAAATTTCAACACACCACCTCAATTCAAGTGCTCAAAGTTTTCCATGTTCATGCTCATCTTCAACCTCTTAAACATATCATTTGTGACTCCCTTAGTCAACAAATTAGCAACTTGGTCTTCACTTCTGCAATATCCCAATCATAACCTTCCTTCACTAACAAGTTCCCTAGTGAAACCTCATCTCAATATGTTTGCTCCTCCCATATGTAATTGGGTTCTTATAAAGATTAATCGTCTAAACTTGTCAGCCAAGAGTGTAACAATCTCACCATTACTGCTGCCTAGCTCCTCAAATAGATTCACAAGCCATACGACTTGGTACGCATATAATGAAGTTGCAATGTACTCGGCATCACAAGATGAGAGTGCAACTATTGGTTCCTTCTCCGGATACCATGAAACTGGAGTTTCACCAAACATAATGATGTATTCAGCTATAGAATTTCAGTCATCTTTATCTTTGCACCAATTGGAATAGGTAAAGCCGAGAAAATTGCATTTTATGCTTGTATCCGCTGTGGGAAAGAGAAATCTGCAGCCAACAAAATCATATCTTAGGATCCTCTTGATTGCTTCCAAGTGAGACACCTTCGATCTCCCCATTAATGTACTCACAATACCAATACTAAAAGCCAAGTTCGGTCCTGTATTGCACAAATAATGCAAGGATCCAATCAAATTCCTATGTAGAGTTTTATCAACATCTTGTTCATCCTCATTCTCTGACAATTGCAGCTTTGGTTCAACAGGAGTAATGACAACACTACAATGCTCCATTTCAAACTTCTTCAACATCTTAAACAAGCACCTTCTTGTACCAATAGGAATTTTCCCATCCGGTAGACCAACCAACTCATAAGTAATATTCTTCTCAATGGGTTCCAACTCCTCCTTCATAGCATAAATCCATTTTGGATCACTTAAAGCCTTTTTCATGTTAACGGGTTCCGATTTTTCCGTAAGTGCAAAATGGACAAATTCACCATCATCATTGACTTTGTTGTCTCAGAACAGCTCACAATCTTGGAGTCTTTGAGGAAAGCCTCTTTGCCTTGTTGATCTTGTAACATTTTCTTCATTTCAGGCTTCAACGACGGGTTGTTTTGCACTTCCCGTTTCTCTACTTCGATAATGGTGTTGCATTCTCAAGCTTCTTTGTATGACACTTATTCAACAAATAGGAAGATATGGTTACCACTTCTCCCTATAACTCTTTCAGGAAGTTCTTCCCCTTCAACATGTTTGTCACCATGTTCATGATCAATCAATTATTCCTTTCGGTAACACCGTTTTGCTGCGGTGTATAAGGTGGCACTACCTCATGTACAATCCCTTATTGATCACAAAACCTCTAAAAGTCATTTGAGATATATTCACCTCCACCATCTGTTATGTGAACTTTAAGTTTGTAACCGTTTTTCTTATCAACCGCATACTTAAAATTCTTGAACACTTTAAATACCTCATCATTTCTCTTGATTAGTTATGTCCATATCTTTCTACTATGATCGTCAATAAATGTGACAAAGTACCTATTACCACTAATAGAATCTACTTGCATCGGTCCATACACATTTGAATACACCACCTCAAGGTGATTATTGGTTATACGGTCTGTATCCTTGCTAAATTTACCCTTATGTTTCTTCACTTGCACACATTCTTCACAAATTTCATCCAGTATGTTGATTGATGGCAGCCATGTTACCATTTTGTTCTTTTGCAAGTCTTTGAGATCTCTAAAGTTGAGATGCCCAATACGGTAGTGTCATATCCACTCTTTTCGACTTGCTGCAGTAGAGAGATATCTATGCTTTATAAACTTCAACTCAACCTTGAAGTATCTATTGGCAGTCATAGGCGCTTTAAGGACCAAAACACCTTTTGCATCTATAACACACGACCGCTTGTTTGCCAGTGAATCTTGTACCTTTTCTCAAGCAATTGGTCAATACTTAGAAGGATACATTTGATTCCAGGAATGTACAAGAAATATTTGATCAAGGAATTTCCATCATCCCTTATCATGATCAAAATATCACTTATCCCATCGGCCGCTAGAGTAGTGTCATCTGTGAACTTTATTTTGTTCTTCATGGCACACTTGATTTTGATAAACCAATTCTTCCTCCCTATCATATAAGTTGAACAACCTGAGTCTAAATATCATTCCTCACTGCATTGAACTACTTTCGTGCTCATCATGGCATTTTCCTTTACATGTAATCGGTTAACTGTATCATGTAATTGATTACAAATCTATTTCGCAGCATTCCTTGACTTGTTGTTGCTGCTGTCCTGCAGCCTGCTACTGTTGCATTCTCCTTTCATGATCATGACCAAAAGTGTATTTTCTTCATGAAACTTTTGTCTTGCAACCTTAGCTTCATCTCCTTAAGGTTCCTTCTTGTTCTCATTGCACTTTCTTGCAAAATGATTGAACCTTTGATACTTAAAGCACAACTTTTTGCTTTTGTAAAACCTCTTCTTTTCACCTCTAAAGTTGTCTTGACCATCATTTTTGTTGCAACTGCTCTCACCCCTTTGACAAGTCGAATTCTTGGAATTTTGGGTCTCTCTTCCACCAAAATTCTGAAAATTCCCTTTACTTTTCATGGGTCATTTTCCTTTTGATCTCTTACCTTTCTCGTTGAAGCGAGCTTGCAAAGTGACCTCCAGCTTGGCCTTATCATTATTTCTCTCCTTTATCTTTTGCTCATGAACCTCAAGAGAGCTTTGCAGCTCCTATTGGCTCATCTTCATAAGATCCTTTGATTTCTCAATTGCCACAACTACATTGTCAAATATTGGTGTTAAAGAACACAAGATTTATGTGACAACATATTGCTCTGTGATAATTTCTTTGAACGCCTTCACTTGATTCATTAGTCGAATGATTCTTGTTATGAAACAATTAATTATCTCATTTTTTTCCATTTGAATCAATTTGAGTTGATGCTTGTGAGTTTGTAACCTCACCACCTTCGCCTTATCAGCACCTACATAAGCCTTCTCTAAGATTTCCCACGCTTGCTTTAATGATTCACAATCACTAACTTTCTCAAAGTTGTCACCATCCACACATTGGTGGATCAAAAATAACACCTTGAAATATTTCTTCTTTTCTTCCTTATGTGTTGCTTGTTATGCATCTATTACACCTTGGACAAGAAGAGTAACCTTATTCTTGATCACTTCAATAACATATTGGTAGCCAAACAACACCTTCATTTGCTTGCACCATTTATCGTAATTCTTTTCATCAAGGATGGGTAGGGTTTGCAAGGATTCTTTCATTGGAAACATAATTCATGTTGCACACTAAATGTTTATGGATCAAAACCAGACTCTTCATGCCAAATGTTGGATCTTTTAACTACAAGGTTGGTGAACAATGGTGGAGAAAATTGGAACGTGGAAAGTGAAAAAGGAAAATTGAGAGAGAGAGAGAGAGAAAGAGAAAGAGAGAATAATAATTTGCATTACCTTAGATGAGAAAGCATCCAACGTATTTATACAAGTGTTGCAATATTATTAGGATTTAAAATATATCGTTACATAACATAAAAAGTGCAAAACTCGGATCTATAACCGGTTACACCATTTGGTTATTCGGTTATTGCTGACACTTCAATTAAATCACATTTAGTGGTAACCGGCTAACACTTGAGGTTAACCAGTTACATCTTTGAAATCTTCATTTTTCTACTACTTCAGAAGTGAAATTGGCTTTACTGTAACCGGTTACACACATGAGTGAACATCCTAAACATTTATATATGAGATACAATACAATTGAGGAATAAATTGACCAAGTAAGATAACAAAAAATCGTACTTGTAATTGATTACCCCAAAGTGGTTAATCGATTACAACTGACACTAAATAAATATTAGAATTAAATCTGCTTCAATGGTAATCGGTTACACCAAAATGGTTAACTGGTTACACCTGCGAAAACTCAACTTTTTTGCTACTGGAATGATCATCAAGCCTTTCTGTAATTGGTTAACACGGGTTACAACACTTAAATTACTTGAAAAACTTCAACAAATCGTGTTAAAGGAAGAATTTGATTTTCTGAAAGAAGAACGTGATGAGAGAGAGTTGCATTCAGAAATGAGAGATTATGATTACTGAAGTTCTCTTTTAAATTAATCTTAATACTCTCTATTTATCCAATTGCTCTTATTTATTTAAGAGATTAAATAAGAACCAGTATGTGAAAATAATATACACAATATAGTGTAATGTAAAAAATATGTTTTAATATATCATTTCTATTTTAACAATTAGAATTAAAAATAAATTACATAAAATAAGAGTTAAAAAAGTAGTACACAAATAGTATAAAACATTATTACCCATATAATCAATTAAAATCTTTATGTTTCCCATGTCATATTAATATTTTAAAAATAAAAACATAATTTGGTGAGATATATTTCATTTTCATTTTTCTCATAAACTAAAACAATAAAAAATAAAACCTGCTCCATCGAAAAACAAAATCAGCCGCTGCCACATCCCACAGTGGCCTTGTAAGCACTGAACAACTCATCTCTCCGGAAACGTAACGGTACTTGCTCGTCGGCCGCCGGAAACAGCGTTAAACTCTTCCAGGTTTTTCTCCCCTTTTCGATACCAACGCAATTTACGGCCACAGATCTCCACACCGCACCGTGATTGACAACATATTCCTATTCATTTTCCCTTCATTGCCATTTTTTTAATAAATTTTTTGTTTTGTTTTTGTGAATTGATAAGGAAAATGGCGTTTAGAGGCAAAGAAATGATGAAGAAAGTTCTCAAAAAAGTTGGAGAGAAGAATTTGACTCCACGAGTGAAGGAATCTTTGGAGAAATGTCTTCCTCGAAGCAAAGTTGTGATGAATCGCGCTAAACGTGGTTTATTTGCCGGGAAACACATTCAGTTTGGTAATAGTGTTAGTGAAGATGGTGGTAACAGGTTTGTATTCATTTCTTTCATCCATTTGATTTTAGTGTTTGTTGCTTCTAATTGTCAATTAGGTTAGGATTTTTTCATGATTTAGCTTCTAGGGATTTACAAATTCTGGATAAAAGAATAGCTTATTGTGAAGGAATGAAGCAATAAATCATAGAGACACATGTAGTAACTTGAGAAATAGAAGTTATTTTATGTAATCACAAGTGTCTGTGCATATGAAATACTGATGCACACTTGACAATGACACGTTGATACTGATAATAATTTCATAAAATAGAATTATTGAATGTAAGCAAATGTACTAGTGTAGTACACTAGATGCACCTTTAATCTGAAGTGTCAGTGCAGTGCTGTATAAGTACTCGGTGCTACATAGGGAATAAGATATTTATGAATTAAGGGTATAAGGTATCCTAATTATGTAGAATAGAAAACAACCATAGCTACAGGATTAATGGAAACGAAACTTTCCAATGTCTTTCGCTTTCTATCCCCTTTCTTTCTAACAAGGAAAGACTGTCGTAAAGAGCAACAAAGAGAAAGTTCCTGGTTAATAAATTTTTCATGAAAGAAAGATTATCTGTCTGTTTAGAGAACCACATATCTATAGGTAAAGTACACTGGGATAACATTTTGCACCACTTCTTGAAAAATCCTTTGAACTTGAACATTAAGAGTTGTTCAAGCTTCATGGGCCAACCAAAGTTCCCCCGTGAAACCCTAAAATGTGTCCCAATCGTAGGTAGCTGCTGGGAAAATATTGTCCATCTTGTTAGATTAGTTACATCATTGTGATAAGCATCTTATCAATCACAAGATGCCTATGATTAGGGAATGTGGAACACAGAACTGTTACATGTCGTTATAAAGAATACTATGGTCAAGTCATTGTTATCACTTGCAGATTTTATTGCTTGTAAGAGTACTTGGCTTGTTTTCAAGGCTTTTTCTCTACCATCTCTTGTTTTCATAGGTGGTCTACATGATTTTTTCTTACTTGCACTTTGCTTGCATTAACTGGTGTTATACTAAATATATTCTGCATAGTTTGTACAAGTTTCTTTGTAGACTTCTTTTCCAACTATTATAAGGGATGAACCATGGTTCTCAATTAATTTGATTGTTAAATAACGTTGGCATTTTTCCATTTATATAATAAATATTGCTCTGGACCCCAGTTCTGTTCTAGTAATTGTTCACATTTGAGTGATTCAGTTAACAGTAATCTTTATCTGGTTTAGAATGCAAATGCTGAAATAAATTCCAAGTCACATGACACTTTTATATTCATACGATCCAATTTTATTCAAATTTCAGTATGATGTTTTGTTACGCAGCTCAAGTATCTCAAACAGTATAAGATTTAGGTTCCAAATTGAAAATTAGAAGTGTCAAGGAACTCATCATCCACAAGGCAAAGAATAAACAATATAATTTTCTGTCCCTTTAGGTAGGACTGTTGAACAGTTACAGTTGATTTGCCAGCTTTCTCTTCACTTATTGAGTGACTGGAAATCAAAACATTTTGAATCATCAGCTTTCGATGTAGGCTGGTTTCATTAACTTGCTTAAACTGTCAATTTCTTGGATTCTTGTAATTCTTATTGAGTTCGAAACTTTATTATTGACCTCATTTTTTGTGGTTTATACTTTATATCTACTATAATTGTTAAAGAATTGGTCTTCTCAATTCATTCGGCTTTGATGTTTGATAATAAGAATACTAGTTTCTTGATGGCTGGCTAGTACAGTTTTTGGAACTATATTTGATTGTTGCCTATATTTGTTAGATTGGACATGGATCTCAACAGTGCTGCTTGCAATATCGTGATATCCTGCATGTTCTTGCCTGTCATATTACAGTAATTGCATGATAAAACAAGAAAGATTATGTTTTCTGGTTTAGTGACCATAACTCAATTTAGAATTTTGATGTTAACTTTTGGCTGCTCAATTTGTGTTGGGAGTTTCCTTTACTTTGTATTGCATATTTGGGAGAGAGAGAGAAAGAAGACTGCAATATTGATGCAAATTCATTTCTTTTTCTTATGGCTTTGATAGGACAAGGAGAACTTGGAAACCTAATGTCCAGGACAAAAGGCTCTTTAGTTATATTCTAGATCGTCACATTCGTGTTAAAGTCACCACTCACGCTCTTCGTTGCATAGACAAGGCAGGTGGAATTGATGAATACTTGCTAAGGACTCCTTATCACAAAATGGACACAGAATTAGGCCTCTTGTGGAAGGCGAAGATTGAGAAGTTGTATGAAGAACTTGGAACGAAGGAGGTTGTATTCTTTTTGCCAGAGGATGAAGAGAAGTTTGAACAGGGCTTTAAAGATTTGAGATTAGCCGAAAGGGAAGCACGAAAAGAAGTCAGAAAAATGGTGTACGCCGGGATGAACAAGCATAAACCAATTGAGGTTGAAAGTAAGGATGATCAATCTAGTGACGAGGGAGCTGCTAAAGTTGAGGGAGAAATCTCACACGATCCATCAAAGAGATTGGTTCCTGTCTCATATGTCTTAGCTGCCGACAAACTCAAAGTTGGAAGTTATATTACTAATTGATGTTATGTCTATTAGTGGCAGTGTAAGTTGTTTTAGGTCATTGAGTATAAAAATCTTGGTTATGTGATTTTTGGTTTACCCTGGTTTATGCTCTAAACTTTCTGTAGTCAAAAGCAGAATTTATTGCGCCAAAATAATAGTTTATTTCTTGTACTAGAACCAAATTTCTTGATGCACTTAGTAAATCTAAAGGGTATTCTAACACTGTCGGTCCAATCTGGTTTTTAAAACACTGCTTGGCGGCTCTAGTGCTGGATGGTTTTTTGGTGTTTTTTTTCTCTAGAAGTTGCAAAATGTTGTGGGGGATGTGTGTATGTTTTCTTCCAAATGTTAGGGAAAATTATAAAAATTTATACATTATGAATCAAACTGACATTTTCCTAAATTTTGTAGTTGTTCAATCGGAGTTTGTGAATCAATTCCGATCTATTTTTTGTGTTATACAATTTATAAAGTAAATGGGATTATTAAGAGGTTCAAGAATTGCATTCCTTTGTTGATGTCACATTTTTAATCTGGATGTGTTGGGGAAAAGTAAGTGGTGATGCAGTAAATGGTGTACAATATGAATAACATCAGTGGCAGGAAAACGGATTTTGCTATAAAGGTGGATTTTTCAGGACTGTTATATCATTTGAGGGTGTTGGTTGACACTTAACATGAAGAGCTCCTAAGAAAGAAGGATACTGTTATATCATTGAGCAACATAGTTCTAAACTTATAGTTTGGGAAGCTAACTAAGTATCTTTTTGTTGGGAGGGTTACTTTGGATAAAAATGTGTTAGAAAGCTATTCTCATATATCCAATGATGACAACATTTATCTTTAAGTCTTGTTTGGAAGAAACTCAAAGAATGTAGTAAAAATTTATTTAGGGAGATATAAATAATGAGCAAAAATGTCATGTAGTGGGGTGTGATAAGATCTCAAAGCCTAAGACTTAAGTGGAATTTAAGAGGGTTAAATGGATATTATGAGAAAAATATATTCATATCCCATCATTTATTTCCTACTCTTATATTATACTTTTTTTTTTTAATTACCAAAATGCTCTCATATAAATATAAATAGTTTATTTTTATTTTTTAAAGAAATTTTCACTTTTCCTCGCTCACATTTCTCAAGTGTTCCATCTAGTTGAATTTTTTTTATCCTAGAACTCTTCAAGCAATTCTTCCGAAACCGGAACTTTATCGGTAAGTCGTCCGGTCTTATAATGTCATCGGAATTCTTAGGACTCCACTTTCAATTTTTATGCTAAACACCAAAACTCATTTGTAATATCTTTCGGTTTGTGGAAACTCTTACCGTAACTCCTTTGCAAAGTGGTCTGATATTGTAGAAAGTTAATGCACCGAAACTCTTGCAACATGTGTTCCGGTTTGGTTTTATGTTTAATTTTCTTATGTGTTTTTGTTATTTTGACAGTGACGCGAACACGATGAAAGCGAAAAAAACACAAAAAGGAGGTTGAATTGTGTTGACTTTATCTCCTTTTAAGTTTTCTTCTTCTTCTTCTTCAAATGAATCTTAATCAGATTCTGAACACTTGGTTCATAGTCTGACTCAAAAAACATTGTTTACTTCTGAAGGTACTTATCAAATACTGAATCAGAATTTGACTTACAGTATCAAAGTTGACAGCAACAAAATAGTTCAGAAAGCAACTAAAGTAAAAGCAAAGACACAAGTAGTGAACCTGGTTCCTCTCACAATTTTAGAGTAGTCCAGCCCCCTTGCAATTCGAAGGGATTTTCATTATAACCAAACTGATTACAAATGCTCAAGCACTAAGCAAGAGACTTCAAATACTAAAATCCACAAGTAAGAGACTTCAATGCTTAAGCACACAAACAAGAGACTTTCAATGCTCAAACCGTCAAGTAATAGACTTCTATGCTCAAGCAGACATGCAAGAGACTTTAAATACTCAAGCACTAAAGCAAGAGACTTCTGACTCCATAACATACTGTTAAGAGATTTGAGTAACAACTACACTTGATATACAATCAGAGGTGTGGACATAACACAGCTTAGAAAGACTATAAGATTTAAGAAATTCTAAAATATACAAGTGTTAAGATGTTCTAAGTCTAACTTATTTTTGACAAAGTAACTTCTCTTTGAAATGTCAAGGTGCAGAGTTTGTAGCAGTGTGTTGTATTTCAGTAGTTGATGATCTTCTTCTTCAGAACTTCTACTCATTAAACACATTTCTGCAAGAAGAATTATTTGTCGAAGCTCAGAAACCTAAGAAGAGATTTTTTCTCAAGTCTTTACATGAACAAAAGATCTCTGAGTCTGTTAGAGTTGCCTCGATTGAAGAGATTCTGCTTCAGAGGTTGACTTTTTTCAGACTTCACTCTTTAGAGGCTGATCACTTCAGAGTCTACTTTTTGGCTTCTAAAGCTTCAGAGTCTAGGTCACCAGAAGCTGACTTTCTTTAGAGTTGACTTCTTCAGAGTCTGGATCTTCTATCAGAGTCAAAATCTTCAGAAGTGGTTTTCAGAGCCAGAGTATGAATTTTAGATTCATAATCCTTAAGCTTCTCTTTATTTGTTCTCAGACTTATGATCCTGCATACTTGAAAAGATGTTAGAATATCCAATTATTCTTTAAATACTTTGCTATTATCAAAATCCAAGGGATATGATATCAACAATTTTTGTTCCAACAATCTCCTCATTTTTTATGATGACAAACAAAAGTATTTAAAAATAATGATTTTTAATTTAATTAACATGTTGACTTCAGAGTCTGAGGTTTGTAAGCCTCCCCTGAGTCTGATAGTCCAGAGGGCGAGGTTTGTATGCTCCCCTTAAGTCCTATCCATGTTAATTAAATTCCTTTAAAAGTACGACAACATTAATCTTCAAAAATTAAACAATAATAATAATAATAATAATAATAATAATAATAATAATAATAATAATAATAATAATAATAATAATAATAATAATAATAATAATAATAATAATAATAATAATAATAATAATAATAATAATAATAATAATAATAATAATAATAATAATAATAATAATAATAATAATAATAATAATAATAATAATAATAATAATAATAATAATAATAATAATAATAATAATAATAATAATAATAATAATAATAATAATAATAATAATAATAATAATAATAATAATAATAATAATAATAATAATAATAATAATAATAATAATAATAATAATAATAATAATAATAATAATAATAATAATAATAATAATAATAATAATAATAATAATAATAATAATAATAATAATAATAATAATAATAATAATAATAATAATAATAATAATAATAATAATAATAATAATAATAATAATAATAATAATAATAATAATAATAATAATAATAATAATAATAATAATAATAATAATAATAATAATAATAATAATAATAATAATAATAATAATAATAATAATAATAATAATAATAATAATAATAATAATAATAATAATAATAATAATAATAATAATAATAATAATAATAATAATAATAATAATAATAATAATAATAATAATAATAATAATAATAATAATAATAATAATAATAATAATAATAATAATAATAATAATAATAATAATAATAATAATAATAATAATAATAATAATAATAATAATAATAATAATAATAATAATAATAATAATAATAATAATAATAATAATAATAATAATAATAATAATAATAATAATAATAATAATAATAATAATAATAATAATAATAATAATAATAATAATAATAATAATAATAATAATAATAATAATAATAATAATAATAATAATAATAATAATAATAATAATAATAATAATAATAATAATAATAATAATAATAATAATAATAATAATAATAATAATAATAATAATAATAATAATAATAATAATAATAATAATAATAATAATAATAATAATAATAATAATAATAATAATAATAATAATAATAATAATAATAATAATAATAATAATAATAATAATAATAATAATAATAATAATAATAATAATAATAATAATAATAATAATAATAATAATAATAATAATAATAATAATAATAATAATAATAATAATAATAATAATAATAATAATAATAATAATAATAATAATAATAATAATAATAATAATAATAATAATAATAATAATAATAATAATAATAATAATAATAATAATAATAATAATAATAATAATAATAATAATAATAATAATAATAATAATAATAATAATAATAATAATAATAATAATAATAATAATAATAA
Source organism: Lathyrus sativus (assembly GCA_963859935.3). Taxonomy (NCBI): domain Eukaryota; kingdom Viridiplantae; phylum Streptophyta; class Magnoliopsida; order Fabales; family Fabaceae; genus Lathyrus; species Lathyrus sativus. Next base: position 28,384,518 of record OZ012740.1, on the reverse strand, counting down.
TAATAATAATAATAATAATAATAATAATAATAATAATAATAATAATAATAATAATAATAATAATAATAATAATAATAATAATAATAATAATAATAATAATAATAATAATAATAATAATAATAATAATAATAATAATAATAATAATAATAATAATAATAATAATAATAATAATAATAATAATAATAATAATAATAATAATAATAATAATAATAATAATAATAATAATAATAATAATAATAATAATAATAATAATAATAATAATAATAATAATAATAATAATAATAATAATAATAATAATAATAATAATAATAATAATAATAATAATAATAATAATAATAATAATAATAATAATAATAATAATAATAATAATAATAATAATAATAATAATAATAATAATAATAATAATAATAATAATAATAATAATAATAATAATAATAATAATAATAATAATAATAATAATAATAATAATAATAATAATAATAATAATAATAATAATAATAATAATAATAATAATAATAATAATAATAATAATAATAATAATAATAATAATAATAATAATAATAATAATAATAATAATAATAATAATAATAATAATAATAATAATAATAATAATAATAATAATAATAATAATAATAATAATAATAATAATAATAATAATAATAATAATAATAATAATAATAATAATAATAATAATAATAATAATAATAATAATAATAATAATAATAATAATAATAATAATAATAATAATAATAATAATAATAATAATAATAATAATAATAATAATAATAATAATAATAATAATAATAATAATAATAATAATAATAATAATAATAATAATAATAATAATAATAATAATAATAATAATAATAATAATAATAATAATAATAATAATAATAATAATAATAATAATAATAATAATAATAATAATAATAATAATAATAATAATAATAATAATAATAATAATAATAATAATAATAATAATAATAATAATAATAATAATAATAATATTCATGTGCTTAAATAATTTTTATCTCTCCCTCTTTTGTCATCAACAGAAAGATAAAGGAAATAAAAGATATTGAAGAAAATTTTTCATTAACCCAAAAAGAGATTCTAAGGGTGACTAAACTCTAAAGCCTAAGGTTTCTACTTCAGAAGCTCCAGAACTGCTTTCAGATCAGCACCCGTGTCATCTTGTATGGTGTCATAACCTTCATATGATTATACAAATCCCTTTGCTTATTAGCCATGGCTTCCTATTTAACAGCAACAAAAGCCATCTTTGCTTCCAAGATCTCTTGCCTCTGACTGGAAGAGGCAACAAACTCTAAGGAGATGTACTTAAGATTTTGAAGAACTGATATCACAAAGGTGACGAGAGAATCCCATTTTGCAGCATAAGCTATTGGGTCCGAAGTTGTAACTCTCTCAACAACCAAATTATGCAATCTATAAAAAATAACATTTATATATTCTTCCACTTGAGCTTGGATATAAGGTGGAGGAGGTGAAATGTCATTTTGCGGAAAGTTTATTTGTGAGGGAGTGGTAAGGATTAATGTGCCAGATTCTAACACATCATCAGTTCTTTTGGGAGAGGAATGAGGTTAGATTTTTGGTTTTCTTTGACAGTTTGGTTTGGGGAAGTTTCATGTTGAGGTTGGTCCAAAGAAACTTGTTCAGTTTCAATATGAGGTTTAGATGTAATTCGAAATTGGGATTGATTTTAAACAATGATTGGTTCAGATGAATGTTAAGATGGAGGTTTAGGTGAAAGTTGGTTGATGATTAGGTGAAGATGGTTGTTGAGGTTTAGGTTCAGGTGTAGGTTCAGATTCTAATTGATCTTAGGTAACAAGTTCAACTTCAAATTGAATAGATAAGTTATTCTGATCAGAAGTTGTTTCAGCTGAACATGCTTGGTCATTATGTTGTTTTTGAGGGGTGAAGGTTTTGAGGGGGATAACTTGAATAGGTTTGAGACCCGGAGCAACAGTAAATTCAACTCCTTCTGGTACACCAGAAGCTTCAGCTTCAAAGGCGCCTTTACTATGTTGTTCCTTTAGTCTTCAAAAGATGCAGGTTGTTCCTTTGCATGATCCAACATAGCAAGGACAATTAATTATACTCCCCTTTGAATGGATCCTTCTACAACCTTATGAGCTCCAACATCTGCAAACTTTATCTTCCTGACAAAAGGCACCTCAGTTTCTTTCTCTTCCTCTTCCTATTCCTCAATAATTTTAGAAGGAAGCATCAACTTTCTTAACTTCCTCTTCTTCACAGGTGCACCAAATGTGACTGAAGATGAATATGTCTTCTGAGGCGTTATTCCACTTCTTGTCTTAGTGGGTATCAAGACAGTGGAGGACACCACCTCTTCAATCGCATTATAAATTTCCTTCTGCTATACAACTTTCTTCTTAGGAGGCTTCTGAACTAACTCCTGAGCATCAGAAGAAACCTGTTTTCTTTTCTTAGAAGATATGTATGCATCCTTTGGTTCTTATGGTAAATTCTCATAGTTCAAAGTAACACCAACTTCTTTTCTTGCCATCTCAATGTATATCCTAATTACATCATGATTGCTTGCTTAGTAATTACTCGATAATCCTCAAGATAGGCAGATTTTGAACTTCTGAATCTGAGAGTTCCCTCTAATAACACCATTTCATTCTTATTTATAAGCTTCATGTTGGCCAGAACTAAAGCAGAAAGAATGTTCCCATGAATCTTCTTTAGATCATCATAAGCAGAAGCATCTTTCAAGGAGTTAATCAAACGACTCTGATAGAATAATTCTGACATGATTCTAGCATATGGTACATTCTTCTTCTTATGCTTCTTGCTATCCTTGATAGCTTCACATAGATGGTGGAAAATGTAACCAGGGAGATTGGTGTTTTCTTCATTGACTAAATAACAGATGAAATGTCTATGATCCCAAGAGATTTGATAATTTCTACCTTCTTTAGGGATTATGAATCCAATGAGGATCTTTAATAGAAGCTTGTAAGTAGTCTTCATGTTCTTCACATTTCCAAAGTCTGAAGAGGAACACATGTTTTCAGAAAGCTCAAGTAACCTAGGTTTGGTGACATTAGCTTCATGACTTCTTTCCTTGGTGTTCAGGATGAACCTTCCTGTGTTTGAAACACCAAGAAGCTTGTCAATAATATTTTGAGGGATGGTGAGATTAACACCCATCACAACTGACCTAATTTCCACTTCCTAAAACTCTTTCAGATCCATTTCCTTTATACTCTTCCTTCTCAAAGAGTTGTCTTTCAGCACCTTCTGATTTTCTTCCATAGAAGCAGCAAGCTCATCATATACTTCAGATCATACCCAGAAGTCCATGACCAAATGGGGAAAAGTTGGTTCATTCAACACGTCGAAAATGAAGACCATTCTTGAACTCTAAAGAAAGTCCAGAGGGAGTAACCATTCAGATTGAAGGAATCAAAATCCATAATTTGCTCCACGATGAGCTTCATATCTTCTTTCTTGATATCAATGGTTCTAGGTTTGATATGTAGACTTTTATCATATTCGACATATATAGGTGCTTGTAGAGAAGATGATGAAGCCATTTCAAAAATGGGTTTTATAGTTCTTAGGATTTATTTTGAAATGGGTAGTTTTCAAAGAAAGCTTGAGAAAATAAAAGTGGGGGAAATGAGTGTGTGTGTTATGTGTGTGTGTGATATATATATATATATATATATATATATATATATATATATATATATATATATATATATATATATATATATATATATATATATATATATATATATATATATATATATATATATATATATATATATATATATATATATATATATATATATATATATATATATATATATATATATATATATATATATATATATATATATATATATATATATATATATATATATATATATATATATATATATATATATATATATATATATATATATATATATATATATATATATATATATATATATATATATATATATATATATATATATATATATATATATATATATATATATATATATATATATATATATATATATATATATATATATATATATATATATATATATATATATATATATATATATATATATATATATATATATATATATATATATATATATATATATATATATATATATATATATAAAGAAAGATATAGACAGAAGTATATGAGTATGATTAAGTAGCGTGTTTTGAGTGAAAATAAATTTTTGATCAAAACAAAACTTAAAGATAAAGAAGGTGGGATGCATAATTTATAAGACAAATCATTATAATATGAAGGGTTTTTACCCAGAAGTTACAAGCCATGTGTCAGAAGACATTTTAGATTCATAACACGTAAGTGGGCAGATGTCAGAGGAAGTTGAAAAGGTTTTTCCACTTGTGTGGATATCAGAGGCAATTAATCTTATTTAGAGTTTTAGAGGTTGAGATGCTTCAGAGGCTACTATTTATCATAGGCTAGCTTAGAGCTTCTGATCATTATCAAACTCTGATTTTCCACTCAAATGCAAGCACAAAATTTTAAAGATTTTTAAAGCGCTTGATTCTGAGATATAATAAGATTCTTTACGACTCAGATAGAAGTAGTATTATCATAATGAAGTGTAATTATACTTTCATGAACATGAAATTCTACAAACTGATATTAGAAAATCAGGTTTGGAAACTTCTGAGTAAAAACAAAGAAATTGTTATACCTTTCTTTGTGCAGGTTCTGATATGCTAATGAGATTGTTCTTGAGGAGCTACTTTGTTCCAACGATGCCTTTCTAATAACCGTCCTGAGTCTTTTCAGAGACCCTTTCAAGCTTCAAAGGTTGGTTAAGCATCTAAAGCACCAACTTCTGATTAAGTAGCTTTGGTCTTCCCAGTACCAATAATCCTTCCTTGCTAGTTTCTTCCAAATTCTCCATTTTCTTCCTTCTTTTGAGTTAGGGTTTGGAACATAGGCTTTTCTTTTGTTATATGTTGTAAGCAACCATTTTCCCGAAACTGAGATTGTTGATTTTTTTCTTTCCTTTTAGCATATCTGCAGCAAATAAATCTCACTCTTAGGTACCCATACTCTTATGGGTCCTTTAAGGCTAGCCTTAATGGGCTTTCCCTTATTTTAAGTCTTAGCTTTGTAATAAGGCTTTGAATCATTCAAGATTTTAGATTTAAAAGTTTTTTGTCTTGAATGAATCCTAGCCTCGGGTTCTAAACCTTTCAGAACCTTGTAACTTGGTGTCTTAGGTTCTAGTTTCTTCAAAACCTTTGACTTTGAAGTCTCAAGTTCTGATTCTTTTAGAACTTTTAACTTAAGAATCATTGGTTTTGATTTCTTCAAAACTTTTGACCTTGGGGTCTCATGTTCTAATTTCTTCATAACCTTTGACTTTATAGTTATAGGTTCTGATTGGTTAAAACCTTAGCATTAGTAACAGGTACAAAATGATAGTACATCCCTTTTTTAGCAGAGCTTGAAGAAGAAGAGCCTGAGACAATGTATACATACAGTTTATGACAAGTAACATATTTTGGGAACAAATGGCAGACACGATGTCAGAGACATTGTATACTAGGAAGTAAGAACTAGTTACACAACCAAGTTATAAAAGATTAACTTATACAAGATGATGAAACAAAAAAGTAATAAATAACACAAAGAATTGTTAACCTAGTTCATTGAAATCACACCTACGTCTATAAGGAACTCTACCTAAGAAAGAAAATTCACACTCCTACGGAAAATGCATTTAACAACGGTTGGGAAAAATATATAATAACGCGGGCCCAGGCGCTGTTATGTAGAGTGTCGTTGTATATATGATACTTATAATGACGATCCAATAATCGTTGTAATAAACTGGAAAGCGCACGCCCTATCACAATAATTATAATATATAACCATTGTAATAAATTGGTTAGTGCAAGAGATATTATAACAGTTATGGTATATAATCGTTGTTAAATTTTCTGCTGAATTAACAAATAATATCCTACTTTTATAATTAATCTTATTTTTTAACCTATATTATTGTTCACCATATCACAACAAAAAATACAACTCACATTTGTGATAAAATTATCATAATAACATTAATTGTATCATATTCATAATATCAAATAATTGTATCATATTCAATACACCATAACATCACCAAATGAATCTAAGGTAACTAATACATCAACCATTACACCATCAGTCAATATACAAATCTAATCAACTATAACATATTTCATCATTGTTGTTACAACAAATGCAATGAACACCACAAATAAAAAAAATCCAGGTAATCTTCAACTGTTTCTTCATCTTCACCTTCAACTTCAATTCGTCCTCTTTAGGTTTGTATGTGTTAACCATCTCCTTCTTCTCATTCAAGTTCTTTACCAGTGAAGAAATTATATATTTTTCCCTAGGATCCATCTCCTCATCCAACCAAGAAAAGTGAGAGCATTTTTTGTATCCTTGAATCTTATACATCCCACAGCCAAAGAAACGACAACCTGGGTTCAAATTGGTCCATGCTGTCATCAACGGAGCGTCAAGACCACACTTGCATACGTAACTTGAATGACTTGAGGACCTGCTTCCATGGCTACAACCGTACTGATGAGACATTTTAATGGAAGGATTTTATGGAAACTTGAAGAAATTGGGTGAGAAGACAAACAACGACTAGGGGAAAAGAAGACGAAAAACAATTCAAAAGGATCAAGAACGTAAGATATAATAAACAAAAACAACAACATTAATGTTTCAAGATACACCTTTAATGTCGAACAAATTACGAAGTTCATCTAGTTTATGAAGCTATGAAGAAAAAGTACAAAGTGAATGAAATTAACACAATAGCTTCATACTTCTTGTATTTCTCTTCATATCTACACAAACCATATGTATCAACAACACACTAATCAACAACATACAATAACATAAGATATAATGTAATGCTTCAAGATACACCTTTTTTAAAATTAATCGTGGATATCGAACAAGTTATGAAATTCATCTAGTTTATAAAGCTACGAAGAAGAAATATAAGGCGAATAAATTTTACTCAATAGCTTCACATTTTTTGTATTTCTCTTTAGCTACACAAACCATATGTATTTCTCTTGTTAAGGTGGTGAAGACGAATCTGAAAAAATGAGAACCCGTTTTTAACAAGAAATGTAAATGGAATTTAAACATGATTTTAATGAATGAACCTCAAGTTAGCGATTGGTGAAGACGAATCTGAAGACGTATCTGAAGGTTGAAGTATGTTTAAAGAGTGACATGGATGTTACAGTTATGTTATGAGAGAGAAGAGTGAAGCCATGTTAGGATTTTCTTTTTTGATAGAAACAAATGTTATGTACTGAACGATAGATACTTTCACTTATATACTAAAAACTATCACTTTTCATCACGGTTAGAAAGAAAAACCGTGATGCAAATTTCAAATTTTACAATGATTGTATTGTAAAACCATGGTTAAATAACTTCCAAATTTTACAACGGTTGGTTTAATTAACCGTTGTAAAATCATTTACAATTTATTTTTTAAATAATGGACTTAAGTGACACACGCTTAATGTACTATAAAAATAGAAAAAATGTAGTTGTTGGGAATCGAAGCTTGCTACACATCATTTATCACTACGATTTTTTAAGAGAACCGTCATTAAATTACTATTTATAAATCTAGGGCACGAAAATGTTAACCTACTACAACGGTGTATATGAATCCGTTGTAAACCTGATGTTATTGATTGTGCGTTTTGTAGTAGTGTCACTACTTTGAATTAATACATTTAATCTTGAACGTCTCTTTCTAATCCTAGTGACTTTCTATTTTGGACCCCTCTAAATATGAGAATTCCTCTCAATTTATCTCAATCACCAACCCATAGTGATTAACTTCAATAACAACTCTATTGATTGTTGAATTTACAACTCAACTAAGACAAACTAACAACTATGCCAAGTTACTGAACCAATAGTGTGGTGTACACATAACACAACTACTTTGTTCTCAAATTTATAGAATTAGTGTCTTAGAACCAAACTTTACAACTCATAAACCAAACTCTATGCCTTAAGATAAGAATTGAGGCACTATAGTGGTACACAAAAATACCATAAACAAAGACTCAGAATATAAACCTTAACACAATGAATCTTCAAAACATGCACACCTCAAACATGAAGTTTGAATCTTCTTAAATAGCAATGCATTCTAGGATTTTCTCCTTTGAATTTCTAATTTAATTTCGTCCAAAATAATAGCTGAGTCTGTTGGATTTGATTTGCTCCATAGATATCTCCAATAAAAGATATGATTTGTTATATTTTAAATTCAAATTTAAATCATATTTGATGTTCAACAATTGTCAAACAAATCAGGTAAGCATTGCTAAATAATCTACAACATATCTGATTGAATCTTAGTAAATTTTTTTTGCACCAAATAACATCCATCATGGCCTGCTGACCAGGTACATATGTTGCACTACACACATATTGGAACACTGTGTTCCACATGTTATACCGGAATATCCAAATAAACTCTCTTCATATAAATATTCTTTGTAGAGTAAATTTTAGGTTAAATCTGAATCAAAACTACAATAACATCTGTCTATTGCCAAAAATCAGATGTTACAACACACATGTTGGAACATCGTGTTCTACATGTGTCCCTTTTGCACCAAAAACGACTTAAAAATACTCTATGTTATTGTTTTATAATGCAATTAATCCAAAAGGAGTAGCAAATTAGTTAGAGTTTTAGTTAAATCTTTCATCTTTAATTTAGTTAAATCTTTCATCTTTAATTAGACTAAGAACAATAAATTAAACTAACCATATCTCTAATAATAAGAAGTAGTTAAATGGTTTCACTAACTGTATTGACGAGTGTAATGTGTATGTGTATTAGGAAGATCCTAAAGTCCCACATTGGTTGGAGATAGAGTATTGAAATAGTTTATATAGAGTGACACCCCTCATTTTACTAACCGGTTTTGTAAGGTTGTGTTAGGCCAAACTCTAATAATGTGGTTGAGTTTTGGAGAGTTTATGGAAGTTCATAGTTTGTGAGGTTAATATAGACTCTTTGTTGATGACTAATGTTTTTGCCAATAATAAAGACAATAGTTCTATGGGTATAACTTTGGTTGCAAACACTTGTCTTCTTTTATAGATGGATTGAGAGATTGTAGTTAGAGTGATTAATATTTATTAAAGGCTTAAGCCTGCGTCTAATATTTATTAAAGGCTTAAGCCTGCGTCTAATATTTTCGAATGGATCGAGAGATTGTAGTTAAAGTGACTAATATTTGTTAAAGGCTTACTTTTAAGTCCACGTCTAACATTTTCGAAAGTTTGAGTGATCTATACTTAAAAGTCTATTTCATTTGAGTATACGTAAACAAATTATTCTACTAATATTTAAATAGACTAACAAATTACGAAAAATAATTATAGAGAGATTAACAATTTTTCTCTCAAATATAACAAGTTAGTTGATAGTAGTAATTTTTAAATATAATATTTTTTCTCTCAAACATGATAAATTAGTTGATAGTAGTAATTTTTAAATAAACTTATATATCAAAAAAAATGTGTTTGATTATAGTTATTTTCTAACATATATATATATATATATATATATATATATATATATATATATATATATATATATATATATATATTTATTTATTTTATTTTTTCAAGCTTAAAATATTTTTTGATAAAGTAATTTTTATTATTTTATCTCTCAATTTTAAATGAGTTTATTATATTTTACTTTCATTAAATTATAACAATTTTTCTTACTAAATAATTCAAATAGTTTATTGCTTTTAACTAAGAGAAAGCATAATTCCTAATAAACAAAAATAAAGAGCGCCGTCTGTGGGAATCGAACCCACGACCACACGGTTAAATAAAGAGCGCCGTCTGTGGGAATCGAACCCACGACCACACGGTTAAAAGCCGTGCGCTCTACCAGCTGAGCTAAGACGGCTCGTTGATATGTTTTCTTTTTCATCGTATAATTACTTTCTATGAAAAAGGTTTTGAAGTATTCACTACCATATCCAAATCCTTCCACTGTTCTCAGGCTCAGCTAAAACCCAGATAAAACCCCATGTGTTAGATATACAAAGATTCAAAATCATCATCTTAAAACACAGAAAAATAAGCACAAAATGCTTAGCACTTCAATCTTGTTCACGCTTCCCACACAAACTTATTACCCTAACATTTTCCATTCACATTTCCCAAACTCAACTTCCACTCACCAACATCATCTATATCCGAAGCAGAAGCTAAAACCTAAAAAAAATAGATTAATCGTGTTAAGCGATTCCAGTTACGAAGTTGGCGGTGGATTCCCACTCGATGAACTCAATAACCGAAACGGAAACGAAAATTCGGAAGATACAGATACTTCTGCTCAACGAGAAGCACTTCTTAAAGGAGGAGATCAAGTTATCTCCGTTCTTCAGGAAATGATTACTCTCGTAAGTTTTTTCTTAGGGTTTTTCAATGATTTCTATTATCAGAATTTTCATTTCTATTGAGTTTGTTTTATATGTCCATAGTCTGTTTTCAGCTTATTTTTATAAGCTCTTAGCTTATGAAAACGGCTTGTTATGATGGTTTAGATCAGAAATTGCGTGATTGTGTGAATACATGTATAACTTTGTTGTTGCTTTAGTTGGAAGATATGGATATGGACGAAGATTCTGAAAAAGTAGCAGTGGAGATAGCTGCACAAGGAGTTATTGGTAAGAGAGTTGATCAGATGGAATCGGATTTCATGATGGCTCTTGATTACATGATCCAGCTTGCGGAGCAGGATCATGATGATAAGGTGTGATTTTCAAAGTAAACTTTAAAACTTTAGGAATATAGACTATGGATCAAGTGAACCAAAATACCGCTTACTTAGCCTTGTTGAATTGAAGGTTTTAATTAAGTAGATTAAGTTTCAAAGTTTCACCCATTGGAAAACTATTTGATCACCAATATATCTATTTTGGCTTTAGAAATTTATTTAAGGATTATTAACTAATGCTAATAGTTAGTAAGAAACTTAGATGAAATTAATTCCTATGGTTGGTCATTCCTACTATTTTGTATCAAGAGAAGGATAGTTGTACTTATGGTTGATCATCAATTCCTCCCTGTCCTTTCAATTTTTACTTGATTGCTGTTATTAGGTAAGAAGAGTCCTTTAAATGATGGCATGCCATAATTTATGTTTTGTTGAGCAAACAAACTGTCATAAAGTTGTGGCTGGGAATTAAATATGAATATATTTCATGCAGCGCAAATCACTGTTGGAAGTTATCAAAGAGACAGTATTATCACATCTAAATAAAAAATGCCCACCCCAGGTAAAGAACTTCTTTGAGTCACTTCTTGAAGACTTTTCTGATCGGTTGTGAGTTGTATACCAACGTGTGCTTCTCCCTTCATCTTTTAGGTTCAAGTAGTTGGTCTTCTATGTAGAACTCCTAAAAAGGAAAGCAGATATGAATTGTTACGCCGAGTAGCAGCTGGTGGCGGTGCATTTAAAGGCGAGAATGACTTGAAGATTCATATCCCAGGGGCAAATCTAAATGACATTGCTAACCAAGCTGATGATTTATTGGAGGTATTGATAGAAACTTCAAGTCTTATATGGGTTACTAGGTTCTTCATTCAATTATTTAATCTTTAAATTGGCTTGTACTAATATTTCTTTCAAGTTCTTTAGAGGTTCTCAATATTGGAGGGCTCACTTATATTTTATACTTTTTGTTTTCTATCTATTTCTTTTTCTTCGAAAAATTATTTCCATGTCTTAAATAGAAATATCTTTCTTTTCTTGTTTATTCTAACAGAAGCTTTCTGAAATATTGGGCCGCTTTTCTTATTTTTTGAGTTGAGTGATAAAGATCCGTTCTATTTGAAGTTTTGAGCAAGGAAACCACATGGATTATAGACACTTTTTGGCTAATTGTTTGGCGTTGAATTTTATGTTTGCAGACAATGGAAACTCGTCCTGTTGTGCCTGATCGAAAACTGCTTGCAAGGCTTGTTTTGATTAGAGAAGAAGCTCGTGATATGATGGGAGGGGGGATTTTGGATGAAAGAAATGATCGTGGATTTTCTACTCTACCTCAGTCTGAGGTGCATTGATGTGACGTTTCCATATTAGATTTAGTTTTACACAATTTTATTGTCTGTGTCATTAGGGCTTGGAAATTTTCACTAGATATGTAGAGATCTAAAAGTGAACTTTGTGGTTAGTCATTGTCGAAAATATGCTTCTGGCATCGTTAAAACATAAAACTGTTGGCATTGCAGGTGAATTTCTTAACCAAATTGGTGGCTTTAAAACCTGGGAAAGTTGTTCTTGATATGATAAGAAATGTGATGCAAGGAAAAGATGAAGGTGCAGACAACTCTGGCAAGAACGATGAAGATGATTGGGTTCCAACAGGAATAGCTGGAAGGGTGAGTTAAATTGGATGTATGTGTATTATTTAACATGTGAATGTGTTTTACGTGCATTCAGTTCAAGTTGTAACATATTTAATTTGTATTTCATAATATCCAGCCAAGTGTGACAGGACAGAGGCCACTTCCGGTACGCCCAGGCATGTTTCTGGAAACAGTCTCTAAGGTAATGATATGTCATATTTTTTATGTTGATTGGTTGTCTTTGAAGCAATGTAGCCTGAGAATTCCATGGAATGGAAAGATATTTGGTTCAGTCAACATTTTCACTCTATTGAGAATCCAAACTGATATAATTTGATAACTTTTTCCTATGCTTGTTTCTTGATATGCAATCTGATTATTACTTAGATTTGAATGATCTTCTTTTGCTTGCATTTGCACTTCCAGTTGATATTCTATGTTTGTCATGTCAGGTCTTGTCTGGTATATATGCTGGAAGTGACTCTGGTATCACTGCGCAACATCTGGAATGGGTAAATTCTTTCTCACTTCACCAAATCCGTAATTATTTCTATTTTCTAAATCATGTGCTGTGTGTGCACATTAGCCCATTGGAAAGACATGTGCCATCCTTTCTATCATAAATATATATTTCTATTCTGGACAGGCTTTAAAATTTTCATGTTTTCTCTGTATTTTTCATTTGAAATTTCATAACCGATCTTTAATTAACCCGTTAAAGGTTACTAAGTGCTAAAAGTACTACATGTCTCCAGAGGAAAATGCGGGTTTAACAAATTCGATAATGAAACTGAGTTTGGCATATGAGCATACACTCACGGTATTTTAAACTGGTGATCTGCTGAATGATCTGTAACTTTTGTTCCCTTCCTTTGCTTGCAGGTTCATCAAAAGACACTTCAAGTCCTTCAGGAGATAGCATTTAACTAGTTCAATCTCTATCTCTTCCCATAATCCTATTTTTTTATGGTGAAGTATGACTCAATGTTGTTACTCTCTGCCACATAGAAGACATGGTAGGCTGTTTATAGGGATAGCTTTACAGATAATGTCATATTTTTGAACCTTTACAAAGTGATGTAAATTTACTACAATACTGTGAGGAAAAATCTACTACTTATTTGTCTAAAAAAAATTTATACTAAATGGAGACGATAATGAGATTTCTACTCCAATGTTATTATAAAGAACGAATTTCAAGTATTTGATTGTTAAATCTTATAAATTAAAGATTCGGGAATAGTTTTTATCGTTCAATAAAATTCCTCCGTAAAGAAAAAAAAGTATCTGTAAAATTGCCTCAAGGAAAACAATTATTTACACCAATTAATTCTCAAATAATCAACATTTTTGCACTTATTGTCCCTAAGCCTTTCAAATAAGATCTACATTCTCCTTTGACTAAGACATTTATGAACTACTCCTCGAAAAAGAAAAAAAATGGATCTTTATGAACTACGCACTAACAGAATCTGACTACACAAATTTCTTCTAAAGATCTACAAGAAAACGTCTTCTAGTTATTTGCAGCGAAACTCATACAAATTGGTGGTCGAACTTCAAACCAAGCAAGAACAGCCGAAGGAAGAATCGATATCCCATCTCCACAAATCAAACCAGAAGCAACAGCTGGAACCATCAAATCTGCTTCCTTTCTTTTCAATTTACTCCAAACAAACACAACTAAACTTCCCACACACATGTCAACTGCGAAGTAAGCACCAACAACAAAAGGCACAGCCATTGCCATAGGAAGTGGGACCCATTTCCCAATACTTTTAGGGTTCCAATCTCTTACCAAGTTAACCAACACAGCAAATGCAAAAAACCCATAACAGAATTCCAAGCAATGGTTTGGTAGTGCTGAAAAGCCTTGAACACCAAGAATTGCCATGTTTCTATAGATGATAGCATAAGGTGCTTTGTATTCACCATCAGGGTCTCCAACATCAAAAGAATGGTAGAAAAGAAAGAATGTGAGAGGCGCTACAACACAACCTATTGCTGTACCGATTGCTTGTGTTACAAGCATTGATCTCGGTGAAGTTAAAGTTAAATGACCGGTCTTCATATCTTGCATTAAATCAGATGAAGTTGAAGCAAGTGATTTTATTAGTCCACATGCTACAAGTCCAGCTACAACACCATCACTTTTCCCTCCTAAGGCTGCAAGAACGAAAAGTGCTACTTTTCCGTAATTATAAGCCATGTTCATGTCAGTTAAGCCAGTACCATAAGCATTGCAGAAGCCAAGAATTGGTGCTAGGAGATAAGCTATCACCACAAAGTACCACTTCACTTGATGGAATATTAAAGGGATAACATTGATGGAGATTACGGTGAGTACCACATAGCCTGCACATGCTAACCATATTGGAACACTTTCTTTTATAAAGAATTCATCACGGGTAAGATCGTCTGGAGTCTTGTTCTGGTCATCATCTGTAACGGAAGCTGTAGTGGAAATAAATAAATATTAGATTTAGTGTTGTCAAATAGCGGTTATAGTGTAGCATAATATAACAAATTACTCTTGTTCTATAATATGGAGTCATTCTTCTCCCTACATCTCAGTTTTATCATTTGTATATGGAAGAAAACCCAAAACCCACCATAAGAACACCATAATGCCACCATCCTTCACGAACTTGCCACAACGGTTGTGAAAAAGTCTGTCACCACAATCCGCCATGGCCTATACGTGACAACACTGCCTAAACTTGAAAACTACGCAAACCCACAAACAGCAAAAAGTGATAATAGGACATTTATTTACCTGTTCTGCGATTCCTCCTTTTCACGCAAGCTTGAAAATTTAAGGCACTAAAATATATAACTTTGATAAAATTGTAGAGTCCGTCACCAAGGATTAGTGCAATGGAAATAAAAACCTGCATCATGAAAATAAAAAGAAAGTTAAAGCCTAAAGTGAAACAAAAAAAATGTAAACCCAAATTTCATTCGTTGTTGATTCAAGACCTTATAACCATTAAGACTCTTCATGCTACTTTCTGGTAAACTTTCAGGGAACCAATTTCCTTTTAGAACTCTGATCAGTGGCCACATAATGCCCCATGAAACTACAGCTCCAAAAAGCAATGATAAATTGACAAGATGTGAACAAATCATTCCTGTCCCAACATACGTCATGCTGAAATCAAAGTAAAATCTGCAAAAAATCCAACATTCAAATCAATTACAGTCGACAAATGTTTCATTCTTCTGATGCATAAAACTAAAAAAGAGTCATAGCAGTTGAAGTAAAAGCACACACGTGTTTTTCCATGCTTTCAACCCGAAAGTAGGAAACTGAGCGAATCCGCATTGGTCTCCACCAGCATAGAACCATTGGAAGAAAGACCAAAGCAAACTGAATGAGAAGAACCGCATGAAACCCTTAACCTGCTTCCTGTGAAAAATGCCAAACAATTTTTTATACATTCTCATCTTGAAATTACAAATATAGAGAACTAGTACCATAACTAGTTTTGTAGTCATACTTGGCCATGACATTTCCTTTAGGAGTATGGAATCCATTAATAAGAACACCCGTTGCAGTTCCAGTTGGATAAGGTAATTTAGCATCTATTATCATCATCTGTTAAATAAACATAGCAAACAACGTTCAAGTTACTCTACATTAATATAGAGTTATAGAGCCTATTTGACAACAATGTTTGACAGCAGAAAATCCGGATTCATTCATACGTAATACCTTTCGAAAAGGAATTAATGCTGTTAGCCCAACAAAGTAAGTAACAAAGAGAAAACCAGTCATCCAGCCAATTCCAGGCTCCTTGGTGTCAGGAGTATTCCCTGGTGTACTAGCCCCTCCTACTCGCTCATATGTCTTCCGATTCAAACCCAAGAGGTAAGACCCAAAACCACCTACATATAAACAAGTAAAATTCACAAAACTGTAAACAGAAACATATTCAATTTCAAAAGCAAAAAAAAAATCATAATAATGACCTCCATAAGAAGCACTGTAGCATGCAACAGCACAAGTCTGAATAATGGTATTCTCCTGTCTAGTGAAAGGTGTTGAAACAATATTTGCTTTCTCAAGAATCTTAGTCCAAAGTTTAATGAACACAAAACCAAGAAGTGCAACTGAAACATTAAGATTAGGGACTAAACCAGTTGTGAGATTCAGCTTCAACACAATGACACTATAAATCAAGCCAATAAAGACGCTAGTTATCAGTCCTCTAACTGTAATCTGTTGTGTCCACGGTGCTATTCCACTTGGATCTTCTAAATCAACTCCAGCTTTTTCCACGTCTTCTCTCTCCAAATTTTCAATCTCTCTGAGTTCTCTGAGTTCTTGTTCTTCATTGCTTACATTTCCCATCGGATTATACTCAAACCCTTTGCTCCTTATAAATGTATCAATCTTCAAATCTCTATCGAAAGTATCATTTCGTCAAACACAATGTAGGTTGAAAAAAACAACAAAAAACCATCAAAGATCATGAATTTCGAAACCTAACAGGTATTAAAACATCATCGTGCGTACCTTATCAGCAATGAAGACAAGAGAAGAGATTGATGAAGAAGGTGAGTGAGATAAGAATCTCAAAAACCCACCAAAGACTGATCAAATATATATGAATCAATTTGAAAAGTGAGATTACACGATCAAATTAAAGATATTTGCAGTACATCGCAAAAAAGTACATTGGAAAATTAAACAGCACAATTGTGCACTCTGCGTTTAATGTCGTACATTTAGTAAAAGTAGTTGTGTTGTGCCGTACTGCAAAATTGTCAAAGGAAAATAATAATAATAAGAAGAAGAAAAATAAAAAGAATTATTATTAGTGTAATTTGTACTACACGTGCTTCAAAAAATATATATTGTACTACACTACCAAACCAATTCATGCTATTTTTTATTTATTTAATAAAAGTGGTCTATGAATTTGGATGTACGAGAAAGAGAGAGAATGTATTTGGCACCTGTTTTTGTTTTGTTTCGCGTGGGTTCCATCTGGTGGAGTAAGGTTTACACTAAATTTGGTACTACTATTTGTTGCGTATGGCTTTCAATATTGCAATATTTTTTCCTTTTGTAGAAAATAATAAATCTTTCACGAGAATGGAGAGAGACTTGTAAATCGTCAACTAGTCATTTATTCACATAAAACAATAAAAAAAGTAGTAGTTCAAGATATGAAAATTTAGTTTTCTAATGTCATAATTATTTTTTTGAAATGATATATTGTTTTGTTTATTGAGTAAAAAATCTTTTAATAATAACATAACTTTTTATATTATAGTGTAACACATTTTTTTTTTAGTTTAGAAAGATAAATTTTGTAAACTGCATATTCTTCGTAACGATAATTTGTTTTTGTCTAGTATATTGAAGACCGTAATATATATTGTATTGGTAAAAAAGTACATGCGTGTTCCCCTTGTAAGGATAGGGAGACTCGGAGACCTTAGTAGGTTTATGATAATTGTGGGTGATAATACAATTCAATAATAACAGTAAAAGACAATCGGAAGTGGATTAATCTAACAACATCACACAACAAATACAACAACATAGGCATATTAAGTATTCTCATCCACACTACATAACATCCAGGAAATCACCAAATGCAACTCAAATGCAATGCTTCCAACAACTGACTCAACATTCATGTGGTACCAACTTATGAACACATAGGTTCATTTCACTCCATGATCCCCACCGTAGGATCACTTTCCTCTTGGAACCGGAGCACACAATAATCGCTACCATCACCATAGGTAACACTCCACTAATCTCCCATAATAGAAATTAACTACTCACACCTGATCCATCACAACGGGATGAGGCTCACCAAAACTTGTTACCATCACCACAAGTAACGCTTCACTAATCCCCCATAATAAGAATTAGCTACTTGCACCCGATCCATCACCATAGGATCGAGACCACACCATAATTAGAACTAAAGTTCCAATAACATGGATGCATGGACTCTCAACATGCAACAACAACACATACACATTAGCCCCTTTTCTGACTTGTATGCCACCAACAACATAATCACTATCAAAATAACATGCATATATATGAACATACAACATCATTAACAACATCCTCATAACATCATACACCATACACAAAATTAATTAATATTACTACAACCAACAACAACATCAATTCAACAACTCATATATGCAAACTCATAAACATACAATCTTGTAACAACAACACATGATTCTCACAACTTGATAGTCATGTTCCACACCACATCAACATCAAAGCCACATCATTAACACATTAACAACATTATCATGACGACATCAACATATCAACATCGTTATCAAAACAATTCATTTATTCATCAATCGAACCTATAAACAACCAACTTCACAAATATAGTAGACATAAGAATAATATATAAACCTTTCACCTATCACTATTATGCTATGGTACCACTACGCCAGAAATGAGTTTTAGCAGCGCACCCTTTAGCAGCGCTTCTTAAAAAGCGCTGCTAAAGGGTGGGTAAAAAAAAAAGAAAAAAAATTTCCCACCTAAGACAACGCTTTTTAAAAAGCGCTGCTAAAGGGGTGGCCTAAGAAAGCGCTTTTAAAAAGCGCTGCTAAAGGGGGACCTAAGAAAGCGCTTTTAAAAAGCGCTGCTAAAGATGTCCCCCTTTAGCAGCGCTTATTCTATAAAGCGCTGCTATATGGCATTGCTAAGGCACCCTAAGAAAGCGCTTTTAAAAGCGCTGCTAAAGACATTTGAAAGCGCTGCTAAAGGGGGACCTAGAGGGGGACATAAGAAAGCGCTTTAAAAAAGCGCTGCTAAAGGGGGCCCTGTAGCAGCGCTTTTTCTATAAAGCGCTGCTATATGGCATTGCTAAGGCACCCTAAGAAAGCGCTTTTAAAAGCGCTGCTAAAGGCCATTAAAAGCACTGCTATAGGTATTAGTATTATAATTTTTAAATACCCTCCATAATTTTAAGAGAAACAGAACAGTCGCATACATTTCTTTTCTTCTGTCTTTCTCCTCTGGCGAACGAACTTGCCCTATTCAAGTGCCGTCATCCGCCGTCCGACCGTCGCCCGCCGTCCGTTCACCGTCCGTTCTCCGTCCGTTTTCGAGTGCATCCGTCCGTCTGCATTGCATTTCCACCATTGTTAAGGTATGTGACAATTTCAAGGGATTTTCTTGTTTTTTTTTCTTTTCACCATTGTTGGTATTTGAAGACATTAAAGGTTTTGAAGGTTTTTGTTAATACTGTTATCTAAATATTGATGGTTTTTCTTTTCACTATTGTTGGTATTTGATGGTTTTTCTAAATATTTGTTTTCACCATTGTTGGTATATTATTGTTTTTGTTGTTGGTATACTATTGTTTTTGTTATCTAAATATTGATGGTTTTTCTTTTCACCATTGTTGGTATACTATTGTTTTTGTTGTTGTGTAGATATGTTTCTTTTGAGGACATGCAAGTAAATTTTAGTGTTGATAACGTATACTGTTGTTGAGTAATTATTTTTGTTGTTGCGTTCAAGTATGATACGTATATTGTTGTTTTGTATTGAAGGTTTGAGGACATGCATGCAAGTAAATTTTAGTGTTGTTGTTGTGTAAAAATGACTTATTGAAGGTTTAGTGAAGGTTTTATATGTTGATATGTTATTATGTTATTATGATGGATTTCTCAATGTTTATATGATATATATGTTATTATGGTTTTATATGTTTAGTTAGGATTTCTCAATGTTTAGTAAGGGCGTCATTTTGGTTTAAGGATTATCTAGTAATTTTAATATGATTTGTTTTGGTGGATTATCTAGTATTTTTAATATGATTTGTCTTGGTTAATTATTAATATGATTTTAATAAAATTTATATTTTGTCTGCTATAGGGGTTACCTGTGAAGAGCAAAGCTGTGATCGTTTCCAAGCATCCTATTGCGTAGCATTCTTAGAAGTTAGTGATTTCCTTACAGGTATTCTCTGTTTTGTTTAACTTTTATAGTTTAGTGTAGATTACTCAATTAGTATGGATAAAAAATGGATGTCTGGTAATCGATTGTCAAAAGAGTACGAGAATGGGGTATCGAAGTTCGTTAAGCTTGCTGTTGAACACGCCAAAGACCCCAGTAGGATCACATGTCCTTGCTTAGGATGCTGTTATGGGCGTCGAGTTGACGCCGTTCAGTTGAAATCTCATTTAATGAGACATGGAATTGACCGAAGTTACACATGTTGGACATTACATGGTGAGATAAGTAACGAGAATGTTGAACCCCGGAATAATACGATATGTGCTTCAAAGGACAATGGCAGAGATACATATGATTGTGATCGAGTCGAAGAGATTGCAGAAGCACTTGAAGAAGATCTTCAAGATTGTCCCAAGATGTTTAAGAGGTTGGTAAGCGATGCAGAGAAACCGTTGTATAAAGGTTGCACTACTTTCACAAGATTGTCCGCGGTATTAAAGTTGTACAATTTAAAGGCGGGTAATGGATGGTCGGATAAAAGTTTCACAGAGTTGTTAGCCCTACTTCAAGAGATGCTTCCGGAGGATAATGTTCTTCCCAATCGAACCTATGAAGCTAAAAAAATGTTATGCTCTATTGGCATGAGCTATGATAAGATACATGCTTGTCCAAATGATTGCATTTTGTTTCGAAATGAATATGCATCATTAAACGAGTGTCCTAAATGCGGTGTATCTCGGTATAAGAAAAAATTGTCACCAGCAAAAGTATTATGGTATTTTCCTATAATTCCGAGATTCAGACGCATGTTTCGTAGTGAAACAGATGCAAAACACCTGACTTGGCATGCAGATGATAGAATTGTAGATGGGAAGTATCGACATCCGGTAGATTCACCACAGTGGATGAAAATTGATAATGATTATCCTGATTTTGGAGAAGAAGCTAGAAACCTTCGCTTGGCATTATCGACTGATGGAATGAATCCGCATTGTCTGCAGAGTATCTCACATTCTATCTGGCCTGTAATTATTATGATTTATAACCTACCTCCATGGCTATGTATGAAGCGTAAGTACATGATGTTATCTATGTTAATTTTTGGCCCTAAACAACCAGGGAATGACATAGACGTATACCTGACACCTCTAATCGAAGACTTAAAGAGTTTGTGGGAGAACGGTGTGGAGGTTTATGATGGATATAGGAAAGAAAGTTTCAATTTGAGGGCGATGGTGTTTGGCACAATTAATGATTTCCCAGCATACGGAAATCTATCTGGGTATAGCATTAAAGGTCAATGTGCGTGTCCTATCTGTGAAGAAAATACAGATTGGACGCGGTTGGAATTTGGTCAGAAGAATGTCTTTCTTAGTTATCGTAGATTCTTAAATTCTAGTCATCACTACCGTGGGTGGAGAAAAGCATTCAATGGAGATTCAGAACAACGTAAAGCTCCACCTACATTGACCGGCGAACAAATTTTTGAAAAGGTGAAAGATGTGAGTACTAAGTTTGGCAAGCCTTTTGCTCATACGCTTGTCACGCGTGGGTGGAAGAAGAGGTCAATTTTGTTTGAGTTGCCGTATTGGAAGTCGTTGTATGTAAGACATTTTCTTGATGTTATGCATATTGAAAAAAATGTATTCGAAAGTGTTATTGGTACGTTACTCAATATACAAGGAAAGTCTAAGGATGACCTTAAAGCAAGAAAGGACTTGGTAGCAATGGGAATAAGGAATGAATTAGGACCCTTGAAGAAAGGAAATCGCACATATCTACCACCTGCTGCTTATACTCTATCTAGAAAGGAGAAAAAGATACTGTGTAAGTTTCTGAGTGAAGTTAAAGTTCCAGAAGGATACTCTTCAGATATTAGAAGACTTGTTTCTATGAAAGACCTCAAGTTAAAAAGTTTAAAGACACATGACTGTCATGTTATAATGGAACACTTTCTACCAATAGGTATACGTTCTATTTTGCCAGAAAAAGTGAGAGGCGCAATAACTAAATTGTGTTTTTTCTTTAGGTCAATCTGTAGTAAGGTGATAGATCCTGCGATCTTACCAACATTGCAAAGAGAAATAGTTATTACTTTGTGCGAGCTTGAAATGTATTTTCCTCCATCATTTTTTGACATAATGGTACACCTAGTTGTTCATCTTGTGAAAGAGACACAACTGTGTGGACCTGCCTATATGAGATGGATGTACCTTGTTGAATGTTATATGAAAATATTGAAAGGGTATGTGAAAAACCGAAGTCGACCAGAGGGATGTATTATTGAACGATACATTGTTGAAGAAGCTATTGAGTTTTGTACTGAATATTTGTCCAACGTTCAATCCATTGGCCTCCCAAAATCTCATGTTGTTGAAAAAATAGATGGTAAACAATTAATTGGAAATAAAGTTGTGACAGTTTCAAGGGATGAACGGGAGCAAGTGCATTTGTATGTTTTGCACAATGACATTGAGGTTGAACCGTATGTTCAAATGCACAAGGACGTTCTCCGAGGTTTAAATCTGAATAGAAATGAAAATTGGATAGTGCGTGAGCACAATCGAAGTTTTATAACATGGTTCAAGGAGCATATTTTTTCAAAGTTTTATTCTGATCCCGCTTCAATAACAGAAAGGTTGAGATGTTTAGCATATGGTCCAAGTTTGCATGTGTTTTCTTATAGCGCATACGCAATTAATGGATACACATTTTATACCAAGGAACAAGATGATAAAAGTACAATGCAAAATAGTGGTGTCACTGTGCTTTCCGAAGCAATGCACATTTCCTCGTATTATGGGGTTATCGAGCGCATTTGGGTGTTTGATTATGAGAAGTTTCAGATTCCTATCTTTGGATGCAAGTGGGTTGAAAATAACAGTGGCATACAAATGGATAAATCAGGTTTTTTGAAAGTGGATCTTAATAAGGTGGGGGTACAAAGATGAGCCTTTTATTCTAGCCACGCAAGCTAAACAAGTGTTCTATGTCACTGATCCGACAAGTACGAAATGGTCTATAGTTCTTTTTTCCAACAAAGTAACCGATGATAACATTGGAGAAAAGGGGGATGTTTATGTTGAGAATGAATCTTATATTATAGATGATCCAGATGAGAATATTAGAGCGGGCGAATCATATATTAGAAATGATCATAACGAGGGAATTTGGATCAATCCATCTGTCCGTGTTGTTAAGAGACAAGTAAACCCCGTTACAACGAAAAAAAGAAAGAGATGTTAAAGGATCAACCATTCTGAACTGGGCGTCAGTGTTATGCATTCATACATCAGGTACTTCGATCCTTTTTAATTAAATAATTGAACATTTTAAAATTTGCTCGTTTAACTTAATATTCTAATGTTGATTATGTTTTTTTAGGTTCTTGTATGACAAGTTATTGGTCCCGAATGAATTGACTTCAGTATTCACATTCTTATCTGCTAGCTGTGTCAACTCACGTATAATAGACCAGTCACCAGATACAGTCAAAGAGTACACAGTGCAGAGATTTATGCGCGCGACTATGGAGAAGTTGTTCTTGTTGCCATATAACACTGGCCATGGGTTAGATTTTATTCTAAATTCATTTATTATAATTGTTCGATTTTTCCCTTTCTATATATATAACATTTCCGTCTAAACTGTTGTCTTATTTTATAGTGGACATTGGTTGTTGATTACATAGATTCATTGGATGGCGATACAACAAAATATGAAAATCTGAGGAACTTTGTTGATACGTAAGTGATGACATATACTGTTGTCTTTAATTATATATCTTTATTTATTATGTGACATTGTTCTAAATATGCGTTTATATTATGTTAGAGTTATACAAATATTCAGAGCACAAAGAGATGCAACGATGCCAAAAAGTAAGGCTAACAACATCAACTGGATCAGAGTGGAGGTATATTCTCGCATGTTTCTACTTGATAAAACTATTTAAACTATATATCCGGATAAATGTTCGTTTGCTTTTTCCATTTACAGTGTCCTCGGCAGCGCAATGGTATTGACTGTGGATATTTTGTATTGCGCTTTATGAGAGAAATTATTCTTTCTAGTCAACTTGAGATTCCAGTCCTGGTATGGATCAATTCATTATATAAGTTATATGATTCATTTTGATAACTATCCGATACTTCATCTGAGTAATTAGTTTTATACTTAAATCTTATTCGATCTGTTATATTATGTAGTATTATGATGAATTCAAGTGCGCTACTTACACGAAAGCAAAATTGGAAGAAATTAAAGAGGAATGGTGTCAATTTATTCTTGGGTTGAGAATTGTATAGAGTTATCGGATTGGAAGACTTGTAATTATATGTGAATTGAATGTATTTGTGTTGTTGTAATTCTGAGGATCGAATTTTGTTGTAACATATTTAAACAGGTTTATGTGTATATTAAAATGTTTATGAACAAAGTCATGAGTTACAATGTATCCAAAGTTTTGAATTGTACATATAAGGCCAAAGTGTTGAAATAAAGTCCTGAATTATAAGCAGGTTTGTGTAATATAAGCAGGTTGTTGGTAAAATATACAAAACAGGGTGAATATTTTAAAAAAAAAAAAATTTAAAATCTGGGACATTAGACAACGCTTTTACATAAAAGCGCTGCTAAAGGTCACAAATATTACGCTACAAAAGCGCTGCTATTGGTTTGGAAGGGGGGGGGGGGTCTAAGGCAGCGCTTATAAAAAGCGCTACTAAAGGGCGGGCTATGGCAGCGCTTTTCAAAAGCGCTGCTAAAGGGGGAGTCTAAGACAGCGCTTTTTGAAAGCGCTGCTAAAGGGGGGATGGTTGGGGGAATTATGCAGCGCTTACAAAAGCGCTGCTAAAGGTGCTGCTGAAGGGAGCTTTTAGCAGCGCTTTTTCATTGAAAAAAAGCGCTGCCTTTACCTTTAGCAGCGCCACTTTTGGCAGCACTTTAAAGCGCTGCTAAAGGCCAAAAAAAGCGCTGCTAAAGGTCTTTTTTGACATAGTGTACAATAGGTGCATGGATAATATTCAAACTTGTCACCAACCACTACCATTTTACAACTCTGATTATTAACTTTCTAACGCTTCGAACGGGGTGTCATTTGGACATATGGATCAAAACATTGGATTGATCAAAACACTAGAGCAATCAATTGCTGCCAAGGGATCAATTGATTGGTTGACGCTATTATTACCTAATTTTTCAAAAAAAGAGTGGAGAAACCGATTTGCATTATGAAGTAATTGATTGGTCCTGCATATTTTTCCAAAAATTCTAATTTTTCAATGTTACGGGGTTTTCACCCAAATCTCATCTTCAAACCCCCTAAATCAGTCCCAATTTTATTCAAAATCACCTCTATAAGTTGTCTAACAAGAACAACACATATATCATGTTAATTAACATTAATCTATCAAATTTTCTCATGATTCAACTACTTAGATTGATGCCTTAATTCACCCAATATTCTATCAATTTTCATGGATTCACTTGATCTCAAGGACACAATAACAACACATCACCACACACAACTTCAATTCATATAATGGCACATGAAAACAAAATTATCACCATAATTGCATCAATAATTCATCATAACACAAAGCAGATTACACTTAATCTACTGATCTGGTGTGATCATAATGGATCGTCGTGGTCTTCAATGTAGGGCAACAACAATGGTTGTAAGAGAGGAGGGAGTGTACCTGCAAGGTACTCCAATGCCAAAGTAATTTTAGGCTAGAGAGAAAGCAAGTACGAGTTTTTAGGTATGAGTTAGAATGATTAGAATACCCAATCCTCTTAAGAGAGAGGGTATTTATGAGATTCCCCCTAACGCGGGGCCAAGGTCTCCCATGTGACCAAAATATCTGGTCGGCCAATGGGGGACTGCCAGGTGGAAGATCTAGCACGTGATCTTTGACTTGGTTCAACTGTCCCCATGAATTTCGGAGGGGGAGTTGGTCGTGTGAACTGTCAAGCGCATGAAGGGGATGACCCCAACGACTATATTATGCCTAATGGTCATATTGTGCCCAACAACTATATTATGCTCAACGACTAGATTTCCCTCATCTCCTTATTGGGCCTGGCCATAAGCTAAACTGGATTGGGCCTTGCCCAACTATGGGGCATGTGCTAGTCTAGTCCAGAACAGGAGCCTCTCGAGTCGTTGCTTCGAGGTGAAGAGTAATGACTTGAGTTAGCCTAGCTGGTCGACCAAGGGGAAAGAACCATATCGTCGGGAGGTCTTTGAGGTCGCCATTATTTGAATGAAAAACTTCGGGGACGCGCATGTGCATAGCATATGATTAGTATGGTCGACTGTTGATTGCGCGTGGCCTCCTTGGAGGTGCACGGACGTGGTCGAATATGAAAAGTGCATTTTACGTCGACCAAACTTGTTCTTAAGATGTAGAAAATGTCGACGAGACTCCTGCTCAGATGCTATTTTGGGACGTTGTTGAGGAGAATGTGCCCGCGGGGAGCCGAAGGGACTTGTTCTTTCATAAGCATGTGAAAGGTCAGTTTTAAAAGTGTCAGCTGACAGCTTTCTCTTTTTCCACGTGTGAAGGCACAATTAATTTTGTTAAGGCCTAGGAGGTGTTGCACCCTAAAATTTGCCCAACCTTATTCCTTGGATTTATGTTTCATTATCATTAGCATTTGCATATAGAGTCATGTACATAGACTAACCATCTGCATAGCATAAGCATAGCAAGCCATTCAACAGGGGACCAATCATTATTTTCATCTCTAGAGGCCTAGCAAGAGGTTATTATCCTAATTCCACCCTATTCAAGTCATCAGGAAAGAATTTGAAAGCAAAGAGTTCAGCAGATCAAGCCTTGAGCCCATCTCCTAGCTGAGGGTATCTGAGGGTCAACAAGAGGGTTGTGAGCTGTGAAATGAAAGCATGGAGAGCATCTAGACATCTTGAGAGACTTATAAAGTCATTTGGAGAAGAAAGCAAGTCATTGATGAAAGCACAAGAGCTATAGTTGAAGACAGTCAACTAGGGTTTCATCTGGGTCAACCCTAGGTCAATCCTAGGTCAATTGACTGATTTGAAGGGCATTCAAGGCTATTGGAGAGATGTGGGGATCATCATTGAACATAGGAAGAAGGATATGGAGATATGACAAGGAGAATTCAAGAAAAATCAAGGAGAAGAGGAGTTACTAAATTAGGGTTTCTCTGTAAAATCCCCTAGTTTAGGTCAAATTTCCAAGCAAGATAAGTCAAAATGCTAGCTTCAAATGGCTTCTTGGCCAACATGAAACTTGTAGAGGATCTCAAGACCTTTAATTTGAGTGGTGGAAGACCTCAAGGAGATTTATGGAATTCAAGTTATGGTCCTTACAAGTTACAGGTCATCTGGGGTGTCTGAATTTTTGTCTGTGAAAGTGACTTGACTTCCAAGCTAGTTTTGCCCCTCAAGGAGATTTCAAATGGCTTCTTGGTCAACATAAGAATTGTTCCTCATTGTCTTAGCTTTCTAGAATGGTATAGTATGCCTTCATATGATGGGGAGAACTCAACTTATGGTCTTGACAAGCAAAGGGTATTTTGGGCATTTGTGAATTACAGGTCATTTTAACCTATACCCAAAACTCATACAAGGAGGCCTCAAATGGAAAAACTTACAACATCAAACTTGCTCCAAATGGGATTTTAAGTCTAGAAAGAAGGTCACAAATTATTGGAGAAACTCATAGCATGATGTTACATAATTGGTCAAAATATGAACTAAAAAGGCTTATAAAGTGAATAATTTCAAAGTGAAAAATGGTTTGGGAGATTTACAAGTCCAAATGAAGACTTCCAATATATGATTTTGAATGGAAAAACAATTCTAAGAACAATGGTTCACACACTTTTTTGAGTTTAGAAGGAAAAAATGAAGTTATCCATGGTTGCTTACCTTTTAAGAAACATAATCCAAAATGAGCCAAAGTTTGAAAACAAGGGAATGTGCAAGGTGGATCTAGAATGTACCATTGGGGTCTATATATTCATGAAAGATGAATTTGGCAAGGGTTGGCCTCATTTTGCACCAAGAATTCCACAAAATTTCTCACACTTTTTCATAAAAGTTTCATTCCAAATCTCTCAAATTCTTCATCAATCTTCATCAAGATCAATTCAATTTTACTCCATCATCATCATAGATCATAATTGAAGCAAGGTTTTGGTAGTTATCATCCACTTTCGAGTGCTTTTCTCAAGATCATTAAAATCACAAGTTCAAGTGAATTGCATGATTCAAGCAAGGAACATCCAAAATTGTGCATACAGAATTGAGTATTGAAGTGGTGAATCAAGATCCAAGTCTCAAAAGCTTCATATCTTCCACTTCCATAGCTGTTTTCAAGGTTTCTCATCAGGTAAATTTTCCTTCGAGTTGCTTAATTCTGTTGGTTTCACATGATTTTGTTAGTGTAGAATTGATCTAGGTGGTTAGGAGATTAAGCTAGATGAATTTGGAACGATTTGGTGATGGTTAGTGACAGGTGTAACAAACTGTTAGTGTTTATATCTCTTAGATTAGTGCATCATAATTGTGGCTTGATAGCATATGTTAATCTCCATTAGGTGTAGTTTAGTTTAGGTTAAGTCTGAGGAAGAATGGTGAAGGTTCGTATCAGTGCATTTCTATGGAGGCCAGATGTTGACTCAATCGGATTTGTTGTTGTGATGAATTTCAAAGAAAATTGATGCCCTAGGATTGTAGAGGGAGAGCTGGGGAGTAGATTTCATGTTCACAGCATGAGGATTCATGGCGTGTAGGATGAGAACAGAGAGGTGGAAGTTTAGCTCGTGCATGGCTGCCATGGTGAATTGAAACCCTAAGTTTCAGGCCAATTGAAGAAGATGAAATCGTGGCCTTTCATGTTGAGTATGACCTTTGACTGATAGCGTGATCGTGTGGTTATCATTCAATCTGAAATTTGGAGGGAAGGACTTTGGCTCTAAACGCACCGTTTCATTAAATGAAACGGGCGGGCCTGAGTCTCTTTTGTTATCCCCACCCCCAGCAACTAGGCCCAAACCAATTTCTAACGTGATTTGTCACTCTTCTCACCCCCAGCGTTTCTCTTTTTATTTCTTTAATTCTGAATGGATCCTGGGCCTTGGCAATTCGTTATCTGCACCCCCTGTCTGAGGGCCCATCCAGATATCAACTGGGGCGAATTTCTTTTCATACCCCCCTCATTCATTTAATTCATTTCAATTTTCTTAATTCATTTATTTTTACCAATTTTCATAAAATCATAAATAATTCATAAAAAATGCATTTTAATTCATTCTTTTTATCATATCTTCATTAAAATGTCTAGAATATTATAGGAAAAGAAAATTTCATTTTTAGTTTTATTTCATATTTTTTACATATTTTCTAAAATAAATGTCACATTAAATAATTCATTTCATGCATCATTTTTATGATTTTTGTTCTCTCACATGCTTTGATATTTTTTGATCACTCTTTTCATATTGTTTAGATGAGATATTAGGCTTGTAGAAATATTTTAGTTCCCATTTTTAGAGGTTAATTTTAGGTGATTAATAAATGCTTGAATATCATGAACAAAACTAGGGTTTAGGTGACAACTTAGGAGTTTGATTTTATTTCCCTTAGGACTTAGGGTTTAAATAGATTAGTTATGGGACTATATGGGCTATGGGTAGCTATTAGATCCCTTAGAGAACAGTTAGGATTCCCCTACTGCTATTATTACTGTCTATATATCTGTTGTTTGGTGTGGTGTGCCCTCTGGGGTTTATTGATTGTTTGTATGGGTATTGGGTTTGTCTGGGGCCCTGGGGAAGCTGAAGATTTGTGGAGATGAAGCTATTGGAGATTCAAAGATTGAAGATCAACTGTCAGAGTTGAGGAGGAGTTTCCTGCTATCAGTTGCTGAGGAGACTAGGGTTTAGGAGCTAGGCAGAGCTCTAGATTAGAAATCTTGTTTCTCAAACATGGATTGCCTTGTCTGCATCCATTCTTCTCTGTGATTCAGAGTCTCTCTAAGACACTCACCCCCTTTCTTTGGAAGGCTTGGTGATAGTATCTATGAGATAGAACTCTTGAGAGAAAATGTCTCTTGTGTTAGAAGCAGTCTGTTCACCACCTTTGGTAGTCAGCTGATTGCTTAACACCCAATTCACTCTTGTGACTAATCCCTCATCATGGAGGTTTGAGCTTGAAGAAAAGCCATTGCAGATGGAAGACTGATGATCAAAGCCCTTGTCTGAAGGCCATGAAGATGGAGATTGATGCTTGTTGAAGCCTGTAGCTGATTGGAGGTTACTTGAAGCCAGTTGTTGATTCAGAGCTGCTGATGCTGTTTCTTTTGCTGTATTTCATTTGTTGATGTATTGATTGGTTTTCTGAACTGTATTGTTTGCTGTTTACCCTGTTGGGTTGGAAGTGAAGCCTGTTCACTTTTGCCTATTGTTTTCTAGGTTCGAGGTTGAGTGGGACTCCCTTGCCTCGCTTGTACTGTTGCATCCATGCATTTTACTGCTTTACTGTATTATATCTGTTATTGTTTCTGTTTCTGCCTATCCCGTAGGATCTCTGTTTCTCTCTGTGCAAGAGAGGAGCATGATAGACACTAGGTCTTAACCCATGCATGATAACATTAGGTTAGTTTGATTCCCTTCGCAACCGTAGGTTAGGGTTCTGTCTCTTTCTTTCTCAAAACAAACAGAAAAACACATAAAGATTTCAAACACAATAAAAGACACTTCTTCCGTAAAAGAATGTGAACTCATCAAGACGTCATTTTTGTCTGCCGGGACTGTTAATCAGGAAAAACCTTTTTCAGAAAGAATAAAATCAACCAAGACAAGCTTGTGTCATACGTGGCCCGAACTACGTTTGCTCTGATCTTTCATGCTGTATGAAAGTACGTAGGCATAGGATGCGATATCCTAGCGAGCAACCTTCCCCTCCTTTCCCGTAGGTAGGCGAACTACGTTGACTCTGATTTCTCGTTCCAGACGGGAATACGTAGGCATAAAGTGCGATACTTTGCCGAGTCATTTTATTTTCATTCTCTTTTCTTTTTAACCCCTGACCTTTAGAGTAGATAGAATAATAATCCATACCCGAAAACAAGCGTGGATCCCGTCGAGTACGACGGACGTGAGGGGTGCTAATACCTTCCCCTTGCGTAACCGACTCCCGAATCCAGGTTTTGGTTGCGACGACCATACCTTTCCCGTGTTGTGCGAGGTTTACTCTGAGCGTTTCCTTTCCCTCCCGTGGGATAAATAACGCACGGTGGCGACTCTTCTGTTCAGCCGGCGCCGATTTTCGCAGTAGCGACAGCTGGCGACTCTGCTGGGGATCCAACGTCCCCTGGCTGCTAAGGACTGCGATGGTTCTTATGCATTTGGGATCCAACGTCCCTTGAGAGAGTCAATCCTAACGCTTGTTTTCCCGTCGAGGATGTTGTATGGAGTTATTGTATATTTCTAACCTTGTATTTTCAGCTTTATATATTGTTTATTATTGCTGTATTGGGGTGTGACGGGTGTTCTGATATTGAGAGATAAGCCGGACCTGGGCTTGAGTGCACCTAGAATTAGAGTAGAAATTAGTGGGCGCCCGCTTGCTTTGCTTGCTTCGGTGTCCCATGAAATCTACACTCAGACGAGGTTCCTCTGGTTGGCCTCCTGCCCCTTCCTTTGGTTGGCGTGGGTTGCTGGTTAGTTGGATTGTCGACTCTGGGGACCGATCATTTGGAAGTTGGCTGAGTGAGGCCTCTTCAGGATTTGATGATGCCACTCCTTCTGGGAATCGTATCATCAACCCTGAAAGTCTGTGACGCCGACGACCGCATAGGATGCCGTACCTTGTGCCAGTTATAGGGCCACCCACCTGTGAGGGGATTCAGGGTTATGCAGGTAACTAGACCTCCAGATTACCGGTTATTTCTTGATCAGAGATCCGGGTTATTTATGGAGAGTTATGAGGTCTGCCAGAGACCATGTGGAGATTTATTCTGAGGTCTGTCAGAGACCATTTGGAGATTTATTCTGAGGTCTGTCAGAGACCAGTTGGAGATGTATTATGAGGTCTGTCAGAGACCAGTTGGAGATGTGTTATGAGGTCTGTCAGAGACCAATTGGAGGTGATTTGAGGTCTATCAGAGACCAGTTCGAGTTATGGTTTGAGGTCTGTCAGAGACCAGTGTTGGAGTTTTATTTTAGGTCTATCTGAGACCAGGGTTTGATGACTTCTGGACGGTCTATTTGAGACCTTTCTTGATTGGGTTTAGGCTATTCAGCTGCAGCTTTGGTCCCTGTTGAATGTTACTTGCATTGCATCCCTGCATATACATTATCATTTGCATTTCACTAACGTGTGTCTGTGCTGCAGGTGCATTTGCATTTCCCTAGTTCTAGTGCCCAGACTTCTGAGTGTTTGATCATGACTAGCCTACGGAGAACGGTTGCTTACAAATTGCCTACGCCGGATATTGTTCCTTTACTGGGGTTGATCTCTCTTGCTGATGAGGGTGTTCGTAGGAGTTTCCGGATGAGCTATGGTAGATTATTGAGATTGGTGTGCAAACCTACAGAGGTAGAGTTAGATGGGCTGTATGCTTTGATGCAATTCTACGACCCTGCTTTGAGGTGTTTCACGTTCTCTGATTTTATTATGGG
Source organism: Lathyrus sativus (assembly GCA_963859935.3). NCBI lineage: Eukaryota > Viridiplantae > Streptophyta > Magnoliopsida > Fabales > Fabaceae > Lathyrus > Lathyrus sativus. Next base: position 28,351,387 of record OZ012740.1, on the reverse strand, counting down.
ACCAACCTTGGAGGAATACGCTGAGTATGTTGAGCTGCCTGTGCAGAACCAGGTTCCATTCATTCATTATGATGCCAAACCCAAGCCGGAGGAATTGGCAGAAGCCTTGCATGTTGATGCTTCTGAACTTGTGACTACTGTTTCCCGTGGAGTTCCAGGCTTCTCATTTCAGTTCTTAGTTGGTAAAGCCCAGGAGTACGCCAAGAATGGGTGCTGGGTTGCTTTCAATGCTGTGTTGGCTTTGTGCATCTATGGCATAGTTTTATTCCCCAATATACCGGATTTTGTGGATTTCGATGCTTTCTACTTGTTCGCCGCTGGTAATCCTGTACCTACCTTACTCGGAGATCTCTACCACTCACTGCATTATAAGAATGAGAAGGGAAGAGGGAAGAATGTTCATCTGTGTGTGCCCTTATTGAGTATGTGGTTTAAGAGTCACCTTCCTAAGAGAGGATCTGCTGCAGAGACTACAATTCCAGTTGGTTGGCCGGAGCGTTTGATGAGGCTATCGTCGGAAGATATGGAGTGGTTTGATAGAGATTTGTTGGGATCTGAGCTCATCTTTAGCTGTGCTGGGTACCCTAATGTGCCATTGATAGGAAGAAAAGGGTGTATCAATTACAACCCTTCTCTATTCATTCGCCAGTTCGGATATGCACTGAAGAATCCACCTCAGGAGGAGGAAGTACAGGAATCTATGTACTTCACTGGAGATTTGAAGGGGGAGTTGTTAGCCAAGTTGCGACGTGCCTGGACGAGTCTTAACCGCAAAGGGAAGCCGTTGTTGGGAAAGAATGACTGTCAGGCCTATGCACCTTATAGAGCTTGGATTCAAGAGAGGGCTAGTCAGTTGAAGATGCCATTTCCAGATGCACCAATTCTTGATCCTATTCCGGTAGAAGAGCCGACTACTGTTTCTAGAGAAGCATATGAACAGGTTGTGAAGGAGAAAGAAGCCCTGATGAAGATTAACGAAGGGTTAGAGCAAGAGCTAGCCCAGGCACGCAGCGAGAAAAACAAGGCCGTATATGCTTTCCAACAACAGATTGAGCTAGTAAACAGGTTAGGATCTGAGTTGACTGAGGAAAAGAAAAAGCGCGAACGTCTGGGGCAAGAGTTCAGAAGTTCCCATGACATGCTGGAATCAAAAAAGAAGGCGCTCGACGCAGCACACCGAGAGATATCCTCTTGCAATAAGACTTGGAATGCTACACTCACCAACAACAAGAAGAGGGAAGATAAGCTGAAGCAGCAGATTTTCGACCTCGAGGAGAAGTTGAAGTCTAGCATCAAGAAGTGTGAGGAAGAAGTGATGAACCGGTATAGTGTCCAGCATGCACTGAACAAGGCAATCAAATCCAGAGATGAAGCAGTGTCCCAGAAGCGAAAGCTAGAAGATTGCTTCGGGGAAGCAACATGGGAAGAAACCGCTGAAGACGTACGCCGTGTCCTTAAGAAGAGAAACCAGCTTGTCGAAGGGCTGCTTGATCGACCAAGCCATCCGGAGACCAAGAAGTTGATAGAGGAGTACCAGACTTTTGGGAGGATCTGATCATTCCATTATTTGTATGCTTTATTTGCATAGTGCTGACCATCACCAGGATTGTTGGTTGAGGTCATGCCATCTTTGTACTCTCAGTGATATTGTACCCTGGGCTTATTGATTCTCTCTGCTATATATGAGGCTTTCTATGATTCAGCTCCGATATTCCTATTGTCAACACCGTCACTGCACCGGCACCCTCGCGCTAGAACTGGGGGAATGAACTTCCCTAATGCACAGACACATTGCATTGCATTCATATTCATCTTGCATGACAGGTAATATATGAATGGTGTCTTATCTCTTGCTCTGTATCAGGTACTTAACAGGATTCCAGATCAACATCCGCACCGCTACTCTACACGATCCAACTGTCGGAAAGTCATGGACCAGATTCAGAATGAGATGCAGGATGTACGCGAGAAGCTCGCCCTCTTCATGCAGACCATGGAGGCTATAGCAAAAGGGCAAGAGAACTTGCAGGCCATGGTCCGGCCTCTGTTGGCTCGCAACGCTGGTCATGGTAACGAAGATCATCAGTCTGTCCGGGTTGATACTGCTCATGGAGATGGCACTCCAACGCCAGTGGCTCCGCCTGTCGTCAATGTGAATGCTGCTAACGTCAACAACGCTACCGCTGCTGTGAATGGTAACGTCGGAGTTGGAAATGAAACTGCTGTCCATAACGCTGGGCTGGGTGATGTCAATTTGGGAGATAATCTCGGAGGCAATGGCTTTGTCAACGCTGGGTTCGGATTCAACGATCAGGGATTCGACAATACTGGCAAGTATGGCTTTAATGCTCAAGGCTTTGGGCAAGATGGTTATGGTATGGTCAACCAGGGCTACGGAGGCTTTGGAAACGGAAACGGTACTGGATTTATGGCTGGAGGTCCTGCTGGAGGTGTTCAAGGGTATGGCAACAGAGGCCGAGTTCCGGGGATGAATCAGGTCAGAGCTGGACGTAATAATGCGTATGATGGATACGGGGCTGGAAACGGTATGTGGCAAGAGGATCAGCAGGAAGACGCCTTCTCTGGAGGGGGCTTTGAAGGGCCGATGGATGATTCTCAAAAGATTAGAATGCTGGAAGAGCAAATGAAGGGAGTCCTAAACCAGAGTGCTGTGGGTCTGGACATGGCAACAATGGGCTTGGTACCTGGGCTGAGGGTGCCAATCAAGTTCAAAGCGCCTGCGTTCGATAAGTACAAAGGAGATACATGCCCGAAAGTGCATGTACGAGCTTATTACAGAAAGATGTCTGCATACTCCACTGACGAAAGAATGCTCATGCATTTCTTTCAGGATAGCCTATCGGGTCCTTCCTTAGAGTGGTACATGGGGTTGGAGCCCACTGATATCAAGACTTGGAAGCAATTAGCAGAGGCGTTCGTAGCCCATTACAAATATAACAGTGACCTGGCACCCAATCGGGTCCAGTTGGCCGGGCTTTCGCAGAAGAAGGGGGAGAGTTTTAAAGAATACGCGCAAAGGTGGCGCGATATGGCTGCCAGGGTCCGTCCTCCTGTGGAAGATAAAGAAATGAACGATATGTTTGTCGGCACATTCACCGGGCTGTTTCATGATATGTTGTTTCATACGTCTCTGGCTAGTTTTTCAGATCTGATTCTGATGGGTGAAAAGATTGAGCGGAACATTAAGCAAGGCAAGTTCCAAGTCGATGAGTCAACTGCATCTGGCAGTAATAGGAAAGCTTATGGTGGGCGCCGTCAGGGCGAAGCTAGCGCGGTATTTGGAGGCCGAGGCAGGGGAAGAAATCAATATCGTCAGCAGCAGCAAGTGTCGAGTGTCACCATCCCGTATCAGCAACAACCAATTCAGCAACAACAACAGGTTCAGCAGCAACCAATGCCACAGCAGCAGCAGCCTCAGCAGGGGGCACAGCAAGCTCAGAGAAAATTCCAGGGTGGTAAGCCGAGAAGGGTGTTCGAGAAACCTCCCTCTAACTATGCTGATTTATTGCAGACCTTGTTGGGATTGAATCTGGTAGAGAAAAGAACCTTGGCACCGATAACGGGAACTCCCCCGTTCGGCTATGATGCAAATAGGCGCTGCGAGTTTCATTCTGGGGCCCCGGGCCATGATATAGAAGGTTGTCACGCTTTTAAGCACGTTGTGCAGGATCTCTTGGACAACAAGTCTATCAACTTCGGAACGACCGGTGCGAATATAGTCCAGAAACCCATGCCTAATCATGGGGCGAACGCTGTTCTAACCGAGGAAGGTCTGAATCTGATTATGAATGTTGAGGATTTAAAGACGCCGCTGAGCGAAATAAAAAGCCGACTGTTGCAAGGAGGTGTTTACCCGGGTTGTAATGAGTACTGCTTAGATTGTTGGGCCCTGTCTGGGGGGTGTGAGGATTTGAAGAAAGGCATTCAGGCCTTGATTGATGAAGGTGTATTGCAGTTTGATAGAACAGCAACTGATGAGCCGGCAGGGGCAGTAATGGATAATCAGAGTGATGTTGCCACAGTGACAATTCCTAGGAAGACGATCACTATTTCAGCACCAGCTCAGCGACCACCGATTACTATAACTAAAGTCGGGCCAATCCCGTATGAGAACACGAAAGCAGTCCCATGGTCATATGGGCTAGAGGTGTATTGTGACGGGATTAAAATCGATGTTAACAAGCAGTCGGCGGAGATTGTGGATAATGTTGTGGGCCCAGGAGGCATGACGAGGAGCGGCAGGATCTTTATATCTCCTGAAGTGGAAGCCGAAAGGCTAGCGAAAGGAAAGGGGAAAGCGGTGGAAAATGTTCCAGTTCAAGCAAATGAAAAAGAAACAGCGTCGAAGGACGTAGAAGAATTCATGCGCTTAATTCGGAAAAGCGATTATAAAATCGTGGAGCATCTGCAGCAAACGCCATCCAAAATATCTATTCTGTCATTGCTGTTGTGTTCAGAAGCCCACAGGAACGCTTTGCTGAAAGTCCTGGACACTTCTTTTGTACCACAGGATGTCTCCGTGAACCAGCTAGAAGGAGTATTGGCACACGTAAATGCAGGCCACAGTCTGGGCTTTACTGATTTCGACTTGACTCCGAAAGGAAGGGATCATAATATGGCATTACATGTATCTGTTGAGTGCAGAGGGTCGACAATGTCGCACGTATTGGTTGACACCGGGTCGTCTTTGAATGTGCTGCCTAAGAAGGCTATGATGAAGCTGGATGTTCGAGGAATTTTGTGCACACCAAGTGATTTGGTAGTCAGAGCGTTTGATGGCACGCGGAGAACAGTCTTCGGATCGATCACCTTGCCTCTGCAAGTGGGGCCGGAAGTGTTTGCAACGGAGTTTTATATCATGGATATACAGCCTGCGTACAGCTGCTTGCTGGGAAGACCTTGGATTCACGGGGCAGGGGCTGTCACGTCAACCCTGCATCAGAAGTTAAAGTATATGGTCGGAGACAGTGTAGTCACCGTGTGCGGAGAAGAAGACATCCTGGTCAGCCATCTTTCTTCGTTCAAATATGTGGAAGTCGACGGGGAGATCCACGAGACGCCATGCCAAGCATTCGAAGGTTTGCGCATAAAGGACAAGAGTCCCGGGCCAAGCAAAGTGCCAGAGATAGCTGTCTCATCGTATAAAGAGGCTCAAGCGCTAGTGAAGGCAGGAGAAGCCACGGGCTGGGGCAAAGTATTGGACATTCCGGTGAAAATGGACCGGTTCGGACTGGGGTACCGACCGTCGTCATCAACTCCTTCCGTGGGGGCCCCTCATTTCAGAAAGTCAATCACCATCTCTGCCAGTGGAGTATGCCATGAATCTGTCAATGCTGCTTCAGAATCCGATGAAGGGGACAGCGACTGTGATATGGATGCCTGGATTCAGCCAAGCACGCCAGGACAAGGACTGTGCAACTGGTCTATTCAGGAGCTTGTTCCTGTGACTTTTAAACAGTAATGCTTTGCTTTATTAATTGTTGAATAATCTGATGTCTTGCCCGGGGCATCGGGATTTGCTTAGGGCTGTGTTGTTATAAACATTGCTTCGTTAATCATTAAATAAATGGCGTTTTTTTCATGTGCAAATACTGTAATCCCTGTCTTTCTTGTTTTGTATTTTTCAATAAAATGGCAACGTGGTTATCCGCTTTATACGCATTTTGAAGCACTTAACCCTTTCTTTTGCAGGATAACATTTTCAGATGACATCTTTGAGCCACCTATGACTCGTCCCGACTTCGAGCACCCGGTATTCCAGACCGAAGAAGAGGTTGTCAAAGATAGCGACGTTCCTGAAGAACTGTCTTGGTTGGTGAAGCAAGAGGAAAGAGCCATTCTGCCTCACGACGAGGTTATCGAAATTATCAACTTGGGGTCGGAAGGGGTTGAGAAAAATATTCGTATCGGAGCCGCACTGCAGAGTGATATCAAGCGAAAACTGGTTGAAATGCTCCGTGAGTATAATGATGTATTCGCTTGGTCGTATCAAGATATGCCAGGGCTCGATACAGATATGGTTGTGCATCGTCTGCCACTGAAAGAAGACTGCCCGCCTGTCAAACAAAAACTTCGCAGAACTCGACCAGATATGGCAATGAAGATCAAAGAGGAGGTTCAGAAACAGTGGGACGCTGGTTTCCTGGCTGTGACGAAGTATCCCTCATGGGTTGCTAACATCGTACCAGTGCCAAAGAAAGATGGCAAGGTTCGAATGTGCGTGGACTATAGAGATTTGAATAAAGCAAGCCCAAAAGACGATTTTCCACTTCCTCATATTGACGTGTTAGTGGATAATACTGCTCAATACTCTGTATTCTCCTTCATGGATGGCTTTTCAGGCTATAATCAAATTAAAATGGCGCCAGAGGATATGGAGAAGACTACTTTCATAACGCCTTGGGGAACATTTTGCTATAAAGTGATGCCCTTTGGTTTGAAAAATGCTGGGGCAACATATCAGCGTGCGATGACGACTCTTTTTCACGACATGATGCATAAAGAGATTGAAGTTTATGTTGACGATATGATTGCCAAATCCCAGACAGAGGAAGAGCATCTGGTGAATCTGTTGAAGTTGTTTAAAAGGCTTAGGAAGTTCAGGCTGAGGCTGAACCCTAACAAATGCACCTTCGGGGTGAGATCGGGTAAGCTCCTGGGGTTCATAGTAAGCGAAAGAGGAATAGAGGTCGATCCTGCTAAAATAAAAGCGATTCAAGAAATGCCGACGCCTAAAACAGAAAAAGAGGTGCGCGGGTTTTTAGGGAGATTGAACTACATTGCTCGGTTCATATCTCATCTAACTGCCACGTGTGAACCATTATTCAAGCTGTTGAAGAAAGATCAAGCTGTAACGTGGAACGATAATTGTCAAAAGGCGTTCGATAAAATAAAGAAGTATCTGCAGGAGCCTCCTATTTTGATACCCCCAGTGGCAGGGAGACCCTTGATAATGTATTTGACGGTTCTTGAGGGAAGTATGGGTTGTGTTCTCGGTCAACACGACGAGACAGGGAGAAAAGAGCATGCGATCTACTATCTGAGTAAGAAATTTACGGACTGTGAATCTCGATACTCAATGCTGGAGAAAACTTGTTGCGCGCTAGCCTGGGCCGCCAAGCGTTTGAGGCAGTACATGCTGAATCATACAACCATGCTCATCTCGAAGATGGATCCAATCAAATATATATTTGAAAAGCAGGCGTTGTCAGGTAGAATTGCCAGGTGGCAGATGATCTTGACCGAATATGATATTCAATACGTCTCGCAAAAGGCAATAAAGGGGAGTGTGCTGGCTGAGTATCTGGCGGAGCAGCCTATTGAAGAGTATCAATCGATGAGATTTGACTTTCCTGACGAGGATATCATGTATCTCAAGATGAAGGATTGCGAAGAGCCGTTACCAGACGAAGGACCAGAGCCGGGGTCCAAATGGCAGATGATATTTGATGGAGCTGTGAATGCTTACGGTAGCGGAATAGGGGCAATTATCACCACGCCGCACGGGTCGCACATCCCGTTTACCGCCCGTTTGACCTTTGCCGTTACCAACAATGAGGCCGAATACGAAGCTTGTATAATGGGGCTTGAAGAAGCCATTGATTTGCGAATCAAACATTTAGACGTATACGGAGACTCAGCTCTGGTAGTGAATCAGATCAAAGGGGAATGGGAGACACGGCAGCCCAATTTGATACATTATATGAATTATGCAAGGAGATTGTTGCCTTTCTTCGACAAGGTTGAATTGCATCACGTGCCGCGGGCAGAAAATCAAATGGCTGACGCCCTTGCCACCTTGTCCTCCATGTACAAGGTCAACTTCTGGAACGAAGCTCCCCAGATCACCATCTCTCGGTTGGACAGGCCAACTTATGTATTTGCTATTGATGAAGCGTCTGATGGCAAACCGTGGTATTTTGATATCCTTAACTTCCTGAAGAATAAAGAGTATCCGGCTGGGGCATCCAGTCAAGATCAGAAAACTCTCAGGAGATTAGCGGGTAATTTCTACTTGAACCCGGATGGCGTCTTGTACAGAAGAAACCACGACTTGGTGTTGTTGCGTTGTGTAGACGAGAAAGAGGCAAAGCTTCTCATGGAGGAAATTCACGAAGGTGCATTTGGCACGCATGCTGGTGGACATGCTATGACGAGAAAACTGCTGCGGGCAGGTTACTTTTGGCTGACGATGGAAACTGATTGTTTCAAGTTTGCAAGAAAGTGCCACAAGTGCCAAATTTATGCTGACAAAATACACGTGCCTCCGAGTCCTCTGAATGTGATGTCATCTCCATGGCCATTCTCGATGTGGGGAATCGATATGATCGGAAAAATCGAGCCGACAGCTTCTAACGGGCATCGGTTCATCCTCGTAGCAATCGATTACTTCACCAAGTGGGTGGAAGCAGCGTCTTACGCAAATGTAACGAAGCAAGTGGTGGCTAGATTCATCAAGAGAGATATCATTTGCCGATACGGAATTCCCGAGCGGATAATCACGGATAATGGTTCTAATCTGAACAACAAAATGATGAAGGAGCTCTGTCAGAATTTCAAGATCGAACATCACAACTCCTCCCCTTACCGACCCAAGATGAATGGCGCTGTCGAAGCGGCCAATAAGAATATCAAGAAGATAGTCCAGAAAATGGTGGTGACTTATAAAGATTGGCATGAAATGCTACCTTTCGCTTTGCACGGTTATCGTACGACGGTACGCACATCAACCGGGGCAACTCCATTCTCGTTGGTATACGGAATGGAAGCGGTATTACCATTGGAAGTTGAGATCCCTTCTCTGAGGGTATTGCGAGATGTTCAGCTGGACGAGGCAGAATGGGTAACGAACAGATTGAACCAATTGAGTTTGATGGATGAGAAGAGGCTAGCTTCTCTGGCATACGGTCGTTTGTACCAAAGACGAATGAAGAAAGCGTACGACAAGAAGATAATTCCTCGAAGCTTTCAGACGGGCGACCTTGTGTTGAAAAGGATTCTCCCGCCGCAAGCAGATCACAGGGGCAAGTGGACCCCCAACTACGAAGGGCCATACGTTGTCAGTAAGGTCTTTTCAGGAGGAGCTTTATTGTTGTCCACCATGGACGGGGAAGACTTTGCATCACCTGTGAATTCGGACGCGGTTAAAAAATACTTTGCTTAAAATAGACCCGCTGGACAGAAAAAAGAGAGTCCAGGCAAAAATGGGGCATCCTGGCGAACCAAAAAAAAACAGAATGAAAGGTTCGGGCAAAAGTTAGGGATAAAATTGAAAAAATGTACACCCGCGAAGTTGAAAACCTACACTGGGCGGCTTCGGCAAAAAAGGGTATCCCGGTGAACTGAAAACCCGTAAAGGGCGGTTCACGCAAAAGTTAGGGATGAGAAAAGCAAATGACTGCGGTCCGAATTTGGTATTCAATGAGCATCAGTGCGGGAGAATGTATTTGGAGAGTCAGTTATCGGATACAACCTCTTCAGAAGTAGGGATACCGGGAAAGTATAAGAGTCGGACGAGTCATGGGAGGATCAGTTCGTGGTGCTCATCTGCATCCAGTTGCCGACATGTGTACAAAATTTAATTTGTCAATATTTATGCTTCTTGTGCATACTTGTATATTTGCTTTGTGTAGCTTCCTCTTTTCAGGAGTTACATCCCGTGTACAAAAACTCCGCCCATTCAGGGGCCCAATCAATGAAAATGTGTTATTCAGTACTTGATGCCTGTTCTTTACTGTTTTGCGCATGATAAAACGCCTAAGTTTATTGAAGCTAGCATGAGTATAACATTACTGGCCCTTGCCAACAATTGTTAAAGCTTTGAATTAACTGAGTGTAACGTCACTAACCTGAATCGATTTGGATTGCATAGGCTTGTCGTGCTTTGTTTGTGTTGTTGCAGGCTTCATAACTGTACGAGGAAGGTGATCAAAAGATTGCGATAATGAAAGGCTTGATCCCCACGCAGGTCATGCATGTTCTTCCTGAAGAAGGATAGAATTCTCCAGCTAGCCGTAGCTTATCCAAAGGACGTGCTCCAGAGAAGTTACTCGTCCTCAGCAGAGTTGGGTGATTCCGAGATCGTAAGGCTGTATTCAGACAGGTTCATCTCCCCCGCAGGGTCATGCATTCTTCCCCAGTGGAGTCAGTTAATTTTCCCCGAGAGAATCATCCCATCCCCAGCGGAGTTCTCTTTTCAGCAAATGTTCTTTCCTTCCAGTGGAATTCGAAGGTCAAGACTCTCCAAAGCAGAGTTGAGGTTGGGTCCTGTCATTTATTTTGTCAGGGATACTGGTGATATCGGTTCACGTTCCAGCAGAAAGTCCGATCGTGCTGTGCGCATCTGCTATTCCTCAGCAGAGTTATTGTCCCCAGCAGGGGTTACTTCAGCAAGACGTGTGGTTTGAGTTCCCAACTTCCCAGCAGGGTCGACTTCACCCTTCCAGCATTTATTTTGATGGAATAATTCTGTAGCATCTGGCTATCCCCGGCGGAGTCGGCATTATTTCCAGCATTTATTTTGCTGAAGCAGTTTCTGTACTCTAGTAGTTCAGGTGGAGAGGGCTCTTGCTCAAATAAATCACCGAACAGTCAAGATCTCGGCAGGAGATATTCAATGATAATGTCAGTTTCGGCGGTATTCCCCACAGAGTTATCATGATAAAACTCTCTTTGTCTCCAGCAGAGTCATTCATGCAAATGTATCTGATTTTCCCCAGCCAGAGTGGCCAAGATAAGAATCTCCTTATCCCCAAGCAAAGCTTGTTTGTCATCAACGGGTCGCAAGAATCAGAATTTCAGAGACCACCGCCGGTTATCAGAGCAGGCATCCGATAGTTGGTTTGCAGACATCCCCAGTAGAGTTCATCTCGAAGTCGCTGTCACGTCAGTGCTAAGAAGTTTGTGGGTAAGGATCATTGAGGAATTAAGTCCTGACGTGGACCATTCACTCCTAGAATGACGGGATTTCTTCAGAAGTGGGCGTCCTAACGTGGACAGGTTTGTTTTACCGGATTGGTAAGGTGCGTTAGTCCTGACGTGGATAGATTCGGTCTCTCGAAATTTGGAGAAAGGGAGGTCATGACGTTGACAAAAGATTGGTTACTCTTCGTGTTGGTATCCTGACGTGGATCATTTGTTTTCAGCAGATATCTTTATTCGTAATGGTGAAATGTGCGTCCTGACGTGGACAAGCTTATAGTTCTTTGTGATGACAAGATACAAGAATCCTGACGTGGACAAATTTATCCTTCTTCGTGTTGTTGGCAAAGTGTAAGTCCTAACGCGGATATTTCCCCAGTGAGTCGAAGGCGCCTGAGTCCTTACGTGGATAAATCAAGACGAGATCAGTGTCCTAACGCGGACAGATCAAAGAGATTATTATTCCTAACGTGGAAAGATGTAGTCCTTACGCGGACATATCAACAGAGGTGATTCCTAACGTGGAAAGACGGAGATTCCTAACGCGGAAAAGATGGAGTCCATACGCGGACGTGTCAGAAGATAGTTTCCTTACGTAGAAATGACAGTATTCCTAACGTGGAAAGAAGAGAGTCCTTACGTGGACAGATTAAGATGGCAGTCCTTACGTGGAAAAATGAGTCCTGACGCGGACAAATCAGAAAGAAGATGGTTTCCTGACGTGGAAAGATGAATTTATTCCTTACGTGGAAAGAAGTTGGTGTTCCTTACGTGGAAAGATTGAGTCCTCACGCGGACATATCAAGATTGATTCCTGACGTGGAAAGAAATGGATTATTCCTGACGTGGAAAGAGAGTTTAGTCCTGACGCGGACAGATCGAAGAAGATATTCCTAACGGGGAAGAAGGAAATTAGTCCTTACGTGGACAGATGCAAGAAATTGAGGTCCTTACGTGGACAGATTCAAGAAAAGTGGAATTCCTTACGTGGAAAGATCGGAGTCCTGACGCGGACATGTCAAGTGGTATTGGAGTCCTTACGTGGACAGATTGATGCAGTTCTCCTTATGTGGAAAGAAGATTGCGTCCTAACGTGGAAAGATAAAAGCGTTACTCCTAACGTGGAAGAGTGTTATTCCTAACGTGAGCGATTCAGTTTACGGAAATGCAGATGAAGTATCCCCAGCGGAGTTGCCGAGATTTTTTCTGGGTTGACAGCAAGTGGAGTCCTGACGTGGACAGGTTCTAGTTGAGAGTTCTTCGTATCGACGACGGACAGAGTCCTAACGTGGACAAGCAAGTAGTCTGGTATGACAGAATCCTCTTCAGAACGATGAAGACAATCCCCAGCACGGTCGCGCAAGATCAGTGGGTTATCGTAACAGTCAGATTCAGCTGACGAATGTCATTTCGCAAGCAGGAGCGCAGTTTATTTCTGCGGTTGGCAAATTTCTGGTTTCACTAGTATTCAACCGTCTCGTACCGCGAATGTCTGAAGGCTCCGGGCTCTTCACCCAATCGGGTCCAAGTCGCTTGAATAGGGGCAGCTGTTGCACCCTAAAATTTGCCCAACCTTATTCCTTGGATTTATGTTTCATTATCATTAGCATTTGCATATAGAGTCATGTACATAGACTAACCATCTGCATAGCATAAGCATAGCAAGCCATTCAACAGGGGACCAATCATTATTTTCATCTCTAGAGGCCTAGCAAGAGGTTATTATCCTAATTCCACCCTATTCAAGTCATCAGGAAAGAATTTGAAAGCAAAGAGTTCAGCAGATCAAGCCTTGAGCCCATCTCCTAGCTGAGGGTATCTGAGGGTCAACAAGAGGGTTGTGAGCTGTGAAATGAAAGCATGGAGAGCATCTAGACATCTTGAGAGACTTATAAAGTCATTTGGAGAAGAAAGCAAGTCATTGATGAAAGCACAAGAGCTATAGTTGAAGACAGTCAACTAGGGTTTCATCTGGGTCAACCCTAGGTCAATCCTAGGTCAATTGACTGATTTGAAGGGCATTCAAGGCTATTGGAGAGATGTGGGGATCATCATTGAACATAGGAAGAAGGATATGGAGATATGACAAGGAGAATTCAAGAAAAATCAAGGAGAAGAGGAGTTACTAAATTAGGGTTTCTCTGTAAAATCCCCTAGTTTAGGTCAAATTTCCAAGCAAGATAAGTCAAAATGCTAGCTTCAAATGGCTTCTTGGCCAACATGAAACTTGTAGAGGATCTCAAGACCTTTAATTTGAGTGGTGGAAGACCTCAAGGAGATTTATGGAATTCAAGTTATGGTCCTTACAAGTTACAGGTCATCTGGGGTGTCTGAATTTTTGTCTGTGAAAGTGACTTGACTTCCAAGCTAGTTTTGCCCCTCAAGGAGATTTCAAATGGCTTCTTGGTCAACATAAGAATTGTTCCTCATTGTCTTAGCTTTCTAGAATGGTATAGTATGCCTTCATATGATGGGGAGAACTCAACTTATGGTCTTGACAAGCAAAGGGTATTTTGGGCATTTGTGAATTACAGGTCATTTTAACCTATACCCAAAACTCATACAAGGAGGCCTCAAATGGAAAAACTTACAACATCAAACTTGCTCCAAATGGGATTTTAAGTCTAGAAAGAAGGTCACAAATTATTGGAGAAACTCATAGCATGATGTTACATAATTGGTCAAAATATGAACTAAAAAGGCTTATAAAGTGAATAATTTCAAAGTGAAAAATGGTTTGGGAGATTTACAAGTCCAAATGAAGACTTCCAATATATGATTTTGAATGGAAAAACAATTCTAAGAACAATGGTTCACACACTTTTTTGAGTTTAGAAGGAAAAAATGAAGTTATCCATGGTTGCTTACCTTTTAAGAAACATAATCCAAAATGAGCCAAAGTTTGAAAACAAGGGAATGTGCAAGGTGGATCTAGAATGTACCATTGGGGTCTATATATTCATGAAAGATGAATTTGGCAAGGGTTGGCCTCATTTTGCACCAAGAATTCCACAAAATTTCTCACACTTTTTCATAAAAGTTTCATTCCAAATCTCTCAAATTCTTCATCAATCTTCATCAAGATCAATTCAATTTTACTCCATCATCATCATAGATCATAATTGAAGCAAGGTTTTGGTAGTTATCATCCACTTTCGAGTGCTTTTCTCAAGATCATCAAAATCACAAGTTCAAGTGAATTGCATGATTCAAGCAAGGAACATCCAAAATTGTGCATACAGAATTGAGTATTGAAGTGGTGAATCAAGATCCAAGTCTCAAAAGCTTCATATCTTCCACTTCCATAGCTGTTTTCAAGGTTTCTCATCAGGTAAATTTTCCTTCGAGTTGCTTAATTCTGTTGGTTTCACATGATTTTGTTAGTGTAGAATTGATCTAGGTGGTTAGGAGATTAAGCTAGATGAATTTGGAACGATTTGGTGATGGTTAGTGACAGGTGTAACAAACTGTTAGTGTTTATATCTCTTAGATTAGTGCATCATAATTGTGGCTTGATAGCATATGTTAATCTCCATTAGGTGTAGTTTAGTTTAGGTTAAGTCTGAGGAAGAATGGTGAAGGTTCGTATCAGTGCATTTCTATGGAGGCCAGATGTTGACTCAATCGGATTTGTTGTTGTGATGAATTTCAAAGAAAATTGATGCCCTAGGATTGTAGAGGGAGAGCTGGGGAGTAGATTTCATGTTCACAGCATGAGGATTCATGGCGTGTAGGATGAGAACAGAGAGGTGGAAGTTTAGCTCGTGCATGGCTGCCATGGTGAATTGAAACCCTAAGTTTCAGGCCAATTGAAGAAGATGAAATCGTGGCCTTTCATGTTGAGTATGACCTTTGACTGATAGCGTGATCGTGTGGTTATCATTCAATCTGAAATTTGGAGGGAAGGACTTTGGCTCTAAACGCACCGTTTCATTAAATGAAACGGGCGGGCCTGAGTCTCTTTTGTTATCCCCACCCCCAGCAACTAGGCCCAAACCAATTTCTAACGTGATTTGTCACTCTTCTCACCCCCAGCGTTTCTCTTTTTATTTCTTTAATTCTGAATGGATCCTGGGCCTTGGCAATTCGTTATCTGCACCCCCTGTCTGAGGGCCCATCCAGATATCAACTGGGGCGAATTTCTTTTCATACCCCCCTCATTCATTTAATTCATTTCAATTTTCTTAATTCATTTATTTTTACCAATTTTCATAAAATCATAAATAATTCATAAAAAATGCATTTTAATTCATTCTTTTTATCATATCTTCATTAAAATGTCTAGAATATTATAGGAAAAGAAAATTTCATTTTTAGTTTTATTTCATATTTTTTACATATTTTCTAAAATAAATGTCACATTAAATAATTCATTTCATGCATCATTTTTATGATTTTTGTTCTCTCACATGCTTTGATATTTTTTGATCACTCTTTTCATATTGTTTAGATGAGATATTAGGCTTGTAGAAATATTTTAGTTCCCATTTTTAGAGGTTAATTTTAGGTGATTAATAAATGCTTGAATATCATGAACAAAACTAGGGTTTAGGTGACAACTTAGGAGTTTGATTTTATTTCCCTTAGGACTTAGGGTTTAAATAGATTAGTTATGGGACTATATGGGCTATGGGTAGCTATTAGATCCCTTAGAGAACAGTTAGGATTCCCCTACTGCTATTATTACTGTCTATATATCTGTTGTTTGGTGTGGTGTGCCCTCTGGGGTTTATTGATTGTTTGTATGGGTATTGGGTTTGTCTGGGGCCCTGGGGAAGCTGAAGATTTGTGGAGATGAAGCTATTGGAGATTCAAAGATTGAAGATCAACTGTCAGAGTTGAGGAGGAGTTTCCTGCTATCAGTTGCTGAGGAGACTAGGGTTTAGGAGCTAGGCAGAGCTCTAGATTAGAAATCTTGTTTCTCAAACATGGATTGCCTTGTCTGCATCCATTCTTCTCTGTGATTCAGAGTCTCTCTAAGACACTCACCCCCTTTCTTTGGAAGGCTTGGTGATAGTATCTATGAGATAGAACTCTTGAGAGAAAATGTCTCTTGTGTTAGAAGCAGTCTGTTCACCACCTTTGGTAGTCAGCTGATTGCTTAACACCCAATTCACTCTTGTGACTAATCCCTCATCATGGAGGTTTGAGCTTGAAGAAAAGCCATTGCAGATGGAAGACTGATGATCAAAGCCCTTGTCTGAAGGCCATGAAGATGGAGATTGATGCTTGTTGAAGCCTGTAGCTGATTGGAGGTTACTTGAAGCCAGTTGTTGATTCAGAGCTGCTGATGCTGTTTCTTTTGCTGTATTTCATTTGTTGATGTATTGATTGGTTTTCTGAACTGTATTGTTTGTTGTTTACCCTGTTGGGTTGGAAGTGAAGCCTGTTCACTTTTGCCTATTGTTTTCTAGGTTCGAGGTTGAGTGGGACTCCCTTGCCTCGCTTGTACTGTTGCATCCATGCATTTTACTGCTTTACTGTATTATATCTGTTATTGTTTCTGTTTCTGCCTATCCCGTAGGATCTCTGTTTCTCTCTGTGCAAGAGAGGAGCATGATAGACACTAGGTCTTAACCCATGCATGATAACATTAGGTTAGTTTGATTCCCTTCGCAACCGTAGGTTAGGGTTCTGTCTCTTTCTTTCTCAAAACAAACAGAAAAACACATAAAGATTTCAAACACAATAAAAGACACTTCTTCCGTAAAAGAATGTGAACTCATCAAGACGTCATTTTTGTCTGCCGGGACTGTTAATCAGGAAAAACCTTTTTCAGAAAGAATAAAATCAACCAAGACAAGCTTGTGTCATACGTGGCCCGAACTACGTTTGCTCTGATCTTTCATGCTGTATGAAAGTACGTAGGCATAGGATGCGATATCCTAGCGAGCAACCTTCCCCTCCTTTCCCGTAGGTAGGCGAACTACGTTGACTCTGATTTCTCGTTCCAGACGGGAATACGTAGGCATAAAGTGCGATACTTTGCCGAGTCATTTTATTTTCATTCTCTTTTCTTTTTAACCCCTGACCTTTAGAGTAGATAGAATAATAATCCATACCCGAAAACAAGCGTGGATCCCGTCGAGTACGACGGACGTGAGGGGTGCTAATACCTTCCCCTTGCGTAACCGACTCCCGAATCCAGGTTTTGGTTGCGACGACCATACCTTTCCCGTGTTGTGCGAGGTTTACTCTGAGCGTTTCCTTTCCCTCCCGTGGGATAAATAACGCACGGTGGCGACTCTTCTGTTCAGCCGGCGCCGATTTTCGCAGTAGCGACAGGAGGCTCGGTAATAATGGCTTTTTTCCCTTTGTGCTTCCCTATGCGAGCAAAAGAGCTTATATAAGGGGGGGGGGGGGGAGGGGGAGAGGATTCATTTTCACTTCATTAAAATTTCTTTTCTCTAATCCTTTTACTCTACAATAATAGTCCGTCGCCGAAGCATTTTTTGCCTTCGTCAGTCATCCTTGTATTTTTCTAGATCTTCATCTCCAACCTCCTTATCCAAGTAAGTTCTTCATCCTTGCTGTTAGAATGTATGAATTTCTGGAATTTTAGCTTGAGTTTCCCGGCGATGCATGCACTTTCCGGTTGAAGTTCATGCGTTTTCAGATGAACACATGAATTTCCTGGGAAATTCATGAAGGCCTTGAAGAACATGAATCTATGATGTTGTGTATGTCTGTAGATCTTCCTAGGTCATCGTGTGAAACGTTTCATGTGTGTAGTCGGGCAGAAGGTATCCTCGATGCTGAGGGTTTCGTTCTTAGGTGTTTGACAAGTCATAGCAGTCGTGGGGCTTATCCCCTTTAGAGTCTTTGCAAGTCACGAGGACTTGTCCCTGTTTTCGAGGAGGGGTTTCGTCAAGGCCTCTTGCCGTTGATAAGGGCTTGAGTCGAGGAGACTTCCTTGCACTTGATCCTCGCCCTTTCACTTGATTTACGGTGAAAGGGTGGATTTGATCTTCGTCGAATTCACTTTTTCTTCCTCTGCTTTTCAGGTGAAATGGCTGATCAAAATGAAGGAACCTTACCCAACGTTGAGGCGACTACTAACGAGGACGTGCCTCCCGCCAAATATGCCAACATGCGAGTTGTTCAAGGGGACCTTAGTTAGATCGCCCAGGAGCCTCTAGTGACCAAATCGACCTTTACCGAGGAGGAGGCCAGTACTTTTGATATCCTCGAAGATAGGGCCGAAGATGCGCCCATGAGTTGGAAGGCGATTAGTCTAACAGAGAATGATCGGATATGCTCAGTGTATTCGAGGAGAAGATTCCTAATGTACGAGTTTGCTTTTAGGGAGGCAGGGTATCGTCTTCCCTTCACGGATTTCTAAGGGGCGATATTTTGTCATCTCAAATTATCCTACCTAACTTCACCTGAATGCTCTGTTGTTCATTCGGGCTTTCGAGCTAGTATACTGTTATCTGAGGATTGGGGCTACCGTGGAGCTCTTCTTCTGAATCTTTCAGCAGCAGAGGAGCACCGCTGAGTCAAAGCAAAGTTGGGTGTCTTTTAAATAGTAGATAGGGTTATTTTGGCCCTATCCAAAGTCTGTCCGAAATTTCAAGTTCAGGTTTCTGGTTGTAAAGCCTCTTTCAGAGGCGACCAACAGTTCCCTGGTTACCATGGAGACGATGGAGGAGGATGGTTGAGAGGTGGTACGACCTGTGTCAAAATTTCCCTTGGAGTGGGTGTATGCCCATTTCCAGTATAGAACCGACCAATTCCTCGTGAAACACGACCAATTATGCTCCAAGGATAAGAAATTTCTTCGAGCGTTGACAGTGTACGTGGAGAGTTTTACCCTTGCTATCGTGGTGGACAAGGACGGTAAGCTGCTCTGCACGGAGGACGGGGATCCTGCTCGGGAGGCCCTTTATATAAACACCAAAGCCCTCATCGACTGTAAAACTAAAGCTGCGGCTTTTGAGCTTCTAGGTATAGATGACGTATTTAACTTGTACTTCTTGATGTTATGATGTCGTACTAACCCCCTTTCCTTCTTCTTTCCGGGAAATATGTTGAACTTGAGTGAGCGCCTGATCAAGTCCTCCGCAACCAAGAATGTCAAGAAGGTTTCGACTTCAAGGGTGGGCGCGATCAGATAACAAGCGACTTTGGAGAAGTTTGGTAATGGTCCTTCGCCTTCTCCGGGCAGTACCTCCAATCCTCCTGCCCCGGATCCTTAGAAGAAGAGGAGACAGGACGATCTCGGTTCTTCCTTAGCTAAAGATTCAAGTGGCTTTGTTGGGAGAACATTCATCTTGCTGCCCTGCTATCTGCAGGATAAGATATTTGACGGGGAAGGATTCGTAGTTGTCCCTGACCTGGAGGCATCAAAAAAATTTTCCGCTGACCTGAAGGTGAGGATGACGCTTCTTTGCCAAGATGCAGAGGCAATAATGAGGGTGCTGGAGACGGCTCTGGCTCTGGTTGATGCAGAGACAGTTCCGCTTAAAGAGTTCAAAAAGGTAAAGGCCAGGGAGGCTGAGCTTGAGTTGGAGACAACTGAACTATTCAACCAGCAGACGACTCTCCAAGGAAACTATGAGGCCAAGGTCAAACTCCTGAAAGATATGAACGAGATGGATAATGAGATGAAGAAAATTATAAAGGAGAATGCCAACTTGAAGGCTACGGTAGCGGAGCTGAAAGACTCATCGGTGGCGGGGCCAGATGAAATTGAGGAGGAGAAATCTCTGAAGACCCGGCGAGAGATGATCGACAAGATCCGCATCCTCGAACAGGACACCTTCGGAGCTGCCAAGTTCAGATTCAATGCTGCGGTGAAGCAGATGAAGGCCTTGAACCCCGACGTCCAGCTAGTTACTGAAGGGATAGGCGTTCTGCACCAGGTGGTCGACGGGGAGGTGGTCCCTCTAGAAATTCCTGCTGGTGATGTTTGATTATTCTTTGTAACTGCGTATTTTGGCCTGCGTGCCATTTTTATGTAAATTCATATTGTCGGGCTTGACCCATGTTTTTGTAATATTTAGAAAATTTTCGGCCTGGTGGTTAGATTTTTATGTATACAAACATGTTTGTGCGATATTATATGCCTTAATATATACTGTTCTTATTAGTTCTTCTTGCGATTTGTGTTCGCTGAATGAAAGTTTGCTCGACTCTTTGTGATACTCGATAGTTTGGGGAACTTGTCAAGTGGGCGAAGTAGTTTCGCCTGACGTGGGACTAGGATCTTGGTTGAGGTCCTGATCACACAGGACTTGGATTTTCCCATTGCGAGCTAGGTGTCCTACCATGCTGGTACGACAACGGCAAAGCTCGATTGAGGTATCCCAGTTGGGCCTATAATCGGCTTGTTCCATGAGCAGAAACTGCCTTCGTTATGTTTGAGGATTGTGCTTGCACCAGAGCACACTCCCTTGGTCGTACGTCCTCCTCGATGTGTGATGAAGTCGTCGGCGGTTAGTCCTAATTGAATTAGCACTAACTGTAATATTTTTTAAGCTCTTCAGCATTCCATGGTCGAGCAAATGCTTCTCTGTTTAGGTGTTCGAGGTAGTAGGCTCTAGTGCCTAATTTTGACCTTCCCAATTTGCGGCCAGCTTGCCTTCGCGTGAATCTTTTTGATTTCGGCATAAGAACAGGCTACCCACTTGGAAGTCGCGCTTTATGACCTTGGAGTCATGACACATCATTATTTTTTGCTTCAGCGAAGCTTCGCAGAGAGCTGTCCTGATTGGATCTCTTCGACCAGGTCGAGTTCTTCTTGTAATGTTTCGTCGTTCATTTCCTCTTCGAGAGGGGCCTCTGTTTGTCTAGAGGGTTCTCTGATTTCCATTGGGATTACTGCCTCGGTTTCGTATGCTAATCGGAAGGAATTTTTCGCGGTGGTAGAGTATGGAGTTATTCTGTATGCCCAGAGCACACTATATAGCTCCTCAACCCACCTCTTTTTGGCTTCGCCTAACCTTCGTTTTAATCTGTGGAGGATCACCCTGTTTGTGGCCTCTGCTTATCCGTTGGTCTGGGGGTGTTCGACGGACATGAAGTGTTGCTTGGTGCCTAGTTTGGCAACAAAATCTTGAAATTTCCTGTCCGTGAACTGGGTCCTGTTGTCGGTTACAAGGGCCTGGGGCATACCGACTCGCACGAGGACGTTTCTTTTGTAAAAGCGAAGTATGGTAAATGCCTTGATTTTGGCGAGGGCCTCAACTTTGATCCACTTTGTGAAGTAGTCGATGACCACGATCAAAAATTTGTTCTGATAGGATCCCACGGTGAAGGGGTCTAGTATGTCTATCCCCACCAGGCGAAAGACCATGGGGAAGACACGACCTTTAATTCGTTAGGGGGTTCTAAGTGCATGTCCCCGTGGCTTTGGCATATGTCGCATTTCTTGACATGCTTCTTCACGTCATGTTGCATGGTTGGCCAATAGTATCCTGATCGAATGGATTTTCGTGCCAAGGATCTTCCTCCTAAGTGTTGTGCATTGATCCTATCATTAATTTTTTGGAGAACGTCTAGGACCTTGTTCTCCTTAACACATTTTAGGAGGGGAATGGAGAATCCTTGCTGGTAGAGCTTGCCTTTGACTAGGACGTAGGAGCAGACCCTTTGCTTAATCATGTTGGCCTCTTTACTATCTTCAGGTAGTTTCCCTGTGGTGAGATAATCATCCACCAGATTCATCCAGCCATTGCTATTGCCAATGGCGTTGACATCGAGCAGTCTTGTTGGTTTTGTGATGCTTGGACGAGGAAGTGTCTCTTGTATAACGGACTTGTTGCCATCTTTCCTCATTGTGCTAGCTAACTTCGACAAGATGTCTTCCCGAACATTTCTTTCGCATGGGATGTGCTGGACTTCCCATGCTTCGAACTTGGCTATCTTTTCTTGCACCAGCGTTAGGTGCTCAACGAGGTGATCGTTTTTGGCCTGGTACTCCCCCCGTATTTGGGAGGCCACGAGCTTGGAGTCCTTGAAAATTTTTATTTCCTTTGCGCCCAGGTCCTCAGCCAGTCGTAAACCTGCAAGGAATGCTTCATACTCAACTTGATTGTTCGAGGTTGAGAAGGATAAGACCAACGACACATCGATCAAGATCCCTTCTTTGTTCTCGAGGATCATGTCCGCCCCGCTCCTCGTGGAACTGTAAGCTCCGTCAACGAAAATGGTCCACCTGTGCGCCCCGCTGGAGGGGGATGCTAGGGGCGTCATTTACGCCACAAAATTGTCCAGGACCCGTGCCTTATGGGCTTTCCTGCTTTTGTAGTGGATATCGAATTTTGACAATTCCAGAGACCATTTGAGCATCCTACCGGCCATATCTGGTCGGCCGAGTAGTTTCCTAATGTGTTCTTCTTTCTGGTTTACTATCGTGTGGGCCAGGAAGTAATGCCTTAATCTTCTCGCATCGTTGATGAGGGTCAGGGGGACCTTCTTGATCTGCTGGTATCCGAGTTTTAGTCCTTGTAGGGCTTTAGGTAACACCCCATTTTTTAGTAATTATTTATTTAATTAAATTAATTGATTTATTTAATTTATACAAGTTAATTGGTTTAATTGATTTAATTGATATATGTGATTTATTGAATTAAATTAATTTATGTGATTTATTTTATTGGTATAATAAAATGTAGAATTTGCTAGATTAATGAGTTGAGCTTATTTTGGAGTGTGAATAGTAAGTGTGAGATTGAGTTAGTAAAGTCGAACTGAATTAAGACAAATGTTAGAGTTAACATAGAGTAAGAAGAGAATAGAAAGAAAGAGAAATATAGAAAGGAGGAAAAGAGGCAAAAAGAGAAGTGGAGAAGAAGAGGAGAAAACTCAAGTTCAAGAGCTTTAGAATCCAAGATAAATCAAGGTAAGGGTGAGTTTTTACTCATTTATTAGAATTATTTGATAATGATTAGTGGGTAGAAATATGTTTAGGATTAAGCCCCAAATTTTCTGAGATTGAAAATTGTTAGATTTTAGAGATAATCTTTGAATTGTGTTAATTTAATTATATTTGAGAATTATATTTGATATAATGTAGAGACCCCTCTAATATTTGGAGTAAACCAATTGAAAGGGATATAAATATCTTCACGAACAGTAGCGCTATACCAAAAGAAATGAAAGTGAATACTTTTAGCCATACACTGTAGCGACACATTATTTATAAGGTATTAAAATAAAAATATATTTTCTATCAAATTCTTGTAGTGAACCAATGTTGAGTAATATGGACAAATTATTAGTGTAGTGATATGTTTCCACTTGCTCTGTAGCGCATTATTGCTGGTAGTAGAATGAAATGTATGTTTTTTATTTATTATTCTTCACTTTTATTGTAGCGAACATTTAGAGAAGGATAAGGCATTGAAACGATGCCTCTCCTTTTAATATTTCTATAGCACACAGAAGCAATTAATGATAGTATGATCCTTTCATATAATAGATCCTATAACACCCTTGTTACTTTCATTTCAAAATAATTATAGCCTTTTTAATTCATTTGAGCTACTTCCTGTAGCGTTGTATATATATTTCTAGGATGTAGTACATTAAATGAAGTAGTTTCTAATTAATTCATGAATTGTAACTCACATTATCATCTAGCGACATGTATATATATATATATATATATATATATATATATATATATATATATATATATATATATATATATATATATATATATATATATATATATATATATATATATATATATATATATATATATATATATATATATATATATATATATATATATATATATATATATATATATATATATATATATATATATATATATATATATATATATATATATATATATATATATATATATATATATATATATATATATATATATATATATATATATATATATATACATATACATATATATATATATATATATATATATATATATATATATATATATATATATATATATATATATATATATATAGGATTCATAAATTTAGATATTTTTAACTAATAAATTATGTATTAATTTAATAATTCTTTTGTAAGTTTATTAATATATCTTATTTTAGTAGCAATAATAATAGTGATTCATTATATTAATTATTGATAATTTTTTATAATTATCATATGAATATTTGATTTCATTAATGATGATGAATTGCATATTTTATAATTAATTGGTGATGTGTGATTTGTGAATGGAGATTGAAGTGTATTGATACTTGTGGGTTACGTGCTAATTGTGGTGATGATGTTTGAAATAAGAATGCCATAATATTTGAAAAAGTGATTTTGTGTGTGCAATTGTGTGATAATTCAAGTGTGGTGAATTATTGAAGATATGCATGATTGTTAAGATTAGAGAATGATCTTAATTGTATATTATTGTTGAACTTGTACACGCATCATTTGTGTCAAGAGGCAATGCTTGTTAGTTCCGTGGGAGCTAGTGACTTGTCCCAAACCTAGAGCAGAGTTTGAAAGCTTAGGAAATGAACTTTTTGCGTGTTATTGGTGTAGGGAACGAACCCGGTTTAATGTAAAAACTGAAAAATAATAACAAGTGTTGGTACCACATACTTGAGTTGCATTTGAGTCTCATTGTGTATGTTTGTGATATGAAATTATGTGAAATATATGAAATTGATTAATTGGTGAAATTATGGAATTGTGAGTATGTATTTATGAATAGTATGACTACTTGAGTGATACTTTGTTGATGAAACTTTGAAGTGTGAGAATAATTATAATTATGCTCGTATTCCTTAAATTAATTATTATCTTATAATTTTAATAATTATGTGAATTCTCATCTTTCTGTTGGAATGTTGTTTTATACGACATTACTCAGGTACTGAGGAGTAGAGTTGCTTCTAGCGCGAGGTAACTATTGGAGTAGCTTGATTTGTTTCTTTATTTACGTTGGGTCGAGTCGTACTCTGGTTATGTAACACTGGGGAGATTTTGGTTTATGTTTGAGAGATACATTATGTACTCTACTCTATGTTGTTATGTTTATTTGAATTATGTGGAGGTTTGGCTTTTATGCCTAAGTATTGGTTATGAATGTGATGAGCATGAGACTTTTATTATATCTTTTATGATTGAAGTAAATCTGCTGCTACATGCTAAGGTAAAAGTTTATAAAAATTATGAATTTAATTTAAGTGTCAATGAGCATGACAAGTATTTGTGTGATGTTTTGAAATTATATGTGACACCCTTTTTATGAGATGCATTATATTACTCTAATTATTTATATATGTGTCGCGGGGTTTAGAAGGGTGTTACACTTTTCTTGTGAAGTATATTGACTTCTGCCCGTCAAGGATTTATCGAACGAGGGCAGTGTTGATGGCTTCATTAGTGACAGAGAGATAAAGGTAAAGCGTTTCCCTGTTGTCTGGTCGTGACAAAATAGGTGGTCCGGGACAAGGCTTGCTTAAGATGACGCAGGGCCTGCTCGCATTCCTTTGTCCATTCGAATGTTGCCTCTTTTCGGAGGAGCTTGAAGAAAGGCAGGGCGTGTTGGGAAATTTTGGCCATGAAGCGAGATAGCGAGGTGAATATCCTATTGAGGGACTGTATGGATTTCTTTGACTTATGCGTGGGGAATTCAGAAAACGCTCGACATTTGTCAGGGTTGGCCTCGACCCCCCTCTCTGTGAGGTAGAATTCGAGGAACTTCCCTGCTTGTACGCTGAAGGTGCATTTTTCAGGGTTGAATCGCATTTCACTCCCTAGCTTGGTCGAAGACCTTTTGCAAGTGGAGCATATGATCAGATTCCTCTTGGGACTTCACAACCATGTTGTCCATATATACCTTGAGCATGTCCCTGATTTGTGATCGAAAGACTTTGTTCATCATTCGCTGGTACGTGGCCCCAATGTTTTTCAAACTAAAGGGAATTACGTTGTAGTAATAGTTGCCCGATGAGGTCATGAAAATGGTGTACCTCTTGTCCTTCTCCCCATGGGAATTTGGTTATATCTCGAGTATGCGTCCATGAACGACAAGAGTTTAAAACCAGAGGAGTTATCTATTAACTTATCAATGCTACGCAAAGGATAAGCGTCTTTCGGGCAAGCCGGATTGAGATTGATGTAATCAATGCATATTCTCCACTTTCCATTATGTTTTTTTTACTAATACAATGTTAGACAGCCAGGTTGTATACCTGGCTTCCAAGATAAAATTGGCCTATAAGAGGTCTTTTACAAGTTTATTCACCGCTTTAGTCTTCTCGTTGGATTTCTTGCGCCTGCGCTGTGCTACCGCCCAAACAGATGGGTTGACAGTGAGCTGATGGCAAATGATTTCTAGATCGAGGTCGGGCATGTCTGCGGCGCTTCAGGCAAACAAATTAACGTTGTTCTTCAAGCACGTCTTCAACTACTCTTTCACCTCATCAGGCAGTCTCGCGCCAATGCTGACTCCTCGGTTGGGGTTGTCCCCGAAGGTGATCACTTTGAAGTCCCCATCTGGTGTTGGGCGCATTATAGTTGTAAAGGATGAGCTACCCTTTGAAATCAGAGTGTCTTATTCGCTTTCTTCTGAGATCCGACTATTGAGGTTGATGGTATGAACCTGGAGAGTTGGCTTCTTTCTGGGCTGGCTTTTTTAGTTGGGAAGATCTTCGTCTCTTGTCCGTTTGATGATCTATGGTGCTGCACTGATTGAACTCTGTCCCTTGGTAGCTGCCTCAAAGCATCGTCTTGCAGAATCGATGTCCCCGTGAAAAGTGGCAACATGCTCCTTCTCGGTATATTACTTCATCTTGAGATGAATTGTGGATGGAACATCGATTAGCTCGAAAAGTGTTGGCCTCCCCAAGATACACTGGTATAACAAGGGGCGGTCGATGACTAAGAACTAAGTCTTAATCGTTTTGGCAGCACCTTCCTCCCCGAATGTAACTTGGAGCTCCACTTATTCCCAGTAGAAGTAGCCTTATCAAATCCTTGCAAGTTTGAACCTACATAAGGGGACAGGTCCTTCTGGTCGAGTTTGAGGGTGCGGAACAGGCTGGTGTACATTATGTCTACCGAGCTCCCCTGATCGACAAGGATTCGGCAAACATCAGTACTGGTTAACCTAGCTCTAATGAGAAGATGAATGCGAGCATTGGGGGAGCCTCCGAGGAGCTCTTCACGGTAGAAAGTGATAGGCTGAGATTGCCCTCATAATTTTTCAAGTGTTGACAGACGATCTGAGCTACAATCGATCAGTTGGTCAGATTTTCTCTTCACTGATCCTACTGTGAGTTTGTTGTACCCGCCTCAGGAGATAACCATTATGTTGGGGAAGGCCTCCCAGGGGTTGTACGGTGAAAAGTATGCAGGCTCCTCAAGGCCGCTGGGGATGAAAAAGTCCTCTGGCTGGGAGACAGACATGGTGACCAACGGGGGATGGCTAGAAGTTGAAGCCCTTGTTTCCGCTTTCTTTGACTCTCGACGTCTCTCCTCGGGGGGCTTATCCTCTCTTCGTATATTGCTTTAGGTAACCCTCTTTGATGAGGATTTCGATGGCATATTTCAAGTGGACGCAGTTCTTTGTCATGTGGTCATGGCTGCGGTGGAAGTGAATGTATTTGCTTTGGTTGGTGTTGCTCTTTGAAGTTGTCAGCTTGGGGAATCACACTCCTCCTTGTTTGAATTCGGCGTTGATACATTCAGAAAGGATACGCTTACGAGGAGCGGTCAACAAGGTATATTCGGTGAAGCAACCCGCAAACCCTTTGTGATCACGGGGACGATCGTCTAGTCGCCTATCTCTGTCTCACCTTAAAGTTTCTGCTTTGTCATTCTTCGATGCTCTGGAACTCTCTTGGTCCCTCGAGTCTCTGCCTTTATACGTGACTTCCTTTTCCTTGTATTGAATATAGAATTGTAACCTGCAGAGAAGTTCAGCTAGAGAACAAGAAGGATTGATCCATACCGCCTTGCGGAAGTCACTCTTCAGCCTCAATCTCTTTTCTAGAAGTTACTTCTTCATGTGGTCAGATGTGCGGATTTCGACCGCCTCCTTGTTGAATCTGTCGACGTAGTCGCGGAAAGGCTCATCCCTACCTTGTATGATACCCTCAAGCATGGCTTCAGATTTTGGATGACGCCTGAAGGCAGTAAAATATCGGGCAAACTGCTCCTCCAGGTTCCTGCAAGAGGCGATTGAGCCCCGAGGAAGGATATTATACCAAGCCATAATCGTCTTCCTAAGGGTGATAGGGAATAGCCTGCATTTGATCGCCCCAGTGACATTGTGGTAGTACAACATGGCCTCAATGTTTTCTATGTTATCGCTAGGGTCGGTGGTACCATCATAGAGAGCTAGAGAGGGAGATTTCTCCAGCCGACGAGGAATACGGGTGTCCATGATTTCCTAAGACAGGGGACCGTGAGTGTCGTCTTTGTCGCTCGTGCTTGGCGACCCGCTGAGAGAATAACTACGTCCATGGCTCCTACTGCGTCGAGGAGAATGTCTGTGTCGGCTTCGGTGCTCTTCGTGAGGCTTCCTTGAAGGCCTGGTTCTCTTGGAAGCTGGGGAGTGCCTGAACCTCCGGGAAGGGGTACGATCGCGTCTTTTGGAGATCTCGTGTCCATGCTTCTCCAGTTTGAACCGTTCTTTGACTAGGGTGATGCTTCTAGATTTGTCTCGGTGGCGTTTCTGAAGAGGGGAGAGAGACCGGTGAGATGGACTGAGGGATCTCCGCGGGGGAGGTCGTTCTCCGATAGTGTTCTCCAACATGTGGATTTTTCCCCTTGTTGAAAAAGCAGGTAATTGGATTTGTTGAGAGCGATAATGAGGGCCGCAGTACAGGGGTCAGCATCTTGTGGGACGATGATGGGCTCGTATACATTGTTAGAACTTTGCATACGAGGCTTCACGTGGTCAGAGGATGGAGATGCCAGTTTTCCGTCTCTATGATCGGTTTCTCCAATAGCAGCTTCAGGAATGAGGGTTTCGCCACAACCCAAAACAACGACGACGAAATCTTGATTGATGTCATTATTATGGTGAGAGGCCATGACGATGAAGGTTCAGAGAGATAGCTTTGATATTTTGTTTGGGAAGATTGGGGGATCTTGGTTCAAAAGACGGGGGAAATGGGTTCCCATAGACGGCGCCACTGATCTGGTGTGATCAAAATGGATCACCGTGGCGTTCAATGTAGGGCAACAACAGTGGTTATAAGAGAGGAGAGGGTGTACCTTTAAGGTACTCTGATGCCAAAGTAAGTTTGGGCTAAAGAGAAAGCAAGTACGAACTTTTAGGTATGAGTTAGAATGATTAAAATACCTGACTCTCTCAAGAGAGAGGGTATTTATGAGATTCCCCTCAGCGTGGGGCCAAGGTCTCCCATGTGACCGAAATATCTGGTCGGCCAATGGAGGACTGTTAGGTGGAAGATCTAGCGCGTGATCTTTGACCTAGTTCAACTGTCCCCGTGACTTTCGGAGGGCAGTTGGTCGCGTGAAATGTCAAGCATGTGAGGGGGATGTCCCCTACGGCTAATGCTCCAACAACTATATTGTGCCCAACAGTCATATTTTTCCCAACGGCTATATTATGCCCAACGGCTAGATTGTCCTCATCTACTTATTGGGCCTAACCTTAAGCGAAACTGGATTGGGCCTTGCTCAACTGTGGGGCATGTGCTAGTCCGGTCCAGAATGTAACGCCCGTTTTATTTCGATTAAATTTAGTTATGACTTTGCTGTGTCTCGTTGTGTCGTAGTCGTATTTGAGTATGTGTTTGTCTCGAAGAAAGGAATTGAATCAGTCGAATTTTCAGACAAAAGTGCAAAATCGCGTAGCAGTTTTAAGGAAAACTTCGAAAATTCATATCTCTTGATCCGTAAGTCAGTTTTAGTCCCCGTTCGAAGCGTTAGAAAACTAAAGATATGTTCTGTCTAGGAAAAATGAGATTTTTCTGATGTGACGGTCGTCACGATCGTTACAAACGTCATGAACCCCTTACGACCGTCATGGCCTTCACGGTCGTGACACTTGTTACGATCGTCATACTAACAAAATCGAATTAGGCAGAATCGGAACATGGCCACAAAAATGCTAGAAGTTTAGTAACACATTCTCGTATTCCCTTACGCTCAATTCAGTTGGCGAATTTTGCAAAAGAAAACCGTAAAAGGGAGAAAAAGAGTGGGTGAGAGAAGTTGATAACAGAAGTAGATTATCCATCAGAGAATTTGCAAGGCTGTGACAGAGGAGTCACCATGGAGATAAACCAGAACCGAAAGTTAGGATTGACCTCAATTCCAAGGTAAGGGTGGGGTTCAATTCTATAACCAAGGGTATGATGGAATTCATGATGGGTATGGAATCATGGGTTTGGTTCCGTAGGTTGGTAAATGTTAACGATAAAGGGTTGTCTGTGTCGAAATAGTATGGATGGTCATTAGTCTGTGTAATATCTCGTGAATTGTCGTTCCATAATTAATGGAGTTTTACCGTAAACCGTAGATAAATAAGTACGTAGAAGTTGTGATGCCGTTCTGCGGAGAGGTCTTGAATTCTTATTTGTTGATAATGATGTTGCTATTGTTCCCTTGCATGAATAGATTGAAATGATGAATACCTGATGCATATGAAATTGTTATGTCATCTGCTGAGAAAATGTTGTTATAGTATTCTCATTTGATTATGTTGAAATGGTGAGTACATGATGTATGCGAAATAATGATGTTTCTGTTATGGATAATTGGTTGTAGGCTTGATGCCTTGTTGCACGGTTGCTGTTGTTGCGTTATAGTCCATAATAGTTGCGTCTCATAACATATCATTTGGCCTGGATTGGCGACGGTTGGCCCTTAGTGGCAAATATTTGGTTGTGCCTGTATTGGCGTTATTTGGCCTGGATTGGTGACGGTTGGCCTTTAATGGCAAATAAATTGGTTGTGGAGTGTTGGCTCCAAAATGGTACCACATGCATATGCACAGTTGAGTTGCATAGTCGAGTCACATTTGTTGAAGTGCATAGTTGAGTTGTGTCATTATGCATTTGCGAGTAATTGATGAGTTGCTGAATTTTAATGATACTGGTTGTGGATATGAATACCGAATTGTTGCGGTTTAATTGTTGATAATATTTTGCGAACTGCTGGAATTATAATGCTGTGATAATATTCTGACATGACTTTTATCATGCCTTATGTTATGTTGTTGATATCTCACCCCTTTACGTTGTATATTACCTCCGTTGGTGGTAATTTGCAGGTAGTCAGGAATAAAGTGTAGCTTTCCATTAAGGTGTCATCGGTCGCTCTGATACGTAGCATTCTTGGGGAGATGAACGATGAATATTACTGTTTTATTTGACTTTCTTGTTGCTGAATTTGACTGAATATTCTTAATTTAATTGGTTGTTACTGTCAAGTACTAAATGTTAGTTGTACGCACTAAGCCGGTGAATCGGTAGTGCTGATTTCTATGGTTGAACTAGTTGTTTTCGTTGAATCTATGTAAGACTTTTACTTGCTGAATTTTAATGGAGTTGCTGCAAGTTTCATGGTCTTGCTTTAATCATTATAAATGTTGGAAATGTTTTATATTCCGCTGCAAATTAATAAGATGTCGTGTAATCGAGATGTTAAGCAAGCTGTTGTATGTTCATCCAAGCTTCTGTGCTATGTATCATTACTAAATGCATGTCGTCTAATTAGGTTGTGAAATGTATGTTTCTGTAAGTTGAAAATGTGACGCCCAGGTTTTTGGTAGTGTGACGACCGTCACAGGACCCTTACGATCGTCACGCGTCCAAATTTTGTGCACTCTGATTGTATTTTGATGTTATCCGTTGGGTTAGAAATGGGGTGTTACACAGAACACTACCCTTTAATCCATACCCCTATTATTGAAACCAATTCCCACTCTTACCTTAAATTTCTTGCAAAAATTCTAAATTGGAACCTTAACTCTCCTCCCTTGATCACCTTGCCTCTTGCCTCTTCTTGCCCTAAAACTCTTTCTCCTTTCTCCCAATTTTTCACGTAAGATACAACTGACTTTTCTTCTTCCAATTTTCTTTTTTTTTTCTTCTAATAATAATATTCCTCTTAATTATGTTTTTCCTCATTTACCCCAACTTATCCTCATGTAATTACCTCATTGTCCCTAAAATCTCTACACTTACTATTTACTTTATATTCACTAATTAATATAATAAAATAAAATATTATTTTTAATTACCAAAACAACTCTAAATTATTATACTCACTTCTATCATCTCTCTATACTCCTAACTCAAACCCAACCATAAAATAAATCATAAAATTGCATAATTCAAACAATGATTCTTTTAGTTCTTATGCTTTCCCAGGAACAAAAAGAGAAAATGTCTACCTCCTCCGTCACGTTCAAGGATGCCAAAGATTTTGAATCTAGTTGCACTCTTGAACAAACCTTCCTTTTTCGATTGGGGGTGTTAAGTTTCTTTAGAGGATGAAGACGAAGTTATACTAGAGGCTTGTTTGCCGTCGAAAGGGGTTATCGTGCTTGTCTCCTCCGATGTTCCTTCTTCGTTCTTCTACTTCTACCTCCCTTTTGTCAAAGATATGTGAGTCATTTTCCATCTCCTCCCTTTTCTATAGATATCCTGAGAGTCCTTAATACAAGGCGATCCTAGTTGTTCCTTAACAGTTGGGCCTACATCAAGGCTTTCAAGATGGCCGGCGAGGACCTAGTCCTCACTCCAACTGTGGGAGTCTTCTTCTCCTTCTACACCACAAAATTGAAGAAAGGTAGTTGTGTGACTTTGAGTAACCTACATGGGAGAGGAATTTTCTCGTCTCATCCCAATCATTACAAATATTAGAAGGATAAGTTTTCTCGTGTGAGGGGGCAAGGTAATTCTCTCAGAGTGTTATAAATTGATGATGCACACCTTTTTCCATTGTCATGGACGAGTAATCCCATGGTGATCACAGGGTATGAATGGGGATTCCTCACCACTTAGGAGATGAAGATTGTATGCTTTTTGTAGCAGTTTGAAGTTTTGGATTGTCGCGAGGTGATTAGACTTTGGCTGGGGGGGGGGCGTAAAACATCTCACTGCCTACTTAGGTAAGTTTCCCACCACTCTTTAATTGTAGGTTTTTTAAATATTATTTGTGACTTTTTATGCTTTGTTCTACAGATCAAATGACAAAGATCTCTGTGGAGAAGAGGCGAAAGAGGTGAGAGAAACTCAAGTCCTTTAGCTCGGGTACCAAAAATCTCAAAGCAACCCTGGGGATTTCATCGTCAAGGGCATAACACTAGTACAACACTTTCCTCACAAGTAGTTTTCACTCATAACACACTAAGGCAACATTGGTGAAAATAAAACATTTTGATATATATATATATATATATATATATATATATATATATATATATATATATATATATATATATATATATAGAGAGAGAGAGAGAGAGAGAGAGAGAGAGAGAGAGAGAGAGAGAGGTGCAAGAAACACATGAAAGAGGGGGGGGGGGGGGGCGAATTGAGTTTCAAGAATGATAGTTTTTTGCAACCCAAAACAACACCTTAAAATAACAAACAAAATGATAAAAAAACACAATGATTTTTTATCCTGACTCTCCATTAATAAGATTACCTCCAGTCCACCCACCTGGGTAATTTTCCTTTGACGGGGACTTAATCTAATAATCAAACTTAATTACAAATGCAGTGACAACCTGTCTCGACTTTCTTCAGGATCTGACCCAACCGGTATCCTAAGAAAATTGACGATCACTGACTCATTAAGACCTGACCTACCTGGTCGCTTAAGAAAATTTCTCAATAACAACTTGTTACTGACTTCTGAAGAGCCTGGCCTAACCTGGTCTCTTGAGGATTACAATCAAAATTGTAATAACAATTATATGTTTATAGATGCTTTTCAAAAGCATATACACAAGTTTACAATCAAGTTCTACACTTAACAAGAATATACGATGATCTTTATTCTAAGTGTATAAGTGTAATCAACACTTCTTATTTGTTTCTGAGCGTGAGTGTTTGATGTAGTTTTATGTGTGTATCAATTCTCTGTTCGTCACCTTCTTCAATATTCAAAGTCCTATTTAAATAGATGCAAAAATAGACCAGTTGGAGGTGAAGAATAAAACATCCTCTAAGTATCCATTGGAGAAGATCACTTCAAACGAAATACTAAAGTGACACTATAACCTATAGTTGGTGAAGATGATTGGATGCAGAAGGCTTCTTTTACACGGAGTATAATAATTTATGGAAAAAGTAAATTTTCTTATGTACTTTTGTCACATCAAATATTTTGTTGACTTTTGGACAACTTCCATTCAGAGGCTTTTAATATTTGTTGTTGAAGCTTGAGTAGCGTTTCTAAGGTCTGTCTTTAGAATCTTTGGTGAAAATTCATAGTCTTTGGATGCTGGGTTCTAAGACTTCAAAAGCAGATAGTCAGAGCTATAAATATCAGAGTCAGTCTTGAAAACTTTTGTTCAGAATGTTGACTTTGATAGATCAGAGTTGACTTGTTTGAACGCTTCTTTTCTTTGGTTTAGAGTATAGACATTTTCAGAGTCAGAATCTGTTCCAATTTTTCTTCGCACTCAATAAACTGGTTAGAGTATAAATTTTTTCTCTTACATTTCATTATCATCAATACTTAGGGATAGTTGTAGAATTAAAATTGTTCCAACAATATCCTCCTTTTTTATAATGACAAATTCATGTATTTTGATGAACAAATTTTATACAATAAGCAATCAAATGTTACAAAACTTCAAAGGTAGGTTTGTAAGCTTTCTCTTAGTTTTATAATTTCAAAATTATTTCTTGAACTTAAATCTACAGAGTGAGGTTTGCAAGCTCCCTCTGAGTTTAAGACTCAAAATAATTTTGGTTCTATTAAGATCTCAAATTAGATTAAGTAGGTTATAATTCAGAGTTAGGTTTGTAAGCTCCCCCTAAATTTAAGACTTGAAATTTTAAACAAAACAACAACAAAAAATATTACATACAAACACAACAAGATAACAAAAATTCAAGATATTCATTCAAACAAAATAAAAATAAAAACAAAAACACAAATAAATTAGAAGAAAATTTCATTTATTTGATGTAACATCGAAATTACAAAGAAATTTCATCCAGATTTATAATAGTTTTATAGCAAGTAACAAAGAGTTATAACACATATTATATATTAGCCTTATGTTGGAAGAAAATAATGTTGTAATAATTGTGCTAATAAAAATCACAATATGGTAAATTTATCACCGTATCCATAAGAATTTTGTACATCCTCACACAAGAACAATATGAGTGCACTTATGATGATAGCGTCCTGAGTGAGTAACATAATGGGGGGGGGGGGGGGGGTGCTGAGCGCGACTGATTTGTTGTTATCTAATTATAAATCAGAGAATAATAAATATAGTTCACAAACATAATTAAAAATGATTAAGTTTCCCTTTCGACTCATCAAACCCTATATGTGAGAATTCTTATGACTACTATAAAAAAAATCTGATTTATTATGATCTCTTATAAAACACGGAATTATGTTTCACAACCTCATAGGTACTGCAAGTCTGCAATTGCAAGGAAATACGCTTCGTCAAATCAACCTCACAGGTACTGAGATTACTCAAATCTCTAAGAAAAAGGTTACATGGTACATAAATAAGAAGTTTGTTTTATAAAACACATGATTACACCTCGTAACCTCCCAGGTGGTGAGAGTCTTCAATTGCAAGGATACACGCTTCATCAAAGAAACCTTACATATAGGGGGTCTTGAATCACTAAGATAAATGTCCTATAGCACGTAAAGTAATACTAATGTGGGATTATTTCTGTCGCAACGCGAACAATCATTGAAATACTTTATTTTATAAAGAATTCATCACGGGTAAGATTGTCTGGAGTCTTGTTCTGGTCATCATCTGTAACAGAAGTTGTAGTGGAAAAAATAAATATTAGATTCAGTTTTGTCAAATAACGGTTATAGTGTAGCAGAATATAACAAATCACTATTGATCTATGGAAGAAAACCCAAAACCCACCATAAGGACACCATAATGCCACAATCCTTCACAAACTGGGCACGACCGTTGTGAAAAAGTTTGTCACCACAATCCGCCATGGCCTATATGTTACGACACTGTATAAACTTGAAAATTGCATAAACATACAAACAACAAAAAGTGATAAAAGGCCATTTATTTACCTGTTATGCAATTCCTCATTTTCACGCAGGCTTGAAAATTTAAGGCACTAAAATATATAATTTGGATAAAATTGTAGAGTCCGTCACCAAGGATTAATGCAATGGAAATAGAAATCTGCACCATGAAAATAAAAAGAAAGTTAAGGTCTAAAGTGAAACAAAAAAAAAATTGTAAATGTAAATTTCATTTGTTGTTGATTCAAGACCTTATTACCATTAAGACTCTTCATGCTACTTTCTAGTAAATTTTCAGGGAACCAATTTCCTTTTAGTACTTTGATTAGTGGCCACATAATGCCCCATGAAACTACAACTCCAAAAAGCAATGATAAATTGACAAGATGTGAACAAATCATTCCTGTTCCAACATACGTCATGCTGTAATCAAAGTAAAATCTGCAAAAAAATCCAACATTTAAATAAATTATAATTGACGAATCTTTCATTCTTCTAATGCATAAAACTAAAAAGAGAGTCATGGCAGTTGAAGTGACAACACACACATGTTTTTCGATGCTCTCAACCCGAAAGTAGGAAACTGAGCGAATCCGCATTGGTCTCCTCAATTAAATAGATAAATTACCACTGAGTATCATTATCTTCTAGTTCGATTCTTTCAATTCTATAGACGAGAAAGATTCACCTCATTGTATTTATAGCAAGTACATGATATTTGTTATATTATTAGTAGACAAAAATATACCTTGTGTCCTTTAAGTTATTTTATTATAATAAGGCAGTCCTTTATGTTTTTTCTGCTACAAACAAGTCCCATTTGTTTTTAAATTGTAACAACCAGATTCTTCATGTTTTGTCTGTTGTACAAATTACGACCTTATTGTAACAAAGCTAATATATAATTGCAACACATAACTGATATGAATTGAAAAATTAACTATTGTCAATAAGTGTTACACGAAGATACCAAAAGTCATGTCTTACGAAACTAACACCAAAATTAACAATGATCACCACTTATGAACCAAAATACACATCAACACTACAAAAATCAAAACAAACAACATAGTGACATAGACTAGCATTGCCAACATCTTCAACATGTTTTTTTTATCATCTTTTTAAATGACACATTAGCGTCGTTAGTGCCACATAAGTTTTTTTGGAACGAAGTTTGTGAAAAAGGGTGAACAGTAAAAACGTTAGTTAACATAAATGATCAAATTGTAACGAAAAAACATAAAAGATTGTCTTGTTACAACAAAATAACTTAAAGGACTCAAGATATATTTTTTCCTATTAGTTATATTAATTACATAATACAAACAAAAAAAATATAATCTAGTAAATATAATTCAAATTATTAAATTTTTTATGATATTTGGGTGATTTAGAAATTTTATGTTTTTAGAAAAAAAGAAAAAAGCAATGTTACACTATCATATAACAAATATTTTAGTAACAAAAATTACTCAATTACTCAACTATTAAAGAATATAAAAAAGATCATTTCCAAAAAAGTTATTTATAATATTAAAAAACTAAATCTTCATATTTTAAATTATAGTAGTACTTTTTTTATTGTTTTATGTGAGTTATGACAAGTTGACCATTTACAAGTCTCTCCATTTTCATTTTCATGAATGATTTGTAATTTCTCATACAAAAGAAAAAGAGGAAAATAAAATATGTATTTGAAAATGTAAAATAATTTTATAATGTCAACTAATCATCATCATATATTTTGCTACATCACACTAGAAATTTTAATATATTTATATGATATAATAAATTAATAAATCTCTATTAAAATAATAGGATAAAACTGATAGTGCATATCAATTAAACTCAAATGAAAAAATAATTGCATACAAAACAACAAGTGCCAAATACATTAATGTCGAATTTGTAGATCATTTTTATTGAGGAAAAAATTGCAAAGAGACAATAATAAATATTTTAAAATATAATGAAATAAACAAATAAATTATTTATTTTTATAAAACTATTTAAAAATTAATATAAAACATTTTTATAAAGTGATATATAATAAAAAGAAAAATAGAAAGAGTAATATCGTACCAATAGAATTTAGTAAAAGTAGTTGTTGTGTCGTACTACAAAAGTGTGCAAAATAATAATAATAAGAAAAACAAAAGGAAAAATGATTGATTTTGTGTTGTCATGTTTTACTGCACTACGAAACAGATGTTGATTTTATGTCGTCATATTCAAACACATTACTAACCTTTCGGAATCTGTATCAAATTCAAACTAAAAATTTTAAATCATAAAATAAAAATTCTTTGGTGGTTTTCTGATTCTACTAACATTGTGATTCGTACGTTTTACGCTTTCAAGATTGATTCACGTATACGAAGCAGAGAATTCAACATATTCCAATGGGAAATATAAGCAATGAAGAACAAGAACTCAGAGAGATTGAGAATTTGGAGAGAGAAGACGTGGAAAAAGCTGGAGTTGATTTAGAAGATCCAAGTGGAATAGCACCGTGGACACAACAGATTACAGTTAGAGGTCTGATAACTAGCGTCTTTATTGGCTTGATTTATAGTGTCACTGTGTTGAAGCTGAATCTCACAACTGGTTTAGTCCCTAATCTTAATGTTTCAGTTGCACTTCTTGGTTTTGTGTTCATTAAACTTTGGACTAAGATTCTTGAGAAAGCAAATATTGTTTCAACACCTTTCACTAGACAGGAGAATACCATTATTCAGACTTGTGCTGTTGCATGCTACAGTGCTTCTTATGGAGGTTATTATTATGATTTTTTTTTTTTGCTTTTGAAATTGAATATGTTTCTGTTTACAGTTTTGTGAATTTTACTTGTTTATATGTAGGTGGTTTTGGATCTTACCTCTTGGGTTTGAATCGAAAGACATATGAGCGAGTAGGAGGGGCTAGTACACCAGGGAATACTCCTGACACCAAGGAGCCTGGAATTGGCTGGATGACTGGTTTTCTCTTTGTTACTTACTTTGTTGGGCTAACAGCATTAATTCCTTTTCGAAAGGTATTGCGTATGAATGATCCGGATTTTCTGCTGTCAAACATTGTCGTCAAATAGGCTCTATAACTCTATATTATTGTAGAGTAACTTGAATGTTGTTTGCTATGTTTATTTAACAGATGATGATAATAGATGCTAAATTACCTTATCCAACTGGAACTGCGACGGGTGTTCTTATTAATGGATTCCATACTCCTAAAGGAAATGTCATGGCCAAGTATGACTATAAAACTAGTTATGGTACTAGTTCTCTATATTTGTAATTTCAAGATGAGAATGTATAAAAAATTGTTTGGCATTTTTCACAGGAAGCAGGTTAAGGGTTTCATGCGGTTCTTCTCATTCAGTTTGCTTTGGTCTTTTTTCCAATGGTTCTATGCTGGTGGAGACCAATGCGGATTCGCTCAGTTTCCTACTTTCGGGTTGAAAGCATGGAAAAACACGTGTGTGCTTTTACTTCAACTGCTATGACTCTTTTTTAGTTTTATGCATCAGAAGAATGAAACATTTGTCGATTGTAATTGATTTGAATGTTGGACTTTTCGCAGATTTTACTTTGATTTCAGCATGACGTATGTTGGGACAGGAATGATTTGTTCACATCTTGTCAATTTATCATTGCTTTTTGGAGCTTTAGTTTCATGGGGCATTATGTGGCCACTGATCAGAGTTCTAAAAGGAAATTGGTTCCCTGAAAGTTTACCAGAAAGTAGCATGAAGAGTCTTAATGGTTATAAGGTCTTGAATCAACAACAAATGAAATTTGGATTTACATTTTTTTTGTTTCACTTTAGGCTTTAACTTTCTTTTTATTTTCATCATGCAGGTTTT
Organism: Lathyrus sativus; assembly: GCA_963859935.3. Classification (NCBI taxonomy): domain Eukaryota; kingdom Viridiplantae; phylum Streptophyta; class Magnoliopsida; order Fabales; family Fabaceae; genus Lathyrus; species Lathyrus sativus. The sequence continues at coordinate 28,311,444 of OZ012740.1, read as the reverse complement.
TATTTCCATTGCATTAATCCTTGGTGACGGACTCTACAATTTTATCAAAGTTATATATTTTAGTGCCTTAAATTTTCAAGCTTGCGTGAAAAGGAGAAATCGCAGAACAGGTAAATAAATGTCTTATTATCACTTTTTGCTGTTTGTGGGTTTGCGTTGTTTTCAAGTTTAGGCAGTGTTGTCACGTATAGGCCATGGTGGATTGTGATGACAGACTTTTTCACAACCGTTGTGGCAAGTTCGTGAAGGATGGTGGCATTATGGTGTTCTTATGGTGGGTTTTGGGTTTTCTTCCATATGCAAATGATAACACCGAGATGTAGGGAGAAGAATGACTCCATATTATAGAACAAGAGTGATTTGTTATATTATGCTACACTATAACCGCTATTTGACAACACTGAATCTAATATTTATTTTTTTCCACTACAGCTTTCGTTACAGATGATGACCAGAACAAGACTCCAGACGATCTTACCCGTGATGAATTCTTTATAAAGGAAAGTGTTCCAATATGGTTAGCATGTGCAGGCTATGTGGTACTCACCGTTATCTCCATCAATGTTATCCCTTTAATATTCCATCAAGTGAAGTGGTACTTTGTGGTGATAGCTTATCTCCTAGCACCAATTCTTGGCTTCTGCAATGCTTATGGTACTGGCTTAACTGACATGAACATGGCTTATAATTATGGAAAAGTAGCACTTTTCGTTCTTGCAGCCTTAGGAGGGAAAAGTGATGGTGTCGTTGTCGGACTTGTAGCATGTGGACTAATAAAATCACTTGCTTCAACTTCATCTGATTTAATGCAAGATATGAAGACTGGCCATTTAACTTTAACATCCCCAAGATCTATGCTTGTAACACAAGCAATTGGTACAGCAATAGGTTGTGTTGTAGCACCTCTCACATTCTTTCTTTTCTACCATTCTTTTGATGTTGGAGACCCTGATGGTGAATACAAAGCACCTTATGCTATCATCTATAGAAACATGGCAATTCTTGGTGTTGAAGGCTTTTCAGCACTACCAAACCATTGCTTGGAATTCTGTTATGGGTTTTTTGCATTTGCTGTGTTGGTTAACTTGGTAAGAGATTGGAACCCTAAAAATATTGGGAAATGGGTCCCACTTCCTATGGCAATGGCTGTGCCTTTTGTTGTTGGTGCTTACTTTGCAGTTGACATGTGTGTGGGAAGTTTAGTTGTGTTTGTTTGGAGTAAATTGAAAAGAAAGGAAGCAGATTTGATGGTTCCAGCTGTTGCTTCTGGTTTGATTTGTGGAGATGGGATATGGGTTCTTCCTTCGGGTGTCCTTGCTTGGTTTAAAGTTCGACCACCAATTTGTATGAGTTTCACTGCAAATAACTAGAAGACATTTTCTTGTAGATCTTTAGAAGAAATTTGTGTAGTCAGATTTTGTTAGTGCGTAGTTCATAAAGATCTTTTTTTTTTTTTTCCGAGTAGAGTAGTTCATCAATGTCTTAGTCAAAGGAGAATGTAGATCTTATTTTAAAGGTTTAGGGACAATAAGTGCAAAAATGTTGATTATTTGAGAGTTAATTGGTGTAAATAATTGTTTTCCTTAAGGCAATTTTACAGATACTTTTTTTCTTTACAGAGGAATTTTATTGAACGATAAAAACTATTCCCGAATCTTTAATTTATAAGATTTAACAATCAAATACTTGAAATTCGTTCTTTATAATAACACTGGAGTAGAAATCTCATTATCGTCTCCATTTAGTATAAATTTTTTTTAGACAAATAATTAGTAGGATTTTCCTCACAGTATTGTAGTAAATTTACATCACTTTGTAAAGGTTAAAAAATATGACATTATCTTGTAAAGCTATCCCTATAAACAGCCTACCATGTCTTCTATGTGGCAGAGAGTAACAACATTGAGCCATACTTCACCATAAAAAAATAGGATTATGGGAAGAGATAGAGATTGAACTAGTTAAATGCTATCTCCTGAAGGACTTGAAGTGTCTTTTGATGAGAATGTATAAAAAATTGTTTGGCATTTTTCACAGGAAGCAGGTTAAGGGTTTCATGCGGTTCTTCTCATTCAGTTTGCTTTGGTCTTTTTTCCAATGGTTCTATGCTGGTGGAGACCAATGCGGATTCGCTCAGTTTCCTACTTTCGGGTTGAAAGCATGGAAAAACATGTGTGTGCTTTTATTTCAACTGTTATGACTCTTTTTTAGTTTTATGCATCAGAAGAATGTATATTGGAACAGGAATGATTTGTTCACATCTTGTCAATTTATCATTTGTCAATTTATCATTGCTTTTTGGAGCTGTAGTTTCATGGGGCATTATGGAGCTGTAGTTTCATGGGGCATTTCATGGGGCATTACGGAGCTGTAGTTTAATGGTTATAAGGTCTTGAATAAACAAGAAATGAAATTTAGATTTACATTTTTTTTTGTTTCACTTTAGGCTTTAACTTTCATTTTTATTTTCATGATGCAGGTTTTTATTTCCATTGCATTAATCTTTGGTGGCGGACTCTACAATTTTATCAAAGTTATATATTTTAGTGCCTTAAATTTTCAAGCTTGCGTGAAAAGGAGGAATCGCAGAAGAGGTAAATAAATGTCCTATTATCACTTTTTGCTGTTTGTGGGTTTGCGTAGTTTTGAAGTTTAGGCAGTGTTGTCACATATAGGCCAAGGCGGATTGTGTGACAGACTTTTTCACAACCGTTGTGGCAAGTTCGTGAAGGATGGTGGCATTATGGTGGGTTTTCTTCCATATGCAAATGATAACACTGAGATGTAGGGAGAAGAATGACTCCATATTATAGAACAAGAGTGATTTGTTATATTATGCTACACTATAACCGCCATTTGACAACACTGAATCTAATATTTTTTAATGTAGGGAGAAGAATGACTCCATATTATACAAGAAGAGTGCTTTGTTATATTATGCTACACTATAACCGCCATTTGACAACACTGAATCTAATATTTATTTTTTATGTAGGGAGAAGAATGACTCCATATTATAGAACAAGAGTGATTTATTATATTATGCTACACTATAACCGTCATTTGACAACACTGAATCTAATATTTATTTTTTCCACTACAGCTTCCGTTACAGATGATGACCAGAACAAGACTCCAGACGATCTTACCGTGATGAATTCTTTATAAAAGAAAGTGTTCTAATACGGTTAGCATGTGCAGGCTATGTGGTACTCACTGTAATCTCCATCAATGTTATCCCTTTAATATTCCATCGAGTGAAGTGGTACTTTGTGGTGATAGCTTATCTCCTAGCACCAATTAGCACCAATTCTTGGCTTCTGCAATGCTTATGGTTTTGCTATTCTTGGATTGGTTTAAGGTTCGACCACCAATTTGTATGAGTTTTGTTGCAAATAAGTAGAAGTTTTCTTAAAGAACTTTAGACTAAATATGTGTAGTTCATAGAGGCACGGAAGAAAATGGCAAGCTTGTTATATTTGTATTGCACAATGACCCACAGAAGAAAATGGCAAGCTTGTATTCTTTGTATTGTTATTTTTTTAATATATTTGTATTGCACTATTCATACGGTGTAGGTGTACACCTTAGTGTAAGAATAGCAAAACGGTTAGTCTAAAGCTTGCCATTTTCTTCTGTACCTCTATGAACTACACATATTTAGTCTAAAGTTCTTGAAGAAAACTTTTACTTATTTGCAACAAAACTCATACAAATTGGTGGTCGAACCTTAAACCAATCCAAGAATAGCAAAACCATAAGCATTGCAGAAGCCAAGAATTGGTGCTAGGAAATAAGCTATCACCATAAAGTACCACTTCACTTGATGGAATATTAAAGGGATAACATTGATGTAATATTAAAGGGATAACATTGATGGAGATTAAAGTGAGTACCACATAGCCTGCACATGCTAACCATATTGTAACACTTTCTTTTATAAAGAATTCATCACGGTAAGATCGTCTGGAGTCTTGTTCTGGTCATCATCTGTAACAGAAGCTGTAGTGAAAAAAATAAATATTAGATTCAGTGTTGTCAAATGGCGGTTATAGTGTAGCATAATATAACAAATCACTCTTGTTCTATAATATGGAGTCATTCTTCAACCCAAAAGTAGGAAACTGAGCGAATCTGCATTGGTCTCCACCAGCATAGAACCATTGGAAGAAAGACCAAAGCAAACTGAATGAGAAGAACCGCATGAAACCCTTAACCTGCTTCCTGTGAAAAATGCCAAACAATTTTTTATACATTCTCATCTTGAAATTACAAATATAGAGAACTAGTACCATAACTAGTTTTATAGTCATACTTGGCCATGACATTTCCTTTAGGAGTATGGAATCCATTAATAAGAACACCCGTCGCAGTTCCAGTTGGATAAGGTAATTTAGCATCTATTATCATCATCTGTTAAATAAACATAGCAAACAACATTCAAGTTACTCTACATAAATATAGCGTTATAGAGCCTACTTGACGACAATGTTTGACAGCAGAAAATCCGGATTCATTCATACGCAATACCTTTCAAAAAGGAATTAATGCTGTTAGCCCAACAAAGTAAGTAACAAAGAGAAAACCAGTCATTCAGCCAATTCCAGGCTCCTTGGTGTCAGGAGTATTCCCTGGTGTACTAGCCCCTCCTACTCGCTCATATGTCTTCCGATTCAAACCCAAGAGGTAAGACTCAAAACCACCTACATATAAACAAGTAAAATTCACAAAACTGTAAACAGAAAGATATTGAATTAAAAAAAAGCAAAAAAATCATAATAATGACCTCCATAAGAAGCACTGTAGCATGCAACAGCACAAGTCTGAATAATGGTATTCTCCTGTCTAGTGAAAGGTGTTGAAACAATATTTGCTTTCTCAAGAATCTTAGTCCAAAGTTTAATGAACACAAAACCAAGAAGTGAGATTAGGGACTAAACCAGTTGTGAGATTCAGCTTCAACACAGTGACACTATAAATCAAGCCAATAAAGACGCTAGTTATCAGTCCTCTAACTGCAATCTGTTGTGTCCATGGTGCTATTCCACTTGGATCTTCTAAATCAACTCCAGCTTTTTCCACGTCTTCTCTCTCCAAAGTTTCAATCTCTCTGAGTTCTCTGAGTTCTTGTTCTTCATTGCTTACATTTCCCATCGGAATATACTCAAACCCTTTGCTCCTTATAAATGTACCGATCTTCAAATCTCTATCGAAAGTAACATTTCGCCAAACACAATGTAGGTTGAAAAAAACAACAAAAAACCATCAAAGATCATGAATTTCGAAACCTAACAGGGTTCCATGTGGTGGAGTAAAATTTCGAAACCTAACAATGTTTTTGTTTTGTTTCGCGTGGGTTCCATCATCCATGTGGTGGGTTCCATGTGGTGGAGTAAAATTTGGTACTACTATTTGTTGCGTATGGCTTTTAATATTGCAATATTTTTCCTTTTGTGGAAAATAATAAATCTTTAAGAGAATGGAGAGGGACTTCTAAATCATCAACTAGTCATTTATTCACATAAAACAATAAAAAAAATAGTGGTTATGATTAGGTTAGAGATGATTTTAAGGTGATTTGATATGTAAATTTTTTTTTTTGCAAATCTCCATTATTTGTTAGAGGTCCAAATTAACGCGTCATCATCAAAGATATTTTATGAGCCTTTATGGGGAGGTATATAGCCTTAAAAGTAATTCTCGGAAAAAACTTGATTTGGATATACCAACTTCTCCTGATAGTCTGATAAAAGCTTTAGGGTCGGTTTCGTTGGGGGATTTTGGAGGGGAGGGGAGGGGAGGGGGAGGGGAGGGGAGAGAATACTTTAAAATAGGTGTGTTTGGTTCAATTTTTATGAGGGGAAGGGAGATTGGAGGTAATTAGAATCCCTCCTAGAGCACTTTTTCGTTCCCTCGAATTAGGGGTTTTCGGAGGAGAGGGGAGGGAGGGGAGGTATGATAACATGTATTTTTATTATATTGACAAAATTATCCTCACTTTTATTTTATAAAATTTTTTATTGTCTTTATTAATATTATACCTTAATTTTTGTTACCTTATTATAATTTCTTCATTTCTTTAGTGGTAACTCCATTATTTTTATTATTATGATTCAACTTTTTTGCCATTTGTTTTATTCTATTCATCTTTATTTAATATTTTGCTTGTAATAACTTAATTATTTTATAATTTGTTATATTATATTACATATCAATATATAATTGTAGTATGAGTTATATATTATGTAGAATTTAATCTTATAAATATGTTATAGGATTAAATGGATCATCAAGATGAGAAAATGGTTCATATGATCATTGATTATATAATTTGGTTTTATGAGGTTTATCAATATTTTATTTTCATTTTAAGATATTTTAGAGTATTTTAAATGTTAAATATTTTGTGTTTAGTTATTTATGTTTTTTTATGAATTAACAATTTTTTTGGTGAATATTTTTTTTAAAATTTATTTAGCATGACTGTTATAATATTTTAAGGGTAAAAAGGTAAACTAGTTTTAAAACCCCTCCCCTCCCCCTGTGAACCAAACATATATTTGAATAAGACTTCTCCCTCCCCTCCCCCCCTTTATGAACCAAACATACGTTTAATTAAAATACATCTCCTCCCCTTTATTAAAATTCATCCTCTCCCCTCGGTTGAATCAAACAGACCCTTAGATCAAGTGTATGTTAATGGTATGTGTCATTGGTTTGGAGAAAGTGAAATCAACGGTGATAATTTATATTTGGTGTCATTTGATTTGGGTAATGAACTGGTCTTTCTAACATCCATACCTCCACTTATGGACGATAGTAAAATTTTTGAATTGGTGGATACTCGTTTAATGGTGTTAAATGAGTCCATTGCTTTGATATCTAGTGATGCACTAACAAAATGAGTCCACTTATGTTCAATTGTTGTCAGGTAGTAATATATAAGAAAAATCTTCTCTCAATTACATAATAAGTATCCCAACGGTTTTCTTACTTAAGTTTATGATGATGGTTATAAAAAGAGTTATAAATTATGCATGTCATAATTATTATATGACAATATAAGATACTATTACATATTATGAATCTAGAATTTATTTTGAAGATTTATTCTCTTATTTGCAAATAATATGGTGTTTTGATTCAATTGTGAGAATTATATTTTATCTATATTGAATGTGTTCAATTTTATGTAGAAATTACTTATATTTGAAAATTTTGATAATAAACCTATTTAGGATCCATCTCCATCCAAATATTAGGACATTCGAAGGAGTCAGAATTTTCCACATAAAATTGGCAGCGATTCGCTTCTCTTCCATAATCAAGATAACGGTTGTCCTTAATTCTAAAGCCTCAAAACCAAATTCAACATAAAAAAGTTCGCCAGCCTCCGGTAACCACGCAAATTCATCTGCTTCATCATGCACTATCATCGTTTCGAAAGCAACTCTTCCAAATCATCCCTTTGCTAATTGTCAAAGTCATTCTGATTAAACCCCAAACCCTATAAATTCTATCTCCGAACTTCATGATCCCACTGGCCTGCATCTACCTTTCTGCTTATCAGGTCAGCGGCCAAAACAAACAACTCTGAGAACACGTCCTTCAACGCTTGGTTTCCAATCCACTTGCTGAACCAAAATGAAATATTCTTACCATTTTTAACCTTGAAAAAAGTAGTATTAGAAAAACAATTACAGTTTCCATCAAGAATGATGTCCACCATAATTAAATCTCTCTACCAGATTGAATATCCATTGTTAATCGCACTTTTATCGCTTACGGACATCTTTGCTTTCAAATTCTTGTACCTATGCCTAGTCAACCCCCTCCATAATGTAGAGTTGTCATTGATTATCCTCCATTTCCACTTCAACAGAAGAGATTTATTGAAAGCCTCTAAGTTCTTAATTTCAAGACCTTCGCATTCTTTAGGTTTGCACACTTGCTTCAACTAACCCAATGGATAGCTCTCTTGTCCTCTACCCCTTGCCACAAGAACTTACTTTGAATGCTACAAAACTCTTTTAACACCTTAATCGGAGCCTTATAAAAGGATAAAGTGTAGATTGTAAGAGAGTTTAAAATTGAGTTAATCATAACAACTCTCCCACCAAAAGAAAGAAATCTCTTTTTCTATGATGATAATCTACTCATAATCACACTCAATAGATCCTTCCATATAAACAGTCTTCTAAGGCTATCTCCAACCATAACACCTAGAAACTTGAAAGGGAGATTATCAACCCTACAAGATAGGAAAGAAGACGCCGCCTCCAAACTCCATTTGCTCACATTGATGCCATAAATATTGCTTTTGCAAAAATTAACTCACAACCCAGAAATCATCTCAAACTCTCTTAAAATAGCCTTCACATTCCAAAGAATGTCACTTCCGTCATCCCTAAGAATAATGGTGTTATCAGCAAATTGAAGAATATCAACAGTCTCCTCATCATTGATTTTGAAACCTTTAAATTCCCCAATCTCCACTATTGATTCCATCAAACCAGTTAAACCTTTCATAACTATCACAAATAAGAAAGGAGATAACAGATCTCCTTGACGCAACCCTCTTTCCACCTTAAAATTATTCCTAGCACTACCATTCACTTAACACTAACAATAACCAAAAATATATAGTTAATATTCATGAAAAATGTTTACTTAAGCATTGCAAAAAATAATGAAGAATATAAAATGAAGCAACCAAAGTATTTTAAAACATGAAGTAAATCATTAGTATTTATATAGAAGCTATTGAGTGTTTTTTTTTGTTTTTTGTGAAAATGTAAACCATGAATTTTTGTTAGTGTTATTGGAACGATTATACAATATTATTGATTTTTTATGTTAGTCTGCTTTATTTTTCATCTTTTGTTTGTTTTGCCAATATAGTTTTTGACTTATTTTTTCTATCTAATTTACATCGTATTTTTAAAACTAAATAATTTAAAACTTTAGATAAAATTTGAAACCTGTCTTAATTTTTCTCTATATTTATAATATTGGAAAGTTACATAATTAATATTTGTGAATACAATCATTTTATACAAATTATTTAATCGTGTATATGTTCACACTTTTTTCAAAACAACCACCCCCATTATCTTTTGACAACTTTCAATTTACTAGAAAATTATATTTCAATCATGAAATCGAATTTGGAGTATAAGTTTTTACAAATGGACATTTTGAACTAGTTCAAGAAGAATCTCCCTGGAAGTCAAGAAATTTTACAAAACAAAGATTGTGATGGAATTAAAAATAAGTATGAATATCTTTTGAAATTTTTGTGACAGTAAGTATATATTTTTGTTAATATTAGGAACCTGTATGAGATTATAAGAACAACTTGAAATTTTGAATTTAAAGGTGGGAGAAAATAAGATGAATTAGAAGACAAACAAACTGTTGGAACAAAACTCTTCAATCAAGAACACAATCACACACATGGATTGTTCAAAACTTTGTTCTCTCACTCCCACACACTTTGTATTATTCAGAGTTGAAAGAAGAGATTAAATTTTGGAACAAGGAGAAAGATATATTTCACTCTCTTAAGTGTTTACAATACTAGAGTATTTAAATGATGTTGCTTGCACTCTAAACAACTCAACCACCTCTAACTATCTTTTAAAATTCTCTAACTAACTAAACAAATTATGTTAGAAACATAATTTTCTCTCCAACAAACTTTTATTTGAGCATCAAGTGATCCTAACACAATAAATTATACATATTTAACACATCACCTGATTCATTGTGTTTGAACTTTTTACACTTATCATATTTCTAAACTTCTTGAACAATTTCACTTGCACTTCTTTAGTCATGGTGTCTACTACTTAATCTTCAATTTTACAATGCTTCAATTATAGTCTTCTATTGCTTACTTATTCCATAAGATAATTGAATCTCATCTCTATGTGTTTACTCCTTCCATGCGAACATGATTCTTGGACAAATTTATAACAAATATGTTGTCAATATTCACAGTCATCGCTCCATGAACTTTGCCTTCAACTCATTAATCAAGTTCATCAACCATAAATTTTTCATTGAGCCTAAGCAAGGGGTGTTACTCAAGTTGGGATAGTCATCAAGTCATCAGGAAATGAACATTGGTCTTGTGAAACAAAGGATGGATGTATGTGAGTCAGCTCCTAACTTAGAGGCCAATTCAAGATCATCAGGGGATTGCGGATTCATGGTTATGGATATAAGATGTTGAGAGAGCTCATTGAGTGCCTTGAGGGTCATTGTGGAGCTCATCCAAGTGTTTGTGTCAAGTGTGAAGAGTTGCAGTTGAAAGTGTTGCAATTAGGGTTTCATCTGATTAATCTTCAGTCAACTGTGAAATTGAAGGAGATTAAAACTCAATTACAAGTCTCTATGGTCATGGGATGTTGTGTTAAGATATATGAGACATCATTTCAAGTTCAATTCATCAAGGGTTAAGTGTGTGAGAAGTTACTAAATTAGGGTTCTTAGGGTAAAATCCCCTATTTAGTGCCTAACTTCAAGACCACCTATCTAAAGATACAAATTTCATTTCAACTTTTGACCAACATGGAACTTGTAGAGCATATTCTTAGCTTTAATTTGAGTACTAGAAGTCCTTGATTGGATTTGTAGAACTCAAGTTATGATCCAGACAAGTTACAGGTCATTAGAGGGATGTGATTTTGGTCAACAAAAGTCAACCAAATTCCAAGCCATTTTTGACCTAGAAGGATGTTTCTCCTCAAATTTTATCCAACATGAAAGTTGTAGGTCTTGATCTTAGCTTTCTAAAATGTACTAGAAGTCTTTCATCTGATTTGTAGAACTCAAGTTATGAGGTTTACAAGTTAGGGGTATTTTGGGAAAGCAAGATTATAGGTCATAAAATTATAGGTCCACTTCACCAACTTGCACACTTCAAATGAAGATTTTTCCAACATCAAACTTGTTCCAAATGGTGTTATTTGCTTATTCAAACATTGATAAGTCATGTTTTATACTTGGAATGAGGATTGGATATGTGAATTTTCATGGAAGAATGATTAAAAGGGCAAAATTGGAATTTGTCATTTTTTTATCAATTTGGTGCAAATGAGTGCATTTTCTGAGTGCAAATAACATTTTGAATGCATTGGCAATTTTACATTTTGGATTTGAGGTGTGTAAGTGAGCCATTTTCAAGGTTTCTTCACTATGAAGTTACACAACCAGCATGAGCCATTGAGATCAATTAAGGTCTTAATCCTGACCATTCATACTCCATGTGGTACCAGCAAGTGTTTTCAACCATTTTGGAGCCATTTTTGAGTGAAATTCGTGTACATGAGTAATCTTGAAATTCAATTCCTTGGATTTTTCATTGGACTGTTAGAGGCTGAGATTGAGCCTAATTATCATCAAGATCCATTGCATATAAGGTTTTGAACCTTCACAAATCATCAGAAGTGGAAATTAGAGCCAAATTGAGCAAGTTCAGTTTTGAAAAAGAGGTGGAAATTCAAATTTCGATTTTGGAGATTGAGGTTGTTTCAAGCAAAATTGTGAATTGAGAAAGCTTTATTGGAGTTCTGTGAACGATTCTGGGCAATTATCTTCAAGCTTGAGCTCCATTTGAAGGCTCAGTGGAAGTTCTCCACTAGGTAATTGAAATTCAACTTTGCACTCTTGATAAGCATCAATTCACTGCCATTTTTGCATACTTGAGACGTAGGATCAATGTAGATCATTAAAATGTAAAACGAACTGGCATTGGTTGTGATTGTTGGATGATGCTTGAAAATGTTTGGACCTATTTTGGCTTGTTTATGCATGATCTTGCTTGTTTAATGATGGATATGTAACCTATGTGAGCTCTAGATGAGTTTTAAATCAAATTGAAGTTGTTTTCATGAACTTTTGGATTTTGATGTTCAAGCTTGTTGGCTTCGGGTTTGAAGTTTCACGCATAATTAATGGTTTTTAAGGCCAGATATGAGATCCTCTTGATCTCTAGATGAGATTTGACATAAATTTCATGCGTTTTGGTTGAGATTTGGTGAGACACTATGTTGTGATTGCTGCGCGCGGTGGTGCTTGGCCGGAGAAGATGATCTATAGTGATCTCCGGCCAGCTGGTGTGTTTTAGGGTTGCTGGAGGTTAGGGATGATGACGTGTCACTGCCACATGCGTTTGATTTGCATACTTTCCATGTGAACGGTGAAGATTAAGAAACACGGTAGTCCAAAGTTGACTGGATCCATGTAATTGCGTTTAAAATTTCATTAATGTGCTGGCATTATGATGGCCCTCTGATTGATTACTTTTTTATCATGTGGTTCTGATTGAGTGTCCATTGTGTACCGTGTTTGACTCATTGCATGTAATTGCCAGGATTATTTTGTTTTGTTGGATTTTCTGAGTGGGCCTAGCGCGTCCCTTCTATCCACACCCCCAGCTTGGGCCCAATCCATTTCTGAACTTGAATTTCTTGCTATTTGTCACACTCATTTTTCATTTTCATTTTATTTTCTTTTGTGTTTTATTTTATTTTCTGTTTATAATTTTAATTAATTAAAATAGCTCCAATATGTTAAAAATTCACCAAAAATATTTTTTTATCAACTTTGAGATGTCTACTTTTTTTTTGATATTTTTATTTTATTTTCAATTAAAAAATGGATTAAATATTGGAGTTTGTTTTAGTTGGTCTAAATTGTAACATGTTTTGCTTTTGCATTTGTTTCTCTCATTCTTTTTTTATCCAATGATTGAAAATTGATCCTTATCTTAATGATGAGTTGATCAATTTTTGAGGACCATTTTACCCCTGGTTGTTGACTTTTGGGTTGACTTTTGTGGCTTTTCTTTTGCTCTTGTTTCTCCCATTTCAAAGTGGTACGTCCAAATGATTTGATTCTTTTGATGGTGCTTTGAGAGGACATTTGTTTTGATTTCTTGGCCTCTGGTTGCCAACTTGTGTAGCTTCTTTGTGCATTTTATTTGATATTTTTTTATCCTTTTTCCTATTTTTGAAGTGACTTGCAAGTTAGGTCATCTCATAGGACAACTCACACAAGTGCTTGACCTAGTTTGGATTGGAAATGACCTTTGTGGATCCAATAAGCTCTCAACTCTTCTTGTTTCATATTTTAGACATGTTGAGCTTGCTGTATGTTCATTTTTAGGTCAAAATTATGTCCATAGCTTGTTGATTGATGCCTTTCTTTGTGTGCTTTCAACTTGAATTCCTATGTGATGCCTGTTTGTTTCCCTTGTGCTTTTTCTTGCCTTTCTTCTTGTTGTATTTTGATATTGCTTTTGAGCTCTCTTATTTTCATTTCCCTTCTGTCCAATGACCTTGGAGTGTCATTTAAGGTAGCTTGGTGCCTCCTTAGGAGGAATTTGAAGCTTACCTAAAGTGATGAATCCATGAGGACCCTTTCTTTGTGTTTGTCACTTGTTTGTTTGATTTTGATACATCTCTCTCCTTATTCTTCTTTTTTCTTGAATTTACATATGCATGCTTGGTAGAGATGAGCTTGTGGTGGCTACTACCTCACACTATTTTCCTCCCACTATCATTCTATTTGTGCATCTTATGTGTGTATCTCCATTTGCATATGCATTCTTCTTCTTCTTCTTCTTCTTCTTATTATTATTATTATTATTATTATTATTATTATTATTATTATTATTATTATTATTATTATTATTATTATTATTATTATTATTTAGCTTTTCTTTGCCATATTCCCCATAAGCTCTCTAACCTCTTGAGGTTATGATAGACATTAGGATTCTAACTATGCATGATAACATTAGGTAGTTCCCTTTTCAAACTCAACCTTAAGTCCACTTTGCATGATAACATTTAGGATTGATTAGTCTCCCATTAGTGTTCCTTCTTCTCTTCTCATCTTCAAATAAGTTTAACATACTCAATAAGGATGATGAATGTTGTGCCATGAGCCTTATACTTGGGAAATGGTGATTGAGGGGCCACCTCTCAATTACCTAGAGTGTTTAGTATACGTCCTTAGGACGATATGCGACGCATTCGATCCTAGGTTTTAGACTTTGTTACAACGTACATTATAAACACTCTAATTCAAAACACTTCTTCTCTAAAAAACACAAAAACATTTCAAACCTTTTTTCACCCTTTGGGGTTCTTAATTAGGGTAACCTTTTCACAAAAAGAGTGTCGTTAACTCTTAGTTCTACCGCAAATGGTAACGCCTAAGTTTCCAATGGTCGAGCTGCATGCACCAACTGCTAGAACTATCTGTTAACCCTACTCAGACTAAAAAACTTTTGAACCAACTTATGGTCCGTTCAGCCCGAACTACGTTTTCTCTGATCTTTCGTACCAGACGAAAGTATGTAGGCACGAGACGCGACGTCCCGGCGAGAAACCTTCCCTATTTCTTTAGCCGTAGTTAGGCGAACTACGTTGACTCTGACTTTCCCATTGCACGAGGGAGTACGTAGGCACAGAGCGGCGATGCTCTGCCGAGTCAGTTTCTCTTTTCTTTTTCTTTTGTCCTTAAGCCTTTAGCTAGATAGTATCAACACACCCTTTTAGATAGACAACAATGCGTGGATCCCGTCGAGTACGACGAATGTGAGGGGTGCTAATACCTTCCCCTTGCGTAACCGACTCCCGAACCCAGACATGGTTGCGACGACTTTGTCTTTTCCCTTTTTCTTTAGGTTTTTGCGATCGTTTCCTTTCCCTCTCTTTGGGATAAATAACGAAAGTGGCGACTCTTCTGTTTTTCCGCCGGTTGTTTTTTGCAGTTGTGACACACCGCACCAAGCAGCTAGTGCACCGCCTAACATAAACACATAGTTTGCTGTAGATTTTCTATCATCAACATCACCACTCCAACTAGAACCAATGTATCCAACAAACTTGCACTCCATTCCTTCATCCACTACTATAAATAAAATTCCATAGTCCAATGTGCCTCTAAGACACCTTAGTATCCTCTTTGTGGATGCAAGGTGTAACAATTTTGGCGTTTACATGAACCAACTCACCATACCTACACTATATGCAATATCAAGTTAGGGTGTTTGTTGGTTCGGGAAAAAATCAAACCAAACCAATGACACCCAATGTTAATTGGTTCACGCAATGGACATCCAAAATTCTACCTGTGAGCCCGTTTATCTAAACCAATCATATTAGTTTATATAATTTATATCATTATCATATAAGCTAGTATAAGATATTCAACTTTAAGAAGGGAGAAAAATGAAAAGTCATTTGTGACATTAAAAACCTGTATGAAAAAAAAATATATATATATATATATATATATAGAAAATTAGTTGATATAAATTCCAAAACTTTCAAAAATATTTTTTCATGTTTGTTTTTAATGTATCCGATCAATTCAACCCAAACCAATCTGTTGTTTCTTGGTTTGGTTTGGTTTTGGTTTTATAAAAAAAAATGTGAAAATCCAATCCAAATCAATCTATATATTTTTTATCGGTTTGAGCATCAGATTCTCTCAAAATCGAACCAAACTAGTCCACAAACACCCCTCATATCAAGCCTTGTGTGACAAATGTACCTCATTGATCCAATAAGCCTTCTATATTGAGTTGGATCAATATCCTCTTCATCCGATTCCTATGTCAATTGTAGTCTTAGTTCAAGTGATGTTAATACAAATTTCTAATGCTCCATCTCAAATATCTTGAGTATCTCACTAGAATATCTTATTTTATACATCAACAACCCTTTAACACATTTGTAAAACTCAATTAAAAGGAAATATGAGATGTTTCCAAGACCATTCATCTCAAATTACTTTATCATGTCCAATTTGAAGTATTCAATTTCTTTTTTGCAGTTGCATATGATCAGCAAGTCATCTACATATAGGCATAATATGTTCAACTCATTTTTGTTACTCTTTGTGACATACACACCAAGCTCATATGCACATTTCATGAATATTATCTCTCTTAAGAAACCATCAACCTTCTTATTCCAAACTCTTGAAGTTTGTTCGAGTCCATACGACGCCTTATGCGGTTTGTATACCTTGTTCTCTTAGCCTTCTTTCTTAAAACCAACGAGTCGTGACTCGTACACTTCTTCATCTAAAAGACCATTTAAAAATTCACATTTTACATCCATCTCACACATGGACTAGTTGTTGGTATTGGCTAAAGCAACAACCAATCTAATTGTCTTAATCTTGGAAACTGGTGCAAAGACTTCATCAAAATCATTTCCTTCCTTTTGAAGAAACCCTTTGGCCAAAAGTATCACTTTGTGTCTGATCACTTCACCCTTAGGATTTAAATTTACTTTTTATACCCATATCACATCAATTACCTTCTTTCCCTGTGGTACATTAACAAGTGACCAAGTCTTGTTGACTTCTATAGACTATAGCTCCTCTATCGTAGCATTCATCCATTCAGGATCCTTCAATGACTACATCACATTCACTGGCTCAATGTCTTCATAAAATTCATAATGTACCAACCCACCTTCACCATTAACCACATCATCTAGTGTGACTACACAATCATGCAGTCTGGCTGGCGGGTTTCAAATTCTTTGAGGCCTGTTGGTACCTGCATGAGCTGAACCTCAATTCCACTACTTGATTCTTCATATATGATTCTCACTTAATCATTATTAGTATTATTTCTCCAATTCCATTCTTATAGCTCATCTATGACCATATCTCTGTTAATCATTATTTACTTATTCATATGATCAAACAACTTGTAACCTCCAGTTGAGTGATAACCAATTAAGATCATTTACCTTGATTTCCCATCAAGCTTCATCCTTAATCGGTAAGGCACATGTCTATGTAAAATAGACCCAAATACTATTAAGTGACTTAAGCTTAGCTTGATACTAGATCAAAATTATTCTAGTGTGATCCCCTCTTGCCTCTTGGTCGGGCATCTTTCCATATGTATGTTACAGTGGACACAATCTCTCTCCATAATTTGTCAGGTGGATGCTTTCCCTTCAACATATTTCTCACCATGCTCGTTCTTTTATTTTGTAGTCGTTTTTTATTGAGGTGTGTATGGTGGCACCACCTATGTACAATTCCCTCTCTTTCATATAATGACACATATTCTCCTCCACCATTTGTTCTTAATATCTTGATCTTGTGATAATTCTGCCTTTCCATCATAGATTTTAAATTGGTAAGCAAATCAATCACATCCCTTTTCTTCTTAATCAAGTATGTCTATATTTTTCTGCTAAAATTATTTACAAATATAACAAAGTACTTGTTACCTCCAATCGAGTCCACTTAGATAGGGATAAGCACATCAAAGTATATGACTTTAAGAGAGGATCTAGACTTGCTTCCCGCATCTTTGCTGAAGCTATTCTCATGTTGCTTGACTTTCACACATTCTTCACCCACTTCACTAGGAATCTGAATTTCAAGTAAACTTGAAAGCATGTTCTTCTTCTTTAGATAACTGATGTCTCTAAAGTTTATATAGCCAAGCCTATAGTTTCATAACCATTAATCCCTGCTAGCTATTTTTTTCTAGGAGCTTATGCTCAAACACATAAATTTTAATCTTGAAGGTTCTATTTCGAGACATAGGTGCCTTCAAGATCAATCTTCTACTTTAGTCATGTACTCTTATCATCTCGTCTTCTATTGACACTTTATAGTTATTTCCAATTAGTTGGCCAATACTATGCAAGTTTCTATTCATGCCTAAATGCATAACACATTTAAGATCAATGACTACTTTCCATCTTTCCTCATAATCAAGACATCACCAATGCCTTCAATTGCCAAAGTGCCATCATTTAAAAACTTCACTTTATTCTTCATGGATTTATTGATATTGACAAACAAATATTTCCTACCAGTTATGTATGATGAACATCCTGAGTCTAAATACCATTGGTTTATATAATTCTCTTCCTTCTTTTTTGTCACCATCAACAACACATCTTCATCATCTTGATTTGCAAGCTTTGCATCATCTTCTTGTACTTTCTTGCCTGCAAAGTACTCATCAACAAAGTGGCCATATTTTTTACAATTGTAACATTGGATGTTACTTTTGTCAAACTTCCTTCTTCTTTTTATTCCTTTATTAGTACCACCACCTATATGACCACCTTGTTTTGTAACTTATTTCTTATTTGATGAACTCCCTTCTTATTGATAATTTCTATCATTTGAGTTGTTATAGATACCTCTACCTTTTTTCATTCCATTTTCCTCTTTCCTTCTTATCTTTTCTTGATTTTGCCTGCAATACCATATCTTTTTTTGTTTTACTTGCAGACCTTTCTAAATTTTTAGATTCTTCTAAGGATGCCACAATGTGATCGAATTTTAGAAGTAAAGATTTCAAGATATTTGGAACTATTGACTTGGTTGACATAACCTCGCCATACATTTGATTTCATTTTTTTTCCATCTGAAGAAACTCATACAACCTCTTGTGTGTTTGTAACCTAACCCTTTCACCTTCTCAGCACCGCCAAATGACTTTTCCAATATATCCTATGCCTCATTCGATGATCCAGCATCTCAAACATTTTCAAAGTTATCTGGATCAACACATTGATAAATTATAAAGAGATCTTTATAATAATAATTCTTCAATTCGTTATGAGTATTCTTCAGATCATCGGCAACATAATCACTAATTGGTGTAACTCCATTTTTCATAACACATCTTAATAGCAGAAAACCATTTTCATCTACTTGCAACCGTTATCATGATTATTTCCATTTAAAATAGGAAGATTTACAAGAAAGTGGCCATTTAGATGAGAAGCTATTGCATAATATCTTTCAAGAATCACATTCAGAAGCTCTAGATACTAAATGTTGGAATGAAACCCTTCAAGCAAGAATGCAATCACTCTCACTTGAGTGATGCACACACATGGATTGCTCAAAGCTTTGTTCTTTCACTCACACACAATTTTCACTATTGAGAATTGAGAGAAGAGATTAAATATTGGAAGAAAGATAAAGATATATTGCACTATCATAAGTGTTTACAATGCTAGAGTATTTAAATGAGGTTGTTTGCACTCTAAGCAACTCAACCACCTCTAACTAACTTTTAAAATACTCTAACTAACTAAACAAGTTGTGTTGAAAGAAATTTTTCTCTCCAACAGACTTTTACTTGAGCATCAAGTAACATCCTAACATAATGAATTATACATATTTAACACAAACAAACAAATCTTGGTAGTATAACATCTCGATAAGCTTTCACGATTCTAAATTTTATACAAAAACCAACACTAGTGTTTTCAATGTATTTTATTACCACTCACACACTTTCTTGAAAACTTCTTAGAATGTCACCCATCCAAAATATTCACCAAGTAAAACATGTTTAAATATGAATTTATTATATTATGGGATAAAAAAAGATGATTAATCTTGTTGACATTCTAAGAAGCCATCACTCAATCATATAGTCTCATAGCTACATGGATTCAAGACCCTCTCATTTCAACATAAACTTGATTGACAACTATTATAAGCCATCACTCACTCATATAGTTTAATAGTTTTCTTGCTTAAGTTTATGATTATGGTTATAAGGATTATAATTAGTATAGAAAGGATGTATCAATTATGCATGTGATAATTATTGTATGACAAAATAAGGTACATTTATATAATATGAATCTAGAATTTATTTTAAAGATTTATTCTCTCTTTATTTGTAAAAAATGTGGTTTTTTCTTCAATTGTAAGAATGATATTTATCTATTGGATGAGTTCAATTTTATGTAAAAATTGCTTATATTTTAAAATTTTGATTATAAGATGAAGTTGCAAACATTGTGTTGGAAAATGCTTCATCTAATAACATGTTACAATGATGAGGTTGCAAACGTTGTGTTGGAAAATACTTCATCTAATAGCTAGTATAATTTACTTCAAATTTAAAAAGATATCTTGCACATTTTTTCAAATAGGGTGAAAAAACACATCCATGAAGAAATTGGTGGTTCCAAATTTTGTATAATTTTAGATGAAGCTTGCGATGAATCTAAAAAAGAGAAAATGTTTCTTGTTTTAAGATTTATTGATAAATATGGTTTTATACAAGAGATATTTTTTGGTCTTGTACGTGGTAATGATGATACTACATCTTTAACTCTTAAGCATAAATTTTGTGATAGACTTTATTTGCATAACCTTGATATCTCTAACATTCGTGGTCAAGGGTATGATGGTGCTAGAAATATGAGAGGAAAAATGAATAGTTTACAAGCACTCTTCATGAAGGATTTTCTTTATGCATATTATGTTCATTATTTTGCTCATCGATTGCAGCTTGCCTTAGTTACAACACCAAGAGAAGTTAAACCAATTCATAAATTCTTGAGAAGTTGACTTTAATTGTCAATGATATTTGTCCTTCTACAAAGTTCCATGATGAGTTAGAAGCTTCCCAATTAGATAAAATTGAATTATTTTTTTAGAGATTGGTGAGATTGTAATTGGTAAAGGTGAAAATCAAATCGGTACTTTGAAGCGAGCTGGAGATACCCATTGGAGATCACACTTCTCTTCTATTTGTAGCTTGATGTATATGTATGAAGCAATTTGTATTGTTTCAAGAAAATTTACAAAGGAAAGATTAAGTTTTTCTTCTCGTGGAGATGCATATAACGCTTACAATTATTTGAATTCATTTGATTTCATATTGACATTACATCCGATGAAAGAAATTATGGGGATCACAAATATCATTTATCAAATCTTATAACAACAATCTCAGGATTTAGTTAATCCTATACATTTGGTTTGTACAATAAAAGTTCTTATTCAAGAATCAAGAGAAAATTGTTGGGATGAACTGTTTACTTTTGTGAAGTCTTTTGTGAAAAATATGATATTGAGATTCATGATCTTAATGATGTTCATCCAACACCAAGATTTGGTCGTTCTCATATTGAAGATAACTAGGTAAGCATTGAGCATTATTTTATAGTTAAAATATTTTTCACTACCATTGACAAAAAAAATTACAAGTGTTGAATAACATATTTATTGAGCACGCGATTGATTCGTTAACTCTAATTTGTGTTTCGGATCACAAGGATAATTACAAGGCTTTTAACTTTGATACTATTTAAAATCTAGTTGAAAAATATTATCCTATGAACTTCAATGAGTAAGAGAGGATTAATTTGAAACTTCAGCTTTAGCATTTTATTTGAATCAGCTTTTTCACAACACCACCTACCAACTACATCATGTTTATTTGAATCACTGTACAATTTTCCCTATGAAAACATTTCTTTTTCTTGGTTATGTCCTTTGTACTTTTCTTTCAACATTTTCATAACAAGTGGTTAAGCTGGGATTTTTATTTGGATTGAATTTTTTCTATTCTCTTATTACATGTATAATTTTTTTATTGTTTAAGTTGTAAGATATGGATATAAATGAAGAATCTTGAAAAAAAAATAGTTGTAGAGTTAGTTGCACAAGGACTTATTTAAGAAAGTTGATTAGATGGAACTTGATTTCATGATGGCCCTTAATTACATGATCTAGCTTGTGGAGGAGGACCAAGATGATAAGGTGTTATTTTCAAACTAAACTTTAAAACTTGTTGAATTATATATGGTTTCATTTTTTAGAGAAATTGCACCCACCTCTTTTAAGTTTGTTGTATTCTTAAACAAAATACACTCTTCTATTTTTTTGTAAATATAAACTCTCTGTTTTATTTGTTTTTTTTGTAAATATAAACTCTCTGTTTTTATTTGTTGGAATTATTACACTCACTTCATATTTGCTTAATTTTTTTTATAAGCTATGAAATATCATTAAACAAGAACAAGGGGTACTCGAAACCCATCAAAACAACAATAGAAGAATAAATCACACAAAACAAGCACATTACCTTTTCCAATAACAATTGATCGAAGAAGTGAACCAATCATAAAAATTGAAATTAACAAAATTCCCCTTAGTCACTTCATATTTTTTTAATGAGAGCCACTTAAATGACATGTAGTCGCTCTATTTTATAAAGTATTAATTAGGGGTGGAAATAAATCAGGATAGGTCAGACTTTAGCAGGCTTGAAATTCACCTATGATAACGTTTTAAGGCCCGAGCTTGGCCTATGGCCTATTATAGGCCTTTTCTTTTTACTTGGTTTGGCCTTCCAAAAAGTATGGACTGACCTTAAAGCCAACTCAAATAGTTTATTTTACGTATGGGAAACCTTTTTAAAAAGTATGGACAACCTTTTATATATTATTTAATCTTTTTTTTTATCTTTTAAAAAAGAAAAAGAAAAATTACTAACAATATTTCACTATCTAAAGATATGTATGCTAAACTAAACAAATTGAGATTACAATTCCACCACCACATAATTAGAAGCAAGACTAAACATAACATTACAACAATAAATTGACATGATAAACAAACAACTCAATACTTAAAAATTGTAGAATTTTCATACCATTGTAGCAAGATAATAGTATTTATGTCATACTTCAACATTACAAAGTCACTAAAAGAACATTAAAAAAATCAAAACTCCAAACAATTTGATAACTTATGCATTGAGTAAAATAGCTCCTTAAATTATAGAATCAAATATGAGTAGCTCCTTAAACACAAATCAACAAAACAAATGTAGTATCCAAACAAAAGTGATATCAAATTTTGAAGGTGATATGTATCTCCTATTTTTCAACCTTCAAAATAAGAAGAAAGAAAAAAAATACTATATAAGTAATTGAATTAAATATGATGAAAATGAATAGCAGTTACTTAATAATATATCATATCAAATACATGATGATAACCTTTTATTTTTCTTCACGTTATACTTATGGCAGAACTAACCTCCACCACAAATGAAAACTTCAACATATTCTTCATTTAGTTTAGAGGAAAATTCATTTATGACTCCCCCTCCAACATTGAATATAGACTCAAACCTCAGACGTCACAATTGAGATTTGAATAGTTAGTATATTAGCAATCAACTTAGATAATATCTTATATTTCATGTTGTTGTTCCTCCATCCGTCCAAAGCACAAAAAGACGTACTTTTAGGAATATAAATACCATCATCAAGATAATCTTGCAATTTTGGTTTTATTGGAGGAATGACTTCATTTTCTTGAATAATGCTCATAATTTAATCAAATCCACTTCTGATAGGTGCAACATTCATTTGGGAGGATGGTAAATTATTACTATCCAAATTAACAATAAAAGAAGAAGACTCTGCCAAAGATAGAGCTACATGCTCATCATATAACTCTTCTAATAATGAACACTTGACCTTATTTTTTTCTCATAATAAACTTCTTTAGATTTATTTATTTTGGAAAGACATATACACATCATATGAAATTTGTACATAGGATCCAAAACACTAGCTATAGCCATCAACCTATCGCACCCCTTCCAATATATGCTAAATTTAATTTTTATTGGACATGCAATTCCTCTCATAAAGAGATCTTCATCTCCATCCTGCTTATCAAGTATTTCTTTCACCTTCTAAACTTCTTATAGATACAAGTTTGCAGTCGAACACTCACTACCTATATTTATAATAGTAGTTATAGTAAACAATTATAAAAAAATAAAGTACAAATAAAAGTTGATAAACTAACTATGATCACATGAGAAACATGACTAAACACTTTTAGAAGTTTATAAACTTTCTCAAAAAATTTCTCAACTTTATTCCATTCTTCAAGTGAAGAGGCATAATAATAGTAAGACTCTCTTTCTTTGTAGGATGCAAATGCAATCTTAAAGTTCAAAGTAGTTGACAACATATTAAAGATTGAATTCTATCTTGTTGGACAATCAACAATGAGTTTCCTTTCTTCCAACCCTTTATAATCAACCACATTACAAAACATCTTTAGTATTGGTCATTGTGGTTAACATATTTAACACTTTCACAGATATTAAAAATAATGTCCTTAATTTTACTAAGGTCGTCTTGCACCAACAAATTCAATATATGAGCGCAACAACTTACATGAAACAAAGAGCCATCGAGGACTAACTTGCTACTTAGAGATAAATTATCTTTGAGATATCTTAAACATGAATCATTATAAGAAGCATTATCAACAAATATTTAAAAAACCTTATTTTCAATCCCCCGAGTATTCAAACATTTATAAATAAAATCAGCCACATCAATAGCACACATTGGTGTGGGGACTTTCACAAAATTCAAAACTCTTTTTTGAAGATTCTATCTTGCATCAATGAAATGTCATGTGATAACTATATACTCAACTACTTGATGGCTAGATTTCCAGATATTTATAGTTAAACTTATCATGCTAGCACTTTCCAATAGATTATTCAACACTTTCACCTCCTTCTCAAATAATGCAACACAATCACTTCTTGCTATTTTATGAGTAACCTTATGAAAATTTGGGTTTTCATATTGGAAACCCCGCATCCAAATGTCATCATCAACAACACTAAAAGGATACTCATGAACCATAATAGCATTTACAATTATTTCTCTCATCTTTACGTTAGAGTATCTAGCACTAGGAGTAATACACATATTACCTGAATTTGAAGATTGAAACAGAATGGTGGTTTGTCTCTTTTCAGTAGACTCGTGTAACTTTTTTTCATGCATTTGTCACTATGTATTCTCATATGACTAGTTCTGGATTCCAGACCCCCAATAGCAAATTGGAGTTTATAGTATTCGCAAACACCTTTCCTCACACCTTTTTTTAACTTCAACCTCATCAAAATCATTCCAAGTGCTTGATTTTTTTTTATCTTCTTTCTCCTTTATTGCACATGTTTTTCTCATATAGTCAAAATCATTAATAATTAAAATATTTTATAAAATAAAAAATTATAATCCATTAGTATTGTTTATTAGTCTCATATTTCTTAGCTGAGATATCTTAGTTAGCTCACTTCATTATATAAATAAATTCTTTGTTTCATTCCAAGACACACCAAAATTTTTTATTGAGTTTTTCCTTCCTCGCTCTCATAAATTTGCGTATTTCGAATTGTCGAAGGGCCAACTTTTCTCCCTTTCCTTCTACTCGTTGAATTTTTCGAGTATTTTCTTAAATTCTCTTTAGAGAATTGGTTGAATTTCTCCTCGCTTGAGTTGAGAAATTACTAAATATTTTGTTTGGATTCTCTTAGGAGAATATTTGAATTTATCATTATTTAAGAAATTACTTTGAGTGGTCAATGACCATTATTGAATTCTCTTTCGAGATTTATTTGAATTTCTCCTTGGATGAGAAATTATTACAAATGGTCTTCATACCAAATACTACGAGTGGTGATTATACTATATTAGGATGGTCTTGTTACCATTAAAGTTACCATTAAAGGATGTAATTCTAGACTGATTATCTACCATGCAAATAGTAATCATATAG
This sequence comes from Lathyrus sativus, assembly GCA_963859935.3. NCBI lineage: Eukaryota > Viridiplantae > Streptophyta > Magnoliopsida > Fabales > Fabaceae > Lathyrus > Lathyrus sativus. The sequence goes on along the minus strand of OZ012740.1, from coordinate 28,286,013 downwards.
TATAGAAATTGGTTGTTTTATCCTGGAGGCATCATGGTAGTTAGACTGCTTTGCATATTCTTGAGAAGTGTCGTGAAACGTCTTAAAGAGAGCGAACTATTTTAGGACTCATCCCAATGACTTCTTCTGTGGATATTTTCAAAAATCCAAAAAGAATAATTTTATGATGTTCAAAAAACTTTCAAGGCTACCGAAGGAGTTATTAGTAATTCTGCGACCGCTCTATCTGATAAACCATTTAAGTTTGAGGGTTCTCACTTCTAATGTTGGCAAGCTAAATTTTTTTTATTAACCTTAAAGAAGGTTGTCCACGTTTTGACTTAGGACATTCCTGTTGTTCCTTCTAGATCAACCAAATAAACTAATGGTAACAAAACTGTGAATTCAGACAAAACTGTTAACTCGTCTGAATTAGACTCTGTTGCAAAAGCTAAAGCCGATGATTTAAAACTCAGAAAAGAAATATGCATATGGAAAGGTAATGGTTATCTTTGAAAAAATCATATTTTGAATGGTCTCGTTGACGATCTATATGATTACTACAGTAACTGCGTGACTATTAAGAAGGTATGAGAGGCTCTACAAAATAAATATGATGCTGAAGAAGTTGGAACAAAGAAGTATGTTGTAAGATCTGTAGAAGCACAATGCCACTAACTTCAGAAGATTTCTCATGAAATAATTACAAAAGGTATGTGTTTATATGAACAATTTCAAATTGCTTTTATTATTGACAAATTGCTTTATTATTGACAAATTTCCCCCTAGTTTGAAAGTTTTTTAAAATTATGTTCAACAGAAGACAAAATAATTTTTAATTGAGAGTCTGATTATCCGCCTTCAAGTTGAAAAAGAATATTAGAGACAAGATGAAAAACAAATTTTTTGTTTGTTTCAAACAACAAAAGAAATTAAGTGTAGTTTTGAATCCATTTGGCAAATAATTAAAGAATCAGAACTGCAATGTTATGAACCGAATTAAGAACGAAAAATTTCAAGGGCCCCAATTACTCCAATTAATAGGAAACAACCACCACCACAAAGAAATGACACTGGTGTTTTCTCTTGCTTCAATTGTTGAAAACTAGGTTATATGATTAAGAATTATAATATTGATTTTAAACCGTGTGTTGCCCCTAATGCATAGGTTAACCTGGTTGATGAGAAATTTATTGCTTTGATCACTAAAATCAACATGATTGGTGAATATGATAGTTGGTGGATAGACATTGGCCATTCTCGTCAGTCTGTTATGATTGTGAAATGTTTAAAACATACACGAATAAGAAAGTGTTGTTGGGAGTTTCCCAAACCACTAATGATGTTGGTATTGGAGAAGTGGAGCAGAGTCCACCTCTAAAAAGACTTTAATCTTGAAGGATGTTATGTATACTTCTGGGATTATAAAGAATCTTGTTTATGTTTTTCTTTTAAATAAGGCAAGATTTAGTCAGTCTATTGGGGTAGATTTGTATATATTTATGTGAATCAAATTGAAAATTAATTTAGTAAGAAGATTAAGAGAATTCATAGTGATAGGGGAATTGAGTATGACTTTGGGCTATTTAATGATTTTTATAAACAACATGGAATTATACATGACGGCTGCACCATACTCTCTTGAAATGAATAATAATGCGAAAGAAAGAATATAACTTTTACTGAACATATTGTTGCAATCATGTTGAATTTTGGTGTTGCTCCTCACTAGCGAGGGTGAGGGGGGATTTTGTTGTTTTTTTGTTATGTCCTAAATAGAGTTTCCAAGTCAAAAAGTAAGATCTATCCTAATGAGATATTAAAGAAAGGACAATAGACCTTGTCTTATTTACGAACTGGGGTTGCCTGACATATGTCAAAATTTCGGATCCGAAGCAAGTCAAACTCACTAGTAGAGCCTATGAATGTGTATTCATTGGGTATGCAGCAAATCGTAAGGTATATAGGTTTTATGACCTAAATGCTAAAGTGATCATAGAATCAAATGACGTTGAATTATATGAAGACAAATTTCCTTTCAAATCGAGAAATAGTGGGGGCAATGAATTGTATCACATTCTTGTGATAAGAAGCACAAAGAGCAACTACGAATTAGAAACAAAAATTTGACAGAGTAAAAGAGTAAGAGTTTCTAGAGACTATGAGCCCGATTATATGGCTTATAACGTTGAAGAAGATCTAATAAATGTTCGAGAAGCTTTGTCATCTCTGGATGCATATTTGTGGCAAGAAGGTATTAATGATGAGATAAATTCTTTGGAATCTAACAAGACCTGGAACTTAGTAGACTTGCCTTCTGAATGCAAACCAATCGGTTGTAAATGGATTTTGAAAAAGAAACTAAAACCTGATAAAATAATTGATAAGTACAAGGCTCACCTTGCGCCCAAATATTTTAGGCAAAGAAAATATAGATTTTTTCAATACTTTTTCACTAGTCACTCGAATTACATCCATTAGAGTACTAATTTCAATAGTCTCTATTTATAACTTAATAGTACACCAAATGGATGTTAAAACTACTTTTTTAAATGGTGACTTGGAAGAAGAAATTTATAAGCATCAATGGGAAGGGTTTGCAATTCATAGGAAGAAAGCAAGGTTTGTAAGTTTGATAAGTCATTGTATGGTCTAAAGCAAGCTCCAAAGAAATGGCATGCAAAGTTTGATAACTTAATGATATCGAATGGGTACAAAGTGAATGAAATTGACAAATTTATTTATTACAAATCTGAGAATCGCATTTGCACTATCATATGTCTCTATGTAGACGATTCACTCATATTTGGATCTAACATTCAAGCCGTAAATGATGTGAAATCATTGTTGTGCAACAACTTTGATATGAAATTCCTCATAGAAGTGATAATGATTCTTGGTATCAAGATCACGAGATCCGAGCAAGGAATTTCTTTGGATCAATCACACTATGTTGAAAATATCTTCAAGAAATATAATTACTTTGATTGCAAACCTGCGAGCACACCATATGATCCAAGCGTTAAATTGTTTAAGAACATTAGTAAAAGTGTCAGACAAACATAATATGTATGCATCATTGGCAGTTTTCGGCATGCCATTGATTGTACTAGACCCGAGATTGCATGTATCATAGGATTGTTGTGCAGGTTTACTTGTAGACAAAGTAATGATCATTGGCAAGCTATTAAAAGAGTCATATGGTACCATAAAAAGATTCTGAATCTCGGTTTACATTATCAGAGATTTCCTACTATACTTGAAGGATACTGTGATCATATTGAAATACCTTATCAGATGATTCCAAAGTAATTAGTGGCTATATATTTAGTATATCTGTAGGAGTTGTATGTTGGTGTCATACCCCAAATTTGTCCTACCTGTTTTGAATTTTCACTCCGCCTGATTTTATTTTTTATTTGCATCGCTTGTACATCGTAACATATTTTTTTAGCGAAAATGATTAATTTCACCTTATTGCTCAATAAATTTGTGACACGTGGCACTTTTTTATTTTGTTATTATTTTATTTTATTATTTTTACTTTATAATTTAATTCTTATAATATGAAAATATAATATAATTTTAATATTAGTTTTTAGTTAGAAATTAAATTAGAATTATAATTAATAATTAAGTTAGAATTTTATTTAGCTGCAGAATTAGAATAGTTTTTTTAATATTAAATTTAAATTAAAACTTAATTAGAATTGAGTTTAAATTATTAGTTAGTTAATTCAAATAAATTAGCAGAAAAATTAATTAAAAATTTTAAAAAAATAAAGAAAAGGACATAAAGGGTGGATATAAAGGAGACTGTTCATCTCCTTATTGAAAAGCCTAGCCGCCGAACCCTAGGCTCTTCTTCTTCCCCATCCATTTCAGCTCACTTCGTCTTCATCATCTTCAACCACAAAACAACACCGATTCACACTGGAAATCCCTTACTGTAAATAACAGAAAATGCCTTCACTCACCGTCAACGACCGCAACCACTTGCAGCCATAAAACTCCATAGTGAAACCATTAAACACCGCATCACCTGTATTGATCCACCTGCTCCATTTTCATTCTTAAACCGACATCCACCGTGACACAAAACTACCAACATCTCTGAGCTACTCAACTCCACTCAACATCTCATATTTCCGGCGAATTTGAAACATTGAGGCAACAAATTTACAGCAGCGACGATAACACAAAGAAACTCGGCAGCAGCCAGCAGATGAACGATGAACATAAACCGTGCTAACATAGTAAAAGCTAAATGACGGTAACGTTTAAAAACAAATTCTCCTCCTATGCTGTTGTTCAAATTTGATTTCGATTTAACTTTAAAAAAATTTCTTCAATATCATGTGTTATTATGTGTAGCTGCTACAAATTTATAGTTTGGAGTGTTTGTGCTCACTTTTCTTTTCGATCTACCGATATTGGTTTGTTTCATGTTATTCACGCGAAACCACTAGTTGTTGTTGCAAATCAAATTTCATTAAACTAGGCTCACAATGTTTTTGAAGTTTAGAGGTCTTGCTCTTTCCATTTTAATGTTATTACTATTTTTAAAGTTTAGAGAAATATATTACTGCAAGTATATAGAAATTTAATTTGATTTGTGTATTTTATTGGATTTGAGTTTTTATATGTATATCTTACTGTTTTCTTCTTTTTGCTAAGTTTAAATACATGGCTTCTGTTTTCAAAATTTCTTTCTGTTTACATAGATATTATGTAGGTTCTTTTAATTATTTAAATAGTTTTTTTTAAAAATATATATAATATCATTTTTTTTAGCCTGTGTCTACCATGGCTGGTGTAGATCCATTGTTGTTTCTATCAAATAGAAATATGAGACAGTAGAGAAACATAGAAACCATGAGAAGTATATGTGTTATATTTGTTTTCTTCTTATTGTGTTATGTAACAGGTGAATGAGAGTGAAGACAATTGTTTTTTTTTGTGGTTGTTTCATTCTCGGCTACATGTCGTTAAGTGATTGGTTTTAAAAAAAAAAAAAGAATTTTGGAAAATATTTTTCTCCAACAGAGGCGCTGCCTCATGTCTTTCCTACTGTATATATTTTTTTTCATTTTTCTTATCATGTCTATTTATTTTAAAGGATTTTAATTGATTATTATTTAGGTTAATATTAATGTTTTCTTAAAAACTATTTTGTATCTTATGTGAACATTTTTATCTCTATTTATTTAGTTGTTTTTTAATCTTGATTAGATGATATTAGTTTGATTATGTTTTTAATTGTTTAGTTCATTATAGTTATAAGTTAATTATTTATTAATTATTGAGTATTCTTCTTGATTATTTATTTAGTCACTTGTATGTGCTTAGGTGATTAATAAGATAATTTATTTATCCTTTTTGTTTATACTATATCATATGTAAATAATTGTACTTATGTCGTACTAACTTTAAATTAACTTTAAAACCATTTTCAAAAATAAATTCTCGATTAGTCGAGCCATTTTCTACCCTGTAAGTCGAGTGCTTTCAAAGCCTCGCCATCAACCTTTTGGGTCACAGACACAACATTTTAGAGCTTACTCCTGAGCTTCCTTACAGTGAGACCTATTTGATCAATTACTTCTAGTTGGTCATTTAGAAGACTAGTCCACTTTGCTAGTATACACGTTAAAACTCTAATTTCAAACCTCGATTCACATTGAGTATTTTCCCAAATCAAATTAAAATACTTAATAACTATTCAAATACAATTTCAATAAAAGATGAAAAAGAGAGAGCTCCAAGTCTTTGGTTCACTCTCCCAATTGTTTGAGTTCGAGAAGTCTTTCTTAAGCTCGAACAATTGTCTTCTAAAAACGATAAACAAATTCAAATCTATTTTTCTAAACACTTAGATGAAAAAGAGAGAGCTCCAAGTCTTTGGTTCACTCTCCCGATTACTTGGGTCCGGGAAGTCTTTCTTAAGCTTCGAGTAATCGTCATCCGATTAAAACACTCTAATTATATCAAACATCTTTCATAATGTTAAATGAGAAAAGGAGAGAGCTCCAAGTCTTTGGTTCACTCTTCCGATTACTTAAAGTCCGAGAAGTCTTTCTTAAGCTTCGAGTAATCCTCATCCGTTAAAATACTTTAACCACATCTCATTGTTTAAAGCCTTCCAAACATAACCACTCTTTGGGATGAAAAAGAGAGAGCTCCAAGTCTTTGGTTCACTCTCCCGATTATTTGGGTCCGAGAAGTCTTTCTTAAGCTTCGAGTAATCATCATCCGATCCACTCACTAGAACTATATCCATTTCCATCAACACTTAGATGAAAAAGAGAGAGCTCCAAGTCTTTGGTTCACTCTTCCGATTACTTGGGCCCGAGAAGCCTTTCTTAAGCTTCAGGTAATCGTCACCCCTAACCAAAAACATCCAATACTTCTAAACATTAATTCTTCGTCCCTGTGCGACCAAAACTTTTAAAAACCCATTCAAACCTATCTTCTTGTCTAAACCAAAATACTTAACCAATCAAACTCTATTCCTCGCCCCCGTGCGATCCACAAATTCAAACAAACTTTACCAAAGAACATTATTTAGTCCTTCTTCCGCGCATAACAAACTCGTGCTTCAGCCTCCTCAGCGAGCAGACGTTTAGCAGTTAGAATGCGACCTAAATACTCGTTCCACTCAAACACAACTTTCTTTTCACGATGAAAAAGAGAGAGTTCCAAGTCTTTGATTCACTCTCCTAATTACTTAGGTCCGAGAAGTCTTTCTTAAAGCTTTAAGTAATCGTCATCCGTACCCATTTCAAACCTTCTACCGTAGTTGGCCGAACTACGGCTGCTCTGATTCTTCATTCTCTTCTTAATGTAAGATACGTAGGCACAAGATTGCGATAATCTTGACGAGCACATTTCTCACAATTCCAAACCCTTACCCGTAGTCCCACGAACTACGAATGCTCTGATTTTCCAGTTCTTACAGGTGAAGATACGTAGGCACAAGGGTCTCAATCCTTGGAGAGCACCCTATCTTAAAACCACCATTCCCCTTTAGCAAGCAATTCCTTTAGAAGATAAACAAACATATCCACTTTCTCTCACGAATCGAATCAAGAGGTTCCCGTTGAGTATAACGGACATGAGGGGTGCTAATACCTTCCCCTCATGTAATCGACTCCCGAACCTAGAATATTGGTTGCGATGACCATGTTCTTATCTCCTTAAATGTTTTATCAATATTTTCCTATTCCATCTTTGGAATGAATAAAGTTCGGTGGCGACTCTGTTCCGAACGTATTTTCCGCGTCCATCGCGAGGATCGTATTTTTCGAGGTACGACAGTTGAAAATCAAAGAAATAAACTATCTTGGCTCAGTCCACGATGGAGTCTGAGATGATAGCCTTAGCGACTACTAGTGAAGAAGCAAGTTGGTTAAGATGCTTGATACCTAAGATACATTTGGGGGGAAAACCTATGCCATTTGCGTCGATTCATTGTGAGTATCGTAACTATTTCAAAAATTGAGAATAATTATTATAATGGCAAAAGACATCAAATTAGAAGAACGAACAACATTGTTTAGAGATTGTATCTCTATAGGAGATATAAGAGTGGATCATATACACACTAATGAAAATTTAGCAGATCCTTTGACGAAAGGATTAGATCGAGAGAAATTTTATAATACATCCTATAAGATGGGACTAATTCCTATAGAAAAATGAGTTTCTCGTGATGGTAACCCGACCTAAATGACTGAAGATCACAAGAAATAGGTTCAATGGATAATAACAACTTGTGATTAATATGAGATGATCATGTAAGTACAAATAACTAAAGCATGAATCCTAAAGCAATAAGAGGATGAGATGATATAAGCTCTTAATGAGATATATATTATGTATGAGAGTGTATCTAGGCTACGTGAGTACTCTTGATAGACTCACCTATGTAACTGTGGAGCTTAGTCCAGTTCCTATGGAATTTAGAGGCAGAATTCTTAGAGCCTTCACTAAATCGGGATACACGTGCAAGGCCATTAAATCACGGGATATTAGAGTACACCTTTAAAAAGGTTTGTATATTGGTTTAATGTCTGAGATAGAGTTCAATACAATTGTGTCACCCTTTATTGGATTGGCCCTTAGAAATGTTTGATGTTTCTTCTGAAACACTTTCTTAAATTCAAGTGGGGGATTGTTGGAACATGTAATATTCCAATAGGGAGATGAATTTGAAAAATTTACTTAAGTTTCACGTTGTGTGTTAGTTGAAAAAATTTCTTAGCTCCACTTGCTTATGTGAGATGTCTTAGCTAGCTCACTTCATTATATAAGGATATTATATATTCCATAAATATCTCCAACAAGATATGATGTGTTTCAATTTAAATTAAAAATTAAATATTCATTTAAATCTGTTGTGCAATCTTCGTCCGACAGTTAAAAAAATCACTCAATCGTATTGCTAAGCCAATTAGTAATAAAACCTTATCCAATCTTTGACCAGAAACTCTTCAAAAATGCATCATTAATGACCTGTTGTGCAAGGATCATATGTCGTACCTCATGTTGTGACATCACGTCCAACATGTGTCCATTTTGCACCTCCATACAGCTTAAGCAAGCTAGATAATCTTGAGCACTTTGAATAATTATCCATGTTGTTGTTTTGCAAAATGCAGTCAAGCCAAAGGGTCAATCCAATAAAGACTTTGAATACGTTCTATTTACTTGTATTGGAATTTTTAATCTTTTTTTAGTCTCTGAGTTTGAAACAAACCACTTCAATTTTCAAGAGTTTTTTTTTTAAATGAATCAGTTTTGGATAATATAATAAAAAAATTTAAACAATTATCTATAAAGATTCAGTTTTAAAGTTAATAGTATTTATCAATTTACTAATAGTATTTAATAAAATATAATAATCATAACTAATTTTAATATTTATCAATATATATCAGGTCGGCCTATCAAATTTTAAAGCTTTTTAAATAGCCTAAATATGACTTATTTAACTAAATAGGTTTTTTTTTTTAAATCCTAAGTCCCTTTCAATTAAATAGGCCAGGCCAAGTCAAACCTTATATAGGCCAGACTATATGCCTCTATAGGCTGACATGGCCTATTCTCAACCCTAATTTTAATATCATTTAGATATATTAGGAGAGGTGACACCAATTTTTCTTATATCTATATACTAATTTGTCTAAGAAAACACTTATACTATACTAAATGGAGATGACAATGAAATTTCTACCCGTAGTATTATAAAGAACAAATTTCAAGTATATGATTATTAAATCGTATAAATTAGTTATGGAAATAGTTTTTAGTGTTCAATAAAATTCCATTTTGTAAATAAAAATATCAGTAAAATTGCTTCAAGAAAAGCAACTATTTATACTAATTCACTGTTATGTTTGAAAACATTTTCAAATTTATCATTCCTAAGCCTTTGTTTGGGTGTTTTGAGGAGAAGGGAGGAGAGAGATTTGAAAAAAATAAAGATTGAGTGAAAAAATAGAAAGATTTTGGTGGGGGATTTTTGCGTTTAACTTGTATTCAAAAACCAAAATTTTGATAATTTGGGGAACTAAAAAATTTAATTGGAAGAGGAGTTTGGAGGGTTTCGGAGGGCTAAGACAAATCATTCATTTAAAAATATAATTCCTCTCCCTATCATTGATATGATTTATAAATTATATATTACTCTTGTCAAGTCTTATATGGATACTAATAATAGATAGTAAATATAATTGGTGACTAATCAATATAATTAAACCCTAGAGAGTATGATACATACAATAAATAAAGACATTTTAATATTCTTTCGCAGTTGAAGCAAAAGGTTGACGGACGCTGAGACTCTCTCTAAAATATTGAAACAATATGAAGGGAATATCTTTTATAAAAAAATTTGCAATTTGATATCATACTTGAAGAGCACACACATGAACCAGAGCTACCTTTTCACGAAAGAAATGAATATCCATCTTGATGTGTTTCGTTCGTTGATGTTGAATTGGGTTACAAAAGAGATATATTGCAATGACATTGTCACAGTAGACCATGTGGCTTTGTGAATGGGACAATATAACTCAAAAAGAAGGTTTTGCAACCAAACATGATTCAGATACTACATTGGGAACTCCACAGTATTCAGATTCAACACTAGAACGAGATAATGATGGTTGCCATTTTGACGACCAAGAGAGCAAGTTATCACCAAGAAAAACATGATAACCAGAGGTAGATCTTTGCATGAACAGGAAAACTCCCAAATTGTCATTTGTATATGAAGTTAACGAGGTAGTAGATGAGGGATAAAGATGTAAATCATAATTTTGTGCTTCCTGAACATAGCGCAAGATACTTTGGAGAGCTTGCATGTGATCGTCCATCGGGTCATGCATGAAAAGACATATATGTTGTACCATATATGAAATGTCTGGTTGAGTGAAAGTTAGATACAAAAGGGCATTGATAAGGCTACAATAGAGAGATGAAGCCTCATATGGGGTGTCATGTATGGCACTCATATTTTGTTTTGTATCGACCGAGGTTAAAAATAATTTACAAGAAGATATTCTAGCGTGTGTAAGAATTTCTTTGGCATACTTTTTATATGAGAGAAATAAACCTTTTTGGTGGTAAGTGACTGCAATGCCTAATAAGTAGCTCATGTTTCCCGAATCTTTCATAGCAAATTCGAAATTGAGAAGTGAAATGATAAATTTCCGCAAAGCATCATAAGATGTGGTAAAGATAATATCATCAATATAAAGTAAGATGTAGGTCATGTGAGTATATTTCGTGTAGATGAAAAGAGAGTGATCACACTTGCTTTTAGAATAACCAATAGATGAAACATATGCACTAAAGCGCATGTACCAATCTCGAGGAGGTTGTTTGATTCCATTTAGTGATTTGAGCAAACGAAACACGCGATTAGGATTTACTAAATCCTTAAAGCCTAATGGTTGATATGTGTAAACAGCTTCTTTGAGCTCGCCACGTAGAAAAGAATTCTTGACATCCAACTGATGAATTTTCCAATACTTATAGAGAGCAATACTAAGAACTTGTTTTTACAGGTGATATTATTTTTAACAAGAACAAAAATTTTAATTATGAAAACTATTGTCTAATAATGACAACTGATGATGACAACTCAAGTATAAGCGATTAAGCGGTTAAAAATACAAACCAAAGAATTAGGGTTGTTTGGACTTGACTATCCGAGGATGGCAACCAAATAGAATTTAACTCAAGCCTCACCTCAAGTAAACTCAAGTAAGTGTTTACAAGAAAAAAGTATCTGACAAAGTCTGGAAGTACAAGAAAGCCCTACCTCGATTTTTTTAAGTGAAATTTTTGTAATGCATAAGGGTGTTTTCATGAAAGTGCATGGATAAATCATGCACACACACAAAAACTTTTCAAATTAATTTTTCTCAAGAAAATATTTTTAAAAATTCCTTGAAATCGTGCCAGATGAGTTGAAAGTCATCTGGAAAGCTCTGGGATTTTTTTTTGTATTTTTCAATCAATTGGCACCATATCCCAATCGGTTTAGAGAAATAAAAAATGTGCCCTAATCAATTAGGGAGTCATATTAATAATGGGTAATATCCATATATCTTTATTTCCATTTTAGTCAAACTCTAGCCTATAAACAAAGGTCTCTCTTCTCTCATTTTAAAGCATCCAGAGTTATGGTTTATTTCATACTTTTCACACTCTCTCTAAAACTTCTCTTTTGTTTACTTCCTCTCACTAAGAATTTTATCCGAAGTTATTTTCGAGAAAGTCATTTTTGCAAGTGAGGTTTGTGTAATTCTAGAAGGATAAATTTGTAAGTTCACTAAGGAAGTTTCTTTTCTACCTTAGTTAAACATTTCATCCTATTAGGGAATGTTTGTGTTAGTTTAAATCTAAACCTGTAAAAGCTTTAGTTTGGGGATTGTGTAATCAAACCCTTGTTTAGGCTCAAAGGATCATCCCATGATAAAAGCTTTCATAGGTTCTTGATTAGCATGTGATTAAACCAAGTTAAGGTTAAAGCTTAGCCTGGTACTAAAATCTTGATTAGGTTCAAGATTTTCTCGGTATTAAAATCTCACAGGTGATTGGTTAGCCCGGTACAAAACAAAGGTTTAAGGTTTCTGAGCTCAACCCTGTGTTAAAAGCTCTCAAGGTTTGTTTATAAGCTTTAAGACTAACCACTATGATATTCTCATGAAAGGGAGACTAGCAACTTTGATCCTCTGTTTGGAAGGAAGACTCGTCACTTCACTCCACACTGTATTGTTTGGTTAGAAGTTAGCCTTAAACTTCCTTTTTTCTTATATAAGGGGGTTTGTGAGTATAACCTACTAAAAACTCTCAATTTTATTGGATACTATCAAGATCAAATCTTTGGGAGAAGAGTAGATATTTTTCCTTTGTTTGACAGAAACTTTATAAGTCTTGCTGTTCTCTATTTTTCCTAAATGCTTTACTTTTCGAACTTTACATTCTACAATTTTAATTTTTTGCTTCTTAATATTAAAATAATTTTCAAGACGATTTTAAACTTTAGTTTTGATTCCAAAAGTTTTCAAAAGCATATTTTTATGAACCACACAATTCACCCCCTCTTGTGTGTGATGTCACATGTCCCACAAGCGGCATCAGAGTCTAACTCCTATTTAAGGACTAATTGTATCAAGAGGAAGATGATTGCCAACAAGAAATCTTTTTTAAACACACTACCTCTTTTAAATAATAGTATAATTGATATTTGGCATGCTAGATTTAGGATTTGTATTCTAAGTATAAATAATGAAATGTGGTAATGTTCCTTTTATCCCAACTTAACAAGTAAATGGAAATTTGTAATAGATAAACCTGACTCCCTCTCGACCAAAGAGGAAAAGAGAAAGTTTGTGATAGATTTTAAAACTAAGAGCTTTATAAAAATGTCTCTAGATGATGGTAAATTTTACTATGTTCATTAATGTAATACCACCACGGAAATGTGGGATACTCTTGAAATAATATATGGAGTCTCTCCAAGTATCAAACAAGAGAAGATGAACACGTGAGGCAAAGAAGATGAAGATATCGCTTTCAAATGTTTTTCAAAGTTTATAAATATTGGAAATTGTATTGGAAAATAGTAAAAGTTTAGGAAAAATCAAGAAAGAAGGAAATGGTAAAGAAATTAAACAAACTATTTCAATTACTCAAAGATGAAGAAGTAAAAACCGAAGAATCATTAACTTCATCATACTCCAATCATACAACTTCGACAGAATCCTTACTCAGTAGTTGACCGATCTTCAAAAGATTCAATATCAAATGAAGGAACCTCTTATTCAAGAAATCGTGAAAAATAATAATAAGTTTCCTCAATATTAGAACAAAGAGGAGGAGGAGAAACATCAACCTCGGGGAGATATATGAAAAACTTCTTCCAACAAAGAAGAACAAGTTTGCTTAAAGGAAATCTACAAGGTAGATACTGTTTCAGGTATTAAACTATCTTGCGAACAACTATTTAGAATGAGTACTCAATTAGTAGAAGAAAATGATAAATTGAGAGAATTTTCCCTAGGTCTTAAAGAGTTTGTAAGATACCTTAAAGGAATTAATAAATTATTCCAAGAAGAAATAATTAAGCTTAGAAAGTCAAAAGGAGCATGTGAGACTTGTTTCTCTATGTAAAGGGAAGTTAATGATTTGCATGAAATCCTAGGTAAGTTTACCCATTTACCCAAGGTGAATAAAATATTGACTTGATCTTATCAAGTCAAAGGTATTATTTAAATAAAGATAGATTGGGATTTAAAAAGGACAGAAACCCTAGGAAAGGTATAGATCAAAAGAAAAAGATTCGCCCAGTCTATAAATGCACACACATTGGGGATCATACATTTAAAACTTATTTGTTTTGATAAATTTAAAAGATCTAAAGGTAACTATCTTAGATATTCTAGAACTAATCAACTTGGGCCCAAGAAGATGCGGGCACCAAAGGTGAAACCTTAGTGTTTTGCAGATTTCCTTTGCAGCTCGAAGTTCTAAATGATTATCAATGGAGTTGTGCAAATAAAAAGTATACTTATAAGTATAAAACTTGTATAAAGTCTCTGATCCATAGATGGATGATGATGGAAAATACCAACCATTGTGATCAAAGCAAGTGCTTTTGATAATATCTCAATGTTTATGATCTTTAGTGATCAGTTGAATGGATATGTCTGTAATGGACCTGTTCATTTTGTTGCTTATACCAACTCTCGCATCCAACAAGATGTAGAGAAGGATACACCCTAGTATGATTTATGTTTCCCTTTAAGGGAAGTGTTTATCAATAATTCTTGATAAAAGAGGTATACATTATTTTAAGATTGAAATAATCAAAAAACTCTGATTAAACTCTTCAAATTATGAATTTATTTTTTGCTCATCTCAATAAATATTTGTCTAATGCAAAAGATGAGTTTTTCAAGTGTTTTTAGAAAAGGGTGAAAACAAGCTTAACACGGGTGCTGAAAAGCAACTAAACTTAGCACAAGGCCCAAAAATGCGCCAAGGAGGCTGAACAATGAAAGACTAATCGATTGACACATTATGGAAATCGATTGGAGAAGCTTGGTGTGCCTATTTTTCAGATCATATCTAATCTAAACTTGCTCTCCAAGCAAAGCAGATCTCATCATTAATGATAAACATACAAAATCTTTAGATATCTTATTCACCAATCGATTGGAGGGCTTAGCCAATCGATTGACATACATAATTTGTAAATAATTCAATTTGAGTTTCAATCAACACAATCTACATTGATTGCTTTTCAGAAACACACGACCAAATATGCATATGGCACGCTATAAATATGTATTCTTCTTTCAATATTTTTCATTACATACTTTTCCTACAAGTGTGAGATTTCTCTTCAAAATCATCATGGCTCTCAAAAAGTTAAGGCTTTCCACCAACCCTTTTTCTGACTTTTTCACTACCAAACAACAAGAGATAAGATTCTCCATTTCTTCCCAATCGATCTCTGGTAAGAATTCACATCCTAGATACAAAATGTTTCAAGGAATGTGAATCCTTAAAAACCTTTGAATAACTTAACCTATCAACCTTCCCATGTATCCCCTCCATGAAGGTATATCCATCCTGAGTTAAGATGTTCTACTTAAAACTTCACCTCACAGATGGTATACTTCAAACTGATGTAAAAAACATACAATAACTATATTAGTAGAGGAATTCAGAAAGATTCTAATTCTCCCTCATGAAGATCTTGTCATTGGACCTATAAACGAAGTAGACAAATAAGACCATTAACTCGTTGCATCCTCTTTAATGAAAGATCCATTACCAATCATACCTTATCCCTTCATTACTGGATATATCCTTCCTGAGTTTCTTATAATTCATTATGTGATCAATCACATACTCTTTCCAAAGAAAATCAACTTCAGCCTCATAACACAAGTTGATATAGAAACAATATTGTTAATTGAGAATAAAATCAAGGTGAATTGGTAACAACAGGTAATCAACTACATGGTGGAGAACAAGATATAAGAAGCATGTCTTCCATATGAAAATCTAGTCACAAAAATTATGGAAAAACCGAATATAACTTTGGAGATGAAGAATTCAAGGAAGAGACAACTAAAATAGGAAAATTTGTCTTACTATCAATGAAGTTTGAGATCATAAATAGAAAGATGACTGAAAATGTTCCATCAAATGAGAATAAAAGAAGAGCAAAAAATCAATAAGTTCCCATAGAGATAGACGACTTCAACTGCCCTACTCTTCATCCTTCTTAACTACCCAATATCAAAGAGACGTACTCAAAATTATAAGTGGTAATATAGATGTAATCAATGATAAGATCAACTTCATAGTCCAACACTTCATCCCTGACCAAACCCAACTACAACAAGACCTATTATTCTATGATGATCTTGATATAGAATAACCTCACCTAGATGTCTAAGTGTTCTAAGTTTCTTGTTATTTCCTATTTTCTGCAATTTCAATTTAGTAATTTTCATTCTAGTACTTTGAATTCTAAGTATCTTATCTTTAATGAATAAGAAAAAAATTATCCCTTTCTTAAAACTTGCCTATGTTTTCATATTTATTTTTTGCAATTCATCTTTGCCTACCTTTTTAATTTCGACAAAGGGGGAGAAGTATACTCCCATGAGTAGAGTATACTCTCTATTTAACTCAAGGAGAGTTTAATTACTCAAAATACATATGTGTTATTTTCTTTTACCACCCCCTGAGAGATGTGTTATCATCATCAAAAAGGGGAAGAATCTGGAACATTGTTTTGCAATTGATATGTTTTTTACAAGAACATAAACTTTTAACAATGACAACTATTTTGTAATAATGAAAACTAATGATGACAAGTCAAGTATAAGCAGTTAAGCGGTTAAAGATGCAAACCAATGAATTAGGGTTTTTTGGACTTGACTATCCAATGATGGCAACCAAATGTAACTTTACTCAAACCTCAACGCAAGTAAACTCAAGCAAACGAGTACAAGAAATAAAGTATCTGATAAAGTTTGTAAGTACAAGAAAGCCCTATCTCGATTATTCTGAGTGAAAACTTTGTATGCATGAGGGGTTTTCTTAAAAGTGATGGCTAAATCATGCATACACAAAAATAATTTTCAAAATGATTTTTCTCAAGATAATATTTTCAAAAATGTCTTGAAGTCGTGCCAGATGAGTTGGAAGTTGTTTGAAAAGCTCTAGGAATTTTTTTGTCTTTTCTAATCGATTAACACCTATCCCAATCGATTAGGAGAATTCAAAAATGTGCCCTAATCGATTAAAACAACATCTTAATTATGGGTAACACCTAGATATCTTTTATTTCCATTTTTAACTTGGTAATCGATTTGAATGGAAGAAACCAATTGATTGTAACATATTGTCAATTAATTGGCAAGTCATAAAATTCTTTTAATATTATTTCCTTTTTGAGTCAACCTCTAGCCTATAAGTAGAGGTCCCTTTATACCTTGGTTAAACATTTCATCCTATTAGGGAATATTTGTTTGGGTTAAAAACTAAACTCGTATAAGCTTTGGTTTGGAGATTGTGTGATCAAACCCTTGTTTAGGTTCGAAGGCTCATCCCATAATAAAAGATTTCCTTGGTTCTTGGTTAGCTAGTGGTTATAAAAATTTAAGGTTAAAGCTTAGCCTAGTATTAAAAGCTTGATTAGGTTTGAGATTAGCTCGGTATTAAAATCTCACTGGTTATTGGTTACTCCTTAAAACTAAGGTTTAAGGTTCGTGAGCTCAGCCCGGTGTTAAAGTCTTTCAAGGTTTGTTTATAAGATTTAAGAATAACTACTCCAAGATTCTCTTCAAAAGGATACTAACTACTTTGATCTGCCATTTAGAAGGAAAACCCACCCCTTAACTCCATGGTGTATTGTTTGGTTGGAAGTTAACCTTGAATTTCATTTTTCCTTGTATAAGGGGGTTCATGAGTATAACCTACCACAATCTATCAAGTTTATCAGATACTCTCAAGATTAGTTCTTGAGGATAGGATTAGGTCTTTTTCTTTTTTGGACCGAACCTCTACAACTCTTGGTGTTCTCTCTTTTCCCTAATCTCTTTACTTTCCGCACTTTAAATTCTACAATTTTAATTTTTTGCAGCTCAATATTAAAAAAATCAAAATGATTTAAAACTATGATTTTTATTCTAAGTTTTTCAAAACCATGTGTTTCTGAACCACGCAATTCACCCTCCCCCCTTATGTGTGAAGTCACATATCCAACAAAAAAAATGTCTGATTTTTCTTTATGTCTAAAAATCTACATAGACTGAATAACATTAACATCAGGTGGTCAGGGAGATAAATCCCACATCTTAATTTTAATCAGAGTATTATATTAACCATGGTTATTTTCTAAATTAGATCTTCCTGTGCAGACATTGAGTTTCTAGGTAGAGGGGATTTGGAAACATGGGTGTGTAGGCCATAATATTTTCTGTTGGGTTTAAAAATACCATATCAACTCCTAGTAATTCGTTTGGTGTCTATTGGTAAAGAGGGTTGCAAAATAGGAGGAAGAGATTGTTGGTTTCTTTGTTGAGGGTGTGATGGTGTATTGGCCGACGATTAAGATCTAAGGTTGGGTTGGTCGACGGTGTATGAGAAGTTGAGGTGGGTGGTCGAGGTGATGGGCTTTGGTTTGGAAGGGGTGGTGGTTGGTCTGAGGTTAGTGGGGGTGGTGGCGTAGATGAGTTAGTTGGATCGAATGTTGGTTTGAGTTTAGTGGGGGAATGATGGATTAGATGAGTTGGTCAACTTGGATGTTGGATAGAGGTTAGCGGGGGACCAGTGGAGTAGATGAGTTGCATGGCTTGAGTTGGATTGAGTTTGAATTAAGAGGTTTATTATGATGTAGTAATGTTTGAATGATATTGTTAATTGAACATATTTTTCGTTCAGATTTACCTTTTTAAGAAGATGTATAAGCGCAAGACAGACGAAAATGGATTTCATTATTTTCACATATTTACATATTCACTAGCATTGTCACATTTTATGGTTTTTATTTCCCATTGAAACTGTGTGTTGATGTAACTTCAAAGTTTTTGAAAACATGAATATACTTGAGATGGGAAATATCCACAATTTTTTTGGATAATTATCCAATAATAGAACATAATATTTGTGACTTAACGAGTTTAAATCGGGAGATGTCCATACATCGCTATGTAAAATATCAAATGGCAACAAACTATAACTATGAGAGTTCAAAAAATGGAAGTTAATATGTTTACCAAGAGGACAAGAATGACAAATCCGAGAATGTAGCTTCCTAGGATTACTACATTCGATCAATTTATTTTGCCTAACAATTTAAGAATAATTCTTCTAGGTGACCAAAGTGATCATGCTAAAGAGAATATGACAAGGATGGAAAGGCTTATGTAGGTTTGGTTTTATTTGTAGAGGTGATGTTGGTGGTGATGGAGTATATACCACCTCGACTCTCACATCTCATTAGAGTCATCCCCATCTTAAAGTCCTTCACAAAAAAACCAAACATGTCAAGTTCAATTGAAACTTTATTGTTTATAGTAAATTTATGAATAGATACTAAATTTTAATTAAGTTTCGGACATGTACTATATTTAGGATTAGATCACCTTGTGAATTATAAAGACAAAAAAAACTTTATTGATTTTTCACATATAAAAAAATTATTTTTATAATTTGCTCTTTTTTTTATAATAATGATTATAGTAAATAAGTATAAAAAAACAAAGATAATATTTTCTAATGAACTCATGTATTTCAAAAACAAAATCAAATAAATATTTTACAATACCATTTATAACAAATTATTAAAGTAATTTGTATTTGAAATACTTGTATATATATATATATATATATATATATATATATATATATATATATATATATATATATATATATATATATATATATATATATATATATATATATATATATATATATATATATATATATATATATTTAGCGAAAAAATAATTTACAACTGTGGTCGGGTCTTAATCTAGTTATAATTAAAGGCTAATAAATATCATACATACATTAAATATAAACATATTCTAATAATTTGAATATAATTTTTATTGTTATAGTATTTCAAAAATTAAATATATATTAATGATAAACACTAGTATTTTATTATTCTAAAAAAATCTTCTTTTTTTTTAAATATTAAAAATTTCTCAATACTTTTAAAAAAAATAAATTGTTTTTTAAATTCAACTCTTTCAAACTCCCAAACAAAACGTAAGCCTTTCAAATAAGATCTACATTCTCTTTACAAAAATGATATCTTAACACTCTAGTGTACACCTACACCGTATTGCAGTTTTTGATGTATTGGTTTTGTTGTAATTTACTTAATATGCAAGGGCAATTTAGTAACTTTTAAGAATAGTGCTAGGTTAAATGATGTTGAATGTATTTTTAGCCTTTCACATCCGATACCTCTCCTCTCAAAAGCCAAGGCCGAAATTCTCTCTCATTTCATCGTGATCTCTCTCATCTTCCTCGTGAGCTTGTCTGGAATCGACAACCACCGCGACGAACCGGCAACCACCGTGACACACCGCGACACATCGTGAGCTCTTAAGGTTAGATGTTCTTCTTACATGAATTCTTCCATGAAAAAGTTCTGATTGTTGAAAAAGTTTTGATTTTTCAAAACGTGTTCTGATATTCTTCTTACATGAACAACACTATCTTAATTTTTTTAAGGTTCTGAGAGTTTTGTTGTTCAATTAGGGAAACTAAAAGAGGATTTAGGTTTAGGGTTTTTTCTTTTTAGGTTATTGTAATAGATTTCTCAATTCTAGGTTGTAATAGATTTCTTATTATATTATTGATAATGTGGTTATTTGGTTTTGGATTTTATCAGGCTGAGTTCTTTATTGCTGAAACTATGGAATCACCAAGAAATCTAAATGAAAGTGATGTAAGTTTTTTTGTTTTTATTGGTTTTGTTATTCTGGTTGGAATGTTGGATCTTATTTACCAGTGAAAGTAATTAAGTTTTTTTTTTCGTGAATTTAAGGTACGAATGAGGCATAGTTGTATTCTAGTGAATTTGAGCATCATCAGTGAAAAATTAACACCAGGTCAACGAGCCCACATTGAATACACCCCATTCAAATGGGCAATGAATATTTCTTACAACTTCTCAATCTCAGGTGGTTTATTATGGGAATTAGTAAGTAGATGGGACGTATGAAGTAGGGATTTATGGTTAGGGATAGGATAGTTCCCTTTACTCCAGTTGATGTTTGTTTTGTGCTTAGATTATCTATTGTTGGTAAGTCCCTAGTAGTAGAAGAAAACCAACAAAGTCAACCATTAGATCTTTTTAAAGGGGCTGAGGTAACCATTCACAATATTCGCAAACAACTTCGTTACTAAAAGAAAAAATTAGTTAATTTAGTTAGACTTTACATATTACTTACATTTGCGGAGTTTTACTTTCCCAAAACAGGGAATAAGATCTTTACCCGATTTATTAAGCAATTGGATGATCTTGACTCACTTGATACATTTAGTTGGGGACTTGCTATTTATAACTTTATAGTTTCTAGTTTATGTGAGTCTTCAGTTGTATTGAAGGAGGGGAAAAACAAGGCACAAAGACATTTAAATGGGTGTGCTGCCATATTGCAGGTAAATCTTCATATATAACTTTATAGTTTTATCATGTGTTTTGAATATTAAAATTTATGAAATTTACATCTTGTAATATTTGTTATAGATTTGGGCATTCAACCACATATCTTTGGGGAAAGTACCTGTTGTTGCTACGTTTTCGTTTCCACGTGTTTTGAATTGGCCAGTTATAACTATGCAGAAGAAAAACATTGAAAAAGCGTTTGACAAAAATATGGTAAAATTTTATGTGTTCGATTTGAGGAAAATAGCTTTTCTGTTGTCGTGTGTTTGAATTGATTGTTTTTTTGTTAGATAATTGATAGAGTGGTTGCAATAGAGAAGGAACTGAATTATGACATAGTCAATGCGGCTTTGTTTGAACAAGGACAACAATTTGGGAACATGTATGATTATTAAAGATTAGTGGATGACAATAAAGATTTCAAGGAGAGGATAACATCTCTTGAGGAGGAAGTGAGGGTGATGAAAGAGGCAAGAGTTAACACTCCATTTCAGAATGAGGATGTTCAAGATGATCGACAACTTATTAACTTTGCCACTGAAGATGTAGTAGAGACTTCGGTTGGAGATATTGGACATAACACTCCACTTAATGATGATGATGTCATGGTTGAAGAAAACCTATCAAAGTCTAAATCTAACATTGCTACAAGAATGAGGAAGAAACCAAGGAAACATGGAAAAATAACTAGAATGAATTTGTAATGCATTAGTGTTGTAGAAATTTGAAAAATATATATGGTAGAATTATGATGTGTTGTAGTGTAGAATTTGGCACAATTTTAACGTTTGGCACAATTGTAGAATTTGTAGTTCATTTTGGATTTAAGGTGTTAATGTGTTGAATATTTTGAAGTATCATTTGGTTCCCTTATTTGGAAGTCTGAAATTGCATTATTGTTTATTGTGTTATTGTGTTTATGTTCATCATTTGGTTCCCTTGTTTTGAAGTTTGAAAAGGCATTAACCAAGTTTGGTTTTGAAGTTTGGTTCTAGCAATGTATTAACCAAGTCTGGGACAAAACAATTTCCCTTGTTTTGAAGTCTGGGACTGTGTTAACCAAGTTTGACATTGTATTAACCAAGTTCCAGCAATGTATTAACCAAGTCTAGGACAACGTATTAACCAAGTCTGTGATAAAACAATTTCCCTTGTTTTGAAGTCTGGGACTGCGTTAACCAATTTTGACATTGTATTAACCAAGTCTGGGACAACGTATTAACCAAGTCTGTGGTAAAACAATTTCCCTTGTTTTGAAGTCTGGGACTGCATTAACTAAGTTTGACAATGTATTAACCAAGTTCCAGCAATGTATTAACCAAGTCTGGGACTGTATTAACAAAATAATTTTATATATTATATACACCAACAAAGTTTAGTACAATTGTTATAATGACAAAAGTAAATTTACAATCTTGCAACATTTACACTCTAAAAGCATATTTACAATCTTGCAACATTGAACTTGAATATTCCACCTGCACCACCAAATGTAACTATTATTAGTGTATGCAATGTTTTGAACAAGATTAAAAAATATTTTAAAAACCATACCATCATGTCAAATTAACCAAAATAGAATATATATATATATATATATATATATATATATATATATATATATATATATATATATATATATATATATATGCGACAGTCTTCCCAAAATACACATGCCACTAATCATGTCAAATTTGTACAAACTTGGGATGAACCCGTCAAGGGTGTTTCACATGTTGTCAAAAGATCCATGAATGACATACAAGTTCCAACCTGTACAATAACATACAAAAAATCTAAAATACGACGTGTATAAAATCAAATACATAATAAATTGGTATTACAATGATTACATATAATTTATCCGCAACAACTACATATGTTTTCCGCAACTCGTACATACAAATTCCTCAAATTTAAAACACAACAAATTCCTCAAATAGTACATACGCTTTCAAGCGTTATTTAATACAATTTTATAATGGACACACACCACAATAGTCGAATCTACAAAATTTCCTCCACTAACAACCTCAAGAGATGATTCTACGCAAACATTACTTCTAAATTGATTTCCCACCATTCCAATGGTTCACTCCTACAGTTAGAGAAACAAAATATTTAGATTCCATATACATAACAATTCGTATAAGATATCATTTATGCATGAAAATAGACATACCGTAGTAAGCTCAATGTGATCATTTTTTTTTGTTCGCTTCTTTGACCTCTTAGTAGTCGTTTCAGCGACATATGTCTTTCTTTTAGATGGAGGACGACCTTTTCGATTTACATGTTTTGGACTGCGAATTCTATTACTATTGATTGCATTAAAATCCTTATCACCATTTTCTTCAATAAGTGCATTATTCTTTATGGACATATTAGAGCTAAACAAACGTAATGTTTCATGGAGGTCTTCGGTAGTCTCTTCGACTCAGCAGCTACTTCAGCAACCTCATAAAAATGCTTGCATAATTTGTCAAACCTGTCCATTTGTGGCTTCAGCTCTGTTACACCATAACTAGTCTTGATATATGAATGCTTCCTTTTAATGTTTTTCTTCCATCTCGATAAAACATACTTCTCTAGAAGACTTATAATCCTCTCCTGACTACACACGGATAACACATGCCGACATACAATACCTCAAAACTCAAATAATGAGCATTCACATTTGATATCATGGTTTTCCTTATTAAGCATAACTTATAAGACTCGCTCTTTACGTAAGTCTCCAACTAGTATCTCCTCTAACACATGATACGTAGTAATGTAACCTTCCACACTATATAATGAGGCAGAACAATTCATCTTAGATCTGAATTCCACTTGAATTTCCTTGAATTTGGCATTAGTAAACTCACTTTAGAATTACTTCTCAATGGACGAGTTTGACCCACATGGAATTATTGTGTCCATCGAATTAAAATCAACTTCAAATTCCTTTTCTGCCCGACATCTAAGAGCATTATCATATTGTTTCACAAACTGATTTAGACTTGTTGTAGAATTGATATATCCATCAAAGAAATTATGTATGCTCTCACTATGTTGCGTAGTTGACATACCAGCCCAAAAATATTTCCTTAACAACGTTGTTGCCCATCTATGACACTCAGTATACAACCCACCCAACCAATCATTTTCATGGAGGTCAAATTTTTCTATGAACGAACACCATTTTTTTTCAAAGCTATCTGTTGCGAATGTATCATACACTGCTTCTTTCATTGCATACTTGATCCTTTTATATTCCTCATATCCCCTAAGCTTTTCTGGAACTTTTTTCATTATATGCCATAAACACCACCTATGACGAGTTGTAGGGAATACTAACTCAATAGCATTTTTCATAGCCTTACACTGATAAGTCACAATGCCCAAAGGTCCTTTTTCTAGCATACAACGAAGCCATGACTTGAATAGCCACACAAAAGAATTTGTGTCTTCACCCGATATCAATCCATAACCAAGTAATGTTGATTGACCATGGTGATTCACACCCACGAATGCAGCAAAAGGCATGTCATACTTGTTAGTCAAGTATGTTGCGTCAAAAGTTACAACGTCTCCTAAGTATTCGTACACGGCTCTGCTTCTTGCATCCGCCCAAAATACATTCCTCACATGAAAATCATCATCTAAATCTATGTCATAAAATAAATTTGTATTTTGTTCCTGCATTTTACAAAATTAACTTATCAAAGCCTTACCATCACCTTCTTTTCCAATCGCACGACGCTCTTTGTTAATATAATTCCTCACATCTTTTTCACAAAAGGGAATATTTTCATGCCCTCCTGCATCTTTAACAAGCGATTGAAAAGTCTTGTTGATCCTTACTCTTGCATCATCATTGATTTGAATTGTTCTTCTTACATGTAAGTTCATTTTCTTGTTAGACTTGAACAATCTTGCTTTTGTATGACTAGTCTCATGAAAATGGTTTGCCTCAAATTGTGTAATGTACCACAAACCATCTTGTTTTAATTTAATACAAATCTTGGCAGGACAATTTTTTGCTCTAGATGGAAGTGTCTTCAACGTGCATGAAATTTTTGAAATGTTAGACCCCTCTCTTGAACATAAAAGTATCAGGTAATTGAGCTCTCCGTCGTCTCCTTTTTTCGATGATCTAATCCTCCATCCGAACCCCTTTTTCAAAGCATACTCTTGATAATATGTTTTAACTTCCTCTAGACATGAAAAACACATCCCAATTGCAAGAACCCAAAGTGATTCATCACCATCGCCGTGATCAACTTCTACATCTTCCCTTTGATTACTATCACCTTCTATCAAAATGCTTGAACTATCCATTATGACTTAAAAACTGCACATAAATGTCAATATTATGTATAGTATAATTTTATAACAATGTTGGTTAATATAGTTCAAAATTATGGTTAATATTGTCTATAACTTGGTTAATGAACGCCCAGACATGTGGGCAAGTTTATAACATTGTTTATTATGAAGTTGGTTAGTGGTGTGACAAAAGTTGGGTAATACATTTCCCAAATTGGTTAACAAACCAGCATGAGTAAATATATGCAATCGTTTAACAGTAGGTAAACATGGTTAAAGGTGTGAGTAAAGTAGGATAATATTTTCTAGAACATGGTTAATGAATAATCGTGAATAAATATGACATCAATAACAGTAAAGAAAACTAGGTTAACATTATGCTAAATCTAAAAACATTTGAACAATCATGAATCTAGAAACTTACTGAGTTAAATTTTCATCTTCATAACATAATGATGTTAAATAAAGAAAAGTTGAAGATGAAATGGAAAGAAAAGTTGAAGATGAAATGAAGAGACAAGTTAGAGATGAAACGAAATATCTTGAATGATCAAGAAGAAGAATGAGTCAGCCATGTTTATGTTATAAAATACAGCATGTGGTTGAAGTTATGAGAGAGAAACAATAAATTTATTCATTTGACATTTGACTATGGCCCACAGAAGAAAATGGAAAGCTTTTTATATTTGTATTGCACAATGGCCCACAGAAGAAAATGGCAAGCTTGTATTCTTTGTGTTGTTATTTTTTAAATATATTTGTATTGCACTATTCATACGGTGTAGGTGTACACCTTGGTGTAAGAATAACAAAATTGTTCTCTTTAAAACCTCTATGAACTACACATATTTAGTCTAACAGTTTTTCTATTCTTAGACTAAATATGTGTAGTTCATAGAAGTTGATCACGGTGATGGTGATGAATCACTTTGGGTTCCTGCAATTGGGATGTGTTTTTCATGTCTAGAGGAAGTTAAAACATATTATCAAGAGTATGCTTTGAAAAAGGGGTTTGGATGGAGGATTAGATCATCGAAAAAAGGAGACGACGGGGAGCTCAATTACCTGATACTTTCATGTTCAAGAGAGGGTCTAACATTTCAAAAATTTCATGCACGTTGAAGACACTTCCATCTAGAGCAAAAAATTGTCCTGCCAAGATTTGTATTAAATTAAAACAAGATGGTTTGTGGTACATTACACAATTTGAGGCAAACCATTCTCATGAGACTAGTCCTACAAAAGCAAGATTGTTCAAGGCTAACAAGAAAATGAACTTACATGTAAGAAGAACAATTTAAATCAATGATGATGTAGGAGTAAGGATCAACAAGACTTTTCAATTGCATGTTAAAGATGCAGGAGGACATGCAAATATTCTCTTTTGTGAAAAAGATGTGAGGAATTATATTAACAAAGAGCATCGGTTATCCTCATCATAAATTTTGCTCTTGTCCACCAGTTCCGTGTTGATGCGGTAAAGCAGCAAGCAAAAAATATTAAGTACCCAGTTTTGTCGTCTCCACAGGGATCAGTGCAATATGAACGCCGTTCAACAACCTCTACATTTCTAAGCTTATTGTTCAAAAGTTTTGATTTAAAAGGTTCAAGGAACCATAAATAAAAACAGAAATATAAAATAAAGACTGAAATATAAACGGAGCCTTGTTGGGATTGGATTTCATCAATTGATAACATATGCATTCTTCTGATCAAATTAAACACAATGCAATCATTCGTCTAATATCCTTACGTATCACTCACGACAAAGCTTATCTCTAACACGGCGTCGAGATAAAAACCATGTTTTCTCATTGGTGATCTCTCACCCAACAAAAACACAACACAGAGCATTAAGATCTGATACTCACGCAAATGCTAAGCCTAAATCTATCTCTAGCGTTTAGGACCTAACCGACAATCATCCTAGATCCAGATTCGAAAAGTATATCTCTATCACGATTCAAATCAAATATTAACAGGTAATCCAGAATGAAACCCATATCAGATAAACAATTGTTTTACATAAAATACAATGATCAGAATACGTACGCACACTTAACCCTTTTTACATGTATTTATCTAATCCGCCAAATGTCGGCTAACATCATTATTCATTACTATTATCACATACCCACACAATATCATATTGATCCTACCCATGCTAGCCATGCTACTTAATCAACATAACACCATAGAGGATAAAATGAATATCAACTTCAAAACCATGTCAAAAGTTTGTTCATTGATAGAAGAAAATCTGAGATCAAAGATGTGAAAAGGTTTTGTCAAGACCCACAAATACAGAATCAAAGATATTCAATCAATAGAGAATCAAAAATAAGTTCACAAACATATATTAGATGAAATACATAAGGTATCAAAAGATTACAATCCAAACCCCAACAAGAGATCGAAGATCTTACCTCCTCCCCCTTAGGGTTTCGTGTTTCTCTCTCTAGAAGAAATGAAGAAAAATAAGTTCTGATGTCTAGAATGGAAAAAATACAAGTTATGATCTAAAAAAGCAAGAAAAACACTTAAATACACATTCAAGATCTGTCACGTTCGCCTAGCGAACAGTTAGCGAACAACTAACTTTTGGTACTTTCAGATCTGTCTAATTCTGGGCTCGTTCACTACCTACTCGCATAGCGAGCAAGCTAGTGAGTTATTCGCTACCTGTTCGCCTAGCAAGCAAGCTAGCGAGTTATTTGCTACCTGTTCGTTAACTGCTCGCCTAGCGAGCATGACAATATTTTGGTGGTTTTTGCATGTTGTCTTGGTTTCCTTGCCCATTTCTTGTGTCTTACTTTTCCCTTGTTTTGTGCCTAATTCCTGCACAATAACACACAAATCAAAGGTACCAAGAGATTTTCTCATAATGTTGCAAACCAACCAAAACAAGAGTGGTTTTCAATACTTTCATGACAAAAATGAGTGAAAAATGCCAACATTAGATAGATCAAATAAGTGAAATTTGGGATTTAAAAACTCGCCCCAACTAGCTTTTTGCTTGTCCTCAAGCAAAGTATGTCTCTCATTTCATAACAAGAGGATTTGCTCAAGACTAAGATTCACCCAAGAATGGATAAAGTTGGCTCAAACATAAATGATGCAAATAAGCCATGATTTCAAATATTTAGAATCAAACAATGCACAAGAACTAAACTCTTAAAGCAAATATAAAGTCATGTATCAATCAACAACTATGTTTTTCATGAATTAATCACTCTATCTCTCCTTTTTGAATAAGGATTGAAGAAATTACGCGTTTACAACCGCGGGGACAATTTCACTCAACTAACAAACAATGCCAATATCAATTTAATTCATACAAAATCTAACAATCAAAAGAGAAAATATGGAAGCAAGAAGATTACTAAGGTCTTTAAGGTTGTAGCTTGGTCGGGTTTACAAAGAAGGGACATTTCTAAGGCCATTGAAACGAAATTGGCGATGCAAAAGAGACATTCACCGAACACGTTATTTACACACCTCAACTTCATTCCATTTGTTTTTCGATTGCAAACCTTCCCAACTCTTATTTCACAACTTATTCTTTCAATATTTTTCTTTTCCAAGCAAGCATTCTTTTTCTTTTTTCTTTTTTTTTTTTCATATTCACACAATTTTTTTGGTGCTTGCTTGAATTTTTTTCAAAAGTTGTAGCAACCTACTATCTTCCTTTTTCATTCGCCCCAACTTAAATTTTACTCAACCCTCAAGTGAATGCTCTTTGCTTTTTATAGCAAAGAAGACAATTAAAACAAATTCACGGGTTCAAGAAAATTTTTAGAATCTCACAAAATTAAGAATGAGATTCACATTGTTTATGCTCAAAGGGGTTAACGAAATCTCTCTACTCACAGGTAAGTTGTATTTGGACATAGTTATGCTCAATATAAACAAGTGTCTTGATCATTTCTAATGTTTCCACAAATTCACAATGATAACAAGATAAAGCATGAATCATACGAATTAACAAAGTTTATCAGAAATCCAGCATTTAGTAAACAATGGAAGCTTTCTCACAAATTGTGGTTTTTGGTCCTAAGTGAAACAATCATTCAAACAAGTTGCCAAAAGAACAAATTTCATTTGCAAAAAGACTTAAGTTCATAAGCATTATAAAATGCTAAACAAAGGAAACCATGTACCTTGACAACATTCACTTGTTTCATACTATCATCGCCATCCAAACTCGGTCGAAGCATAATTGAATACTTTTATACCGATAGCAACTACTCTAGAAGGAGTTTTCGTCATTCCTGAACACACTAGAAAAAAAACATAAAAAGAAACAAATATATACAAAATATACAAAGCTTAAAAACATATAACCGTTGCAATGCACTTCAAAATCTCAACACCAATCCCCGGCAACAGCGCCATTTTGTTGATGCGGTAAAGCAGCAAGCAAAAAATATTAAGTACCCAGTTTTGTCGTCTCCACAGGGATCAGTGCAATATGAACGCCGTTCAACAACCTCTACATTTCTAAGCTTATTGTTCAAAAGTTTTGATTTAAAAGGTTCAAGGAACCATAAATAAAAACATAAATATAAAATAAAGACTAAAATATAAACGGGGCCTTGTTGGGATTGGATTTCATCAATTGATAACATATACATTCTTCTGTTCAAATTAAACACAATGCAATCATTCGTCTAATATCCTTACGTATCACTCACGACAAAGCTTATCTCTAACGCGGCGTCAAGAGAAAAACCATGTTGTCTCATTGGTGATCTCTCACCCAACAAAAATACAACACAGAGCATTAAGATCTGATACTCACGCAAATGCTAAGCCTAAATCTATCTCTAGTGTTTAAGACCTAACCGGCAATCATCCTAGATCCAGATCCGAAAAGTATATCTCTATCACGATTCAAATCAAAGATTAACAGGTAAACCAGAATGAAACCCATATCAGATAAACAATTGTTTTACATAAAATACAATGATCAGAATACGTACACACGCTTAACCCTTTTTACATGTATTCATCTAATCCGCCAAATGTCGGCTAACATCATTATTCATCACTATTATCACATACCCACACAATATCATATTGATCCTACCCATGTTAGTCATGCTACTTAATCAACACAACACCATAGAGGATAAAATGAATATCAACTTCAAAACTATGTCAAAAATTTGTTCATTGATAGAAGAAAATCTAAGATCAAAGATGTGAAAAGATTTTGTCAAGACCCACAAATACATAATCAAAGATATTCAATCAATAGAGAATCCAAAATAAGTTCATAAACATATATTAGATGAAATACATAAGGTATCAAAAGATTACAATCCAAACCCCAACAAGAGATCGAAGATCTTACCTCCTCCCCCTTAGGGTTTTGTGTTTCTCTCTCTAAAAGAAATGAAGAAAAATAAGTTATGATGTCTAGAATGGAAAAAATACAAGTTATGACCTAAAAAATCAAGAAAAACACTTAAATACACATTCAGGATCTGTCACGTTCGCCTAGCGAACAACTAGCAAACAGTTAGCGAACAACTAACTTTTGGTACTTTCAGATCTGTCCAATTCTGGGCTCGTTCGCTACCTGCTCGCATATATGTCTTTTCATGCATGACCCGATGGACGATCACATGCAAGCTCTCCAAAGTATCTTGCGCTATGTTCAGGAAGCACAAAATTATGATTTACATCTTTATCCCTCATCTACTACCTCGTTAACTTCATATACAAATGACAATTTGGGAATTTTCCTGTTCATGCAAAGATCTACCTCTGGTTATCATGTTTTTCTTGGTGATAACTTGCTCTCTTGGTCGTCAAAATGGCAATCATCATTATCTCGTTCTAGTGTTGAATCTGAATACTGTGGAGTTCCCAATGTAGTATCTGAATCATGTTTGGTTGCAAAACCTTCTTTTTGAGTTATATTGTCCCATTCACAAAGCCACATGGTCTACTGTGACAATGTGATTGCAATATATCTCTTTTGTAACCCAATTCAACATCAACGAATGAAACACATCGAGATGGATATTCATTTCGTTCGTGAAAATATAGCTCTGGTTCATGTGTGTGCTCTTCAAGTATGATATCAAATTGCAAATTTTTTTGTAAAAGATATTCCCTTCATATTGTTTCAATATTTTAGAGAGAGTCTCAGCGTCCGTCAACCTTCTGCTTCAACTGCGAAAGAATATTAAAATATGTCTTTATTTATTGTATGTATCATACTCTCTAGGATTTAATTATATTGATTAGTCATCAATTATATTTACTATCTATTATTAGTATCCATATAAGATTTGACAAGAGTAATATATAATTTATAAATCATATCAATGATAGGGAGAGGAATTATATTTTTAAATGAATGATTTGTCTTAGCCCTCCGAAACCCTCCAAACTCCTCTTCCAATTAAATTTTTTAGTTCCCCAAATTATCGAAATTTTGGTTTTTGAATACAAGTTAAACCCAAAAATCCCCCACCAAAATCTTTCTATTTTTCACTCAATATTTATTTTTTTCAAATCTCTCTCCTCCCTTCTCCTCAAAACACCCAAACAAAGGCTTAGGAATGATAAATTTGAAAATGTTTTCAAACTTAACAGTGAATTAGTATAAATAGTTGCTTTCCTTGAAGCAATTTTACTGATACTTTTATTTACAAAATGGAATTTTATTAAACACTAAAAACGATTTCCATAACTAATTTATACGATGTAGTAATCATATACTTGAAATTTGTTCTTTATAATACTACGGGTAGAAATTTCATTGTCGTCTCCATTTAGTATAGTATAAGTGTTTTCTTAGACAAATTAGTATATAGATATAAGAAAAATTGGTGTCACCTCTCCTAATATATCTAAATGATATTAAAACTAGGGTTGAGAATAGGCCATGTCGACCTATAAAGGCATATAGTCTGGCCTATATAAGGCCTGACTTGGCCTGGCCTATTTAATTAAAAGGTCAGACTTAGGATTTTTTTTTTTTAAAACTATTTAGTTAAATAAGTCATATTTAGCCTATTTAAAAAGCTTTAAAATTTGATAGGCCGACCTGATATATATTGATAAATATTAAAATTAGTTATGATTATTATATTTTATTAAATACTATTAGTAAATTGATAAATATTATTAACTTTAAAACCGAATCTTTATAGATAATTGTTTAAATTTTTTTATTATATCATCCAAAACTGATTCATTTAAAAAATAAAAAAATACTCTTGAAAAATGAAGTGGTTTGTTTCAAAATCAGAGACTAAAAAAAGATTAAAAATCCTAATACAAGTAAATAGAACGTATTCAAAGTCTTTATTGGATTGACCCTTTGGCTTGACTGCATTTTGCAAAACAACAACATGGATAATTATTCAAAGTGTTCAAGATTATCTAGCTTGCTTAAGCTGTATGGAGGTGCAAAATGGACACATGTTGGACGTGATGTCACAACATGAGGTACGACATATGCTCCTTGCACAACAGATCATTAATAATGCATTTTTGAAGAGTTTCTGGTCAAAGATTAGATAAGATTTTATTGCTAATTGGCTTAGCAATACGATTTAGTGATTTTTTTAACAGTTGGACAAAGATTGATTCAGATTTAAATGAATATTTAATTTTTAATTTAAATTGAAACACATCATATCTTGTTGGAGATATTTATGGAATATATAATATCCTTATATAATGAAGTGAGCTAACTAAGACATCTCACATAAGCAAGTGGGGCTAAGAAATTTTTTCAACTAACACACAACGTGAAACTTAAGTAAATTTTTCAAATTCATCTCCCTATTGGAATATTACATGTTCCAACAATCCCCCACTTGAATTTAAAAAAGTGTTTCAGAAGAAAATTTCAAACATTTCTAAGGGCCAATCCAATAAAGGGTGACACAATTGTATTGAACTCTATCTCAGACATTAAACCAATATACAACCCTTTTTTAAGGTGTACTCTAATAGCCCGTGATTTAATGGCCCTGCACGTGTATCCCGATTTAGTGAAGGCTCTAAGAATTCTGCCTCTAAATTCCATAGGAACTGGACTAAGCTCCATAGTTACATAGGTGAGTCTATCAAGAGTACTCACGTAGCCTAGATACACTCTCATATATAATATATATCTCATTAAGAGCTTATATCATCTCATCCTCTTATTGCTTTAGGATTCATGCTTTACTTTTTTGTACTCACATGATCATCTCATATTAATCACAAGTTGTTACTACCCATTGAACCTATTTCTTGTGATCTTCCGTCATTTAGGTCGGGTTACCATCACGAGCAACTTATTTTTCTATAGGAATTAGTCCCATATTATAGAATTTATTATAGACTTTCTCTCTATCTAATCCTTTCGTCAAAGGATCTGCTAAATTTTCATCAGTGCATATATGATCCACTCTTATATCTCCTATAGAGATACAATCTCTAAACAATGTTAGTCTTTCTTCTAATTTGATGTCTTTTGCCATTATAATAATGATTCTCAATTTTTGAAATAGTTACGATACTATCACAATGAATCGACGCAAATGGCATAGGTTCCCCCCCCCCCAAAGGTATCTCAGATATCAAGCATCTTAACCAACTTGCTTCTTCACTAGTAGTCGCTAAGGCTATCATCTCAGACTCCATCGTGGACTGAGCCAAGATAGTTTGTTTCTTTGATTTCCAAGATACAACTCCTACAGATATACTAAATATATAGCCACTAATTAATTTAGAATCATCTGATTAGGTATTTCAATATGATCACAATATCTTTCAAGTATAGTAGGAAATCTCTGATAATGTAAACCGAGATTCAGAATCTTTTTATGGTACCATATGACTCTTTTAATAGCTTGCCAATGATCATTACTTTGTCTACAAGTAAACCTGCACAACAATCCTACGACACATGCAATCTCGGGTCTAGTACAATCAATGGCATGCCTAAAACTGCCAATGATGCATACATATTATGTTTGTCTGATACTTTTACTAATGTTCTTAAACTATTTAACGCTTGGATCATATGGTGTGCTCGTAGGTTTGCAATCAAAGTAATTATATTTCTTGAAGATATTTTCAACATAGTGTTATTGATCCAAAGAAATCCCTTGCTCGGATCTCGTGATCTTGATACCAAGAATCACTATCACTTCTATGAGGAATTCATATCAAAGTTGTTACACAACAATGACTTCACATCATTTACGGCTTGAATAATAGATCCAAATATGAGTGAATCGTCTACATAGAGACATATGATAGTGCAAATGCGGTTCTCAGATTTGTAATAAATAAATTTTTCAATTTCATTCACTTTGTACCCATTCGATATCATTAAGTTATCAAACTTTACATGCCATTTCTTTGGAGCTTGTTTTAGACCATACAGAGGCTTATCAAACTTACAAACCCTTCCTGTTGATGCTTATAAATTTCTTCTTCCAAGTCACCGTTTAAAAAAGTAGTTTAAACATCCATTTGGTGTACTATTAAGTTATAAATAGAGACTATTGAAATTGGTACTCTAATGGATGTAACTCGAGTGACTAGTGAAAAAGTATTGAAGAAATATATATTTTCTTTGCCTAAAATATTTGGATGCAAGGTGAGCCTTGTACTTATCAATTATTTTATCAGGTTTTAGTTTCTTTTTCAAAATCCATTTACAAACGATTGGTTTGTATTCAGAAGGCAAGTTTACTAAGTACCAGGTCTTGTTAGATTCCAAAGAATTTATCTCATCATTAATAGCTTCTTGCCACAAATATGCATCCAGAGATAACAAAGCTTCTTGAACATTTATTAGATCTTCTTCTACATTATAAGCCATATAATCAGGCCCATAGTGTAACACCCTTCTAAACCCCACAGAAAATATATGAATAATCAGAGTAAATTATCATGCATTCACAAAAGGGCGTCACACATAACTTTCAAAACATCAAAAACCATTTGTCATGCTCATTAACACTTTAATAAATAATTATGCTTTTCAAGATTTCACTTTGCATGTAGCAGCAGATTCAATTTATATTCATAATTCTCTTAACAGAACATTCGTGTTTATCACATAAATCAACATTACTTAGGCACCAAGGCCAACATCATAATATTCCGATGAATATAAAAACATAGCGTAGAATACATAAAGTATCTCTAAAACATAAACCAAACGATCCTAGTGTTACATGACCAGAGCACGACTCAACCCAACATAACTAAAATACTAACTAGCTACACCAAGAGCGACCATGCAACTACAAGCAGCTCTACTCTTGATACATGCACGATGCCAGATAGGACATCATTCCAGCAGAAGGGTGAGAAATATTATCATAATAATCAATGCATATAATTATATATATTAACATAAAAGTATATATATTTCGCATTCTCACCACATTCATCATAATTCACTCATATACATCGCCATATATGCATATATATAATCCAAGCATAACATCATGCACACCTCCACAATTTCAATCAATCCACATAAACATACACATTATGTTTAATTCACCACAATTCATATAAACATATACAATCATGTTTATTCATCAATTCATCAGCCAATATCATTCACAATTACACATTCACAACCCGCAATTCAATAATTCATACACATATGCATACCTCATACAACAATTATCTATGCCATGAGACTCAATGCAACTCATGTCATGTGGTACCAACACTTGTTATCATTTTTCGGTTTTTACATTTAAACCGGGCCTGTTTCCTAGACCGATAACAACAAAAGCCCGTTCCCTAAGCTTTCAAACCCACCCTTCTAGGTTTGGAACAAGTCACTAGTCTCCACGAAACTAGCAAGCATTGCCTCTTGGCCAAATGATGCGTATGAAATCAACGACAAATTCACTTAAGACCGTTCTCACATCTTAATCTCATGCATTATCAAATAATTCATCACACAAGAATTATATCATGATTGCACACAGAACACATTCATCAAAGTATTCATACTTTCAACATCATCACTACATTCATCAAGTAGTACACAAGAATCAAATAGATTCAATCACAAATACATATTCATGAATTCTTCACATACAATCGATATTCATTCACATTATCGCGCCAAACGGCAACGAACTCCATCACAATCATCATACACTTTTAATCAATTTAAACAATGCATATATTTGCCAAAAGGCCATATTTCACATTCGATTCCACAATCTAAGATTCACGCCATACGGCTACCCACAGCATAACATATCACATCATACAACTATGCATTCAGAAAGATCGATCACAATCAAGTCGAACAATCAACATTGGATGGAACACAACAAGAAATAGAAATGATATCACGCTCGCTACACCCCCTTGCTTAGCGAGTCCTTGGCGAACACTCGCTACTGGTTCGCCTAGCGAATAAGCTCGCGAAGACAAACAGAAGCTACTTGAAGGATTCGCTACTGGCTCGCTGGAGCCTCGCCTAGCGAATAACTCGCTACACCACTCGCTGCTAGCGAAAAGGATCATTTCCATTCTGCCCAAGTCTGGGGACGTTCGCTGGCAACTCGCTGCCAGCTCGTTAGCGAACACTCACCATCCTGCTCGCCTAGCGAACGTGCTAGCGAGCGTCTGCGTACTCCAAAACCCCAACTGTCCAAAAACCTCAAG
The DNA here is from genome assembly GCA_963859935.3 of Lathyrus sativus. Lineage (NCBI taxonomy): Eukaryota > Viridiplantae > Streptophyta > Magnoliopsida > Fabales > Fabaceae > Lathyrus > Lathyrus sativus. Next base: position 28,248,830 of record OZ012740.1, on the reverse strand, counting down.
AACTCCCGAAATCACCCGATTCAATTCCAACAAGTTCCAGTAGTCTTAGCCTAACATTCCTCGACTAAACTACACCATTAATTCCATATTCTAACCGTTCAAACATCAGTTTCTATGGATTAAACTCATTTCTGACCTAGAATGGGAAAAGATGGAAAACATCCAAACAATCCAAACACACACATACATAATCACACACATTGATAGAATAATAAGATTTCACACCCTTACCCGATTAATCGAATCCTAGAGATTGCTCTTGATGATTCTCCAAGTTTTCCTCTCTATCTCTTCTTCCTTCTTCTTCCTCTATCTTTCTCTTCTTTCTCCTTTCTTTCTATTTCTATCCTTTCTTTTCTCCCTCTTTCCACTTATATCTCTTTCTATTTTATTTCCCTCCAAACATCTACTAAATCATTTTCTCACAAAATATCTTATCTTATCATTAATTGAGAAATATCTAAAATACTCTCCAACTTAATTTCCCAAAACTCCAAATAATAAAATAGCATAATATGCAAACATAACATATTAACATATTAATTCCACAAATAAAATAATAATCATCCAATAATTCAAATAATTAAAATAATCCCAATAAATCAATTAATTAATATAAATAACTAATTATTAAAAATTGGGCTGTTACACATAGTCTCTAGCAACTCTTACTCTTTTATTCTGTCGAATTTTTGTTTCTAATTCGTAGTTGCTCTTTGTGCTTCTTATCACAAGAATGTGATACAATTCATTGCCCCCACTATTTCTCGATTTGAAAAGAAATTTGTCTTCATATAATTCAACGTCATTTGATTCTATGATCACTTTAGCATTTAGGTCATAAAACCTATATACCTTACGATTTGCTGCATACCCAATGAATACACATTCATAGGCTCTACTAGTGAAATTGACTTGCTTCGGATCCGAAATTCTGACATATGTCAGGCAACCCCAGTTCGTAAATAAGATAAGGTTTTTTGTCCTTTCTTTAATATCTCATTAGGAGATATCTTACTTTTTGACTTGGGAAATCTATTTAGGACATAACAAACTAACAATAAAATCCCCCCCCCCCCCCCCCCCCCCCACCCTCACTAGTGAGGAGCAACACCAAAATTCAACATGATTGCAACAACATGTTCAGTAAAAGTTATATTCTTTCTTTCGCATTATTATTCATTTCAAGAGAGTATGGTGCAGTCGTCATGTATAATTCCATGTTGTTTATAAAATTCATTAAATAGCCCAAAAGTCATACTCAGTTCCCCTATCACTATAATTCTCTTAATCTTCTTACTTAATTAATTTTCAATTTCATTCACATAAATATATACAAATCTACCCCAATAGACTGACTAAATCTTGTCTTATTTAAAAGAAAAACATAAACAAGATTCTTTATAATCCCAGGAGTATACATAACATCCTTTAAGATTAAAGTCTTTTTAGAGGGGGACTTTGCTCCACTTCTCCAATACCAACAAAATTAGTGGTATGGAAAACTCCCAACAACACTTTCTTATTCGTGTATGTTTTAAACATTTCACAATCATAACAGACTAACGAGAACGGCCAATGTCTATCCACTAACTATCATATTCACCAATCATGTTGATTTTAGTGATCATAGCAATAAATTTCTCATCAACCAGGTTAACCTATGCACTAGGGGCAACACGGTTTAAAATCAACCTTACAATTCTTAATCATATAACCTAGTTTTCAACAATTGAAGCAAGAGAAAACACCAGTGTCATTTCTTTGTGGTGGTGGTTGTTTCCTATTAATTGGAGTAATTGGGGCCCTTGAAATTTTCCGTTCTTAATTCGGTTCACAACATTGCAGTTCTGATTCTTTAATCATTTTCCAAATGGATTCAAAACTACACTGAATTTCTTTTGTTGTTTGAAACAACCAAAACTTTTCTTTTTCATTTTGTCTCTGATATTCTTTTTCAACTTGAAGGCGAATAATCAGACTCTTAATTAAAAATTATTTTGTCTTCTGTTAAACATAATTTTAAAAAACCTTCAAACTAGGGGGAAATTTGTCAATAATAAAAGCAATTTGAAATTGTTCATATAAACACATACCTTTTGTAATTATTTCATGAGAAATATTCTGAAGTTAGTGGCATTGTGCTTCTACAGACCTTACAACATACTTCTTTATTCCAACTTCTTCAGCATCATATTTATTTTGCAGAGCCTCTCATACCTTCTTAACAGTCACGTAGTTACTGTAGTAATCATACAGATCGTCAGTGAGACCATTCAGAATATGGTTTTTTCAAAGATAATCATTATCTTTCCAGATGCATATTTCTTCTCTGAGTTGTAAATCATCGGCTTTAACTTTTGCAACAGAGTCTAATACAGACGAGTTAACAGTTTTGTTACCATTAGTTTGTTTGGTTGATCTAGAAGGAACATCAGGAATGTCCTAAGTCAAAACGTGGACAACCTTCTTTAAGGTTAATAAAAAAAATAATTTTATCTTGCCAACATTAGAAGTGAGAACCCTCAAACTTAAATGGTTTATCAAAGAGAGCGGTCGTAAAATTACTAATAACTCCTTCGGTAGCCTTGAAAGTTTTTTGAACATCATAAAATTATTCTTTTTGGATTTTTGAAAATATCCAGAGAAGAAGTTTTTGGGATGAGTCGTAAAATAGTTTGCTCTCTTTAAGACGTTTCACGATACTTCTCAAGAATATGCAAAGCAGACTAACTACCACGATGCCTCCAGGATAAAGCAACCAATTTCTATACATCTTTTGATTACTACTTGCATGGTAGATAATCAGTCTAGAAATATATCCTTTGATGGTAACAAGACCATCCTAATATAGTATAAACACCACTCATAGTATTTGGTATGAAAACCATTTGTAGTAATTTCTCATCTGAGGAGAAATTCAAATAAATCTCGAAAGAGAATTCAATAATGGTCATTGACCACTCAAAGTAATTTCTTAAATAATGATAAATTCAAATATTCTCCTATGAGAATCCAAACAAAATATTTAGTAATTTCTCAACTCAAGCAAGGAGAAATTCAACCAATTCACTAAAGAGAATTCAAGAAAATACTTGAAAAATTCAATGAGTAGAAGGAAAGGGAGAAAAGTTGGCGCTTCGACAATTAGAAATACGCAAACTTATGAGAGTGAGGAAGGAAAAACTCAATAAAAAATTTTGGTGTGTCTTGGAATGAAACAAAGAATTTATTTATATAATGAAGTGATCTAGTTAAGATATCTCAACTAAGAAATATGAGACTAACAAACAATACTAATGGATTATAATTTTTTATTTTATAAAGTATTTTAATTATTAATGATTTTGACTATATGAGAGAGGGAAATAAAGGAGAAAGAAGATAAAAAAAATTCAAGCACTTGAAATGATTTTGATGAGGTTGAAGTTAAAAAAAAAGGTGAGGAAAGGTGTTTGCAAATACTGTAAACTCCAATTTGCTATTGGGGATCCGGAATCTAGAACTAGTCATATGAGAAGACATAGTGATAAATGCATGAAAAAGAAGTTGCACGAGTCTACCGAAAAGAGACAAACCACCATTCCATTTCAGTCTTCAAATTCAGGTAATATGTGTATTACTCCTAGTGCTAGATACTCTAATGTAAAGATGAGAGAAATAATTGTAAATGCTATCATGGTTCATGAGTATCCTTTTAGTGTTGTTGATGATGACATTTGGATGCGGGATTTCTAATATGAAAACTTAAATTTTCATAAGGTTACTCATAAAATAGCAAGAAGTGATTGTGTTATTATTTGAGAAGAAGGAGAAAGTGTTGAATAATCTATTGGAAAGTGTTAGCATGATAAGTTTAACTATAAATATATGGAAATCTAGCCATCAAGTAGTTGAGTATATGGTTATCACATGACATTTCATTGATGCAAGATAGAATCTTCAAAAAAGAGTTTTGAGTTTTGTGAAAGTCCTCACACCATTGTGTGCTATTGATGTGGTTGATTTTATTTATAAATGTTTGAATACTTGGGGCATTGAAAATAAGGTTTTTTAAGTATTTGTTGATAATGCTTCTTATAATGATTCATGTTTAAGATATCTCAAAGATAATTTATCTCTAAGTAGCAAGTTAGTCCTGATGGCTCTTTGTTTCATGTAAGTTGTTGTGTTCATATATTGAATTTGTTGGTGCAAGACGACCTTAGTAAAATTAAGGACATTATTTTCAATATCTGTGAAAGTGTTAAATATGTTAATTACAATGAACAATACTAAAGGTGTTTTGTAATGTGGTTGATTATAAAGGGTTGGAAGAAAGGAAACTCATTGTTGATTGTCCAACAAGATAGAATTCAATCTTTAATATGTTGTTAACTACTTTGAACTTTAAGATCGCATTTGCATCCTACAAAGAAAGAGAGTCTTACTAATATTATGCCCCTTCCCTTTAAGAATGGAATAAAGTTGAGAAATTTTTTGAGAAAGTCTATAAACTTCTAAAAGTGTTTAATCGTGTTTCTCATGTGATCATAGTTAGTTTATTAAATTTTATTTGTACTTTATTCTTTTTATAATTGTTTACTATAACTACTATTATAGATGTAGGTAGTGAGTGTTCGACAGCAAATTTGTATCTATAAGAAGTTTGGAAGGTGAAAGAAATACATGATAAGCAGGATGAAGATGAAGATCTCTTTATGAGAGGAATTGTTTGTCCAATAAAAATTAAATTTAGCATATATTGGGAGGGGTGCGATATGTTGATGGCTATAGCTAGTGCTTTGGATCCTATGTACAAATTTCATATGGTGCGTATATGTTTTTCCAAAATAAATAAATCTAAAGAAGTTTATTATGAGAAAACAAATAAGGTCAAGTGTTCATTATTAAAAGAGTTATATGATGAGCATTTAGCTCTATCTTTGGCAGAGTCTTCTTCTTTTATTGTTAATTTGGATAGTAATAATTTATCATCCTCCCAAGTGAATGTTGCACCTATCAGAAGTGGATTTGATTAAATTACGAGCATTATTCAAGAAAATGAAGGCATTCCTCCAATAAAACTAGAATTGCAAGATTATCTTGATGATGGTATTTATATTCCTAAAAATACTTCTTTTTGTGCTTTGGACTGATGGAGGAACAACAATATGAAATATAAGATATTATCTAAGATGATTGCTAATATACAGTGTTGGAGGGGGAGTCATAAATGAATTTCCCTCTAAACTAAATGAAGAATATGTTGAAGCTTTCATTTGTGGTGGAGGTTAATTCTGCCATGATATATTATTAAGTAAGTGCTATTCATTTTCATCATGTTTAATTCAATTATTTATATAGTATTTTTTTTTCTTTCTTCTTATTTTGAAGGTTGAAAAAAAGGAGAAACATATCACCTTCAAAATTTGATATCACTTTTGTTTGGATACTACATTTGTTTTGTTGATTTGTGTTTAAGGAGCTACTCATATCTGATTCTATAATTTAAGGAGCTATTTTACACAATGCATAAGTTATCAAACTTTTTGGAGTTTTGATTTTTTTAATATTCTTTTAGTGACTTTGTAATGTTGAAGTATGACATAAATACTATTATCTTGCTACAATGGTATGAAAATTCTACAATTTTTAAGTATTGAGTTGTTTGTTTATCATGTCAATTTATTGTTGTAATGTTATGTTTAGTCTTGCTTCTAATTATGTGGTGGTGGAATTGTAATCTCAATTTGTTTAGTTTAGCATACATATCTTTAGGCAGTGGAATATTGTTAGTAATTTTTCTTTTTCTTTTTTAAAAGATAAAAAAAAAGATTAAATAATATATAAAAGTTTGTCCATACTTTTTAAAAAAGTTGCCCAAACGTAAAATAAACTATTTGAGTAGGCTTTAAGGTCAATCCATACTTTTTAGAAGGCCAAGCCAGGTAAAAAGAAAAGGCCTATAATAGACCATAGGCTAAGCTCATGCTTTAAAATTTTATCACAAGTGAAGTTTAGATCTGCTAAAGTCTGATCTATCCTGACCTATTTCCACCCCTAATTAACACTTTATAAAATAGAGCGACTACATGTCATTTAGGTGACTCTCATTAAATAAATATGAAGTGACTAAGGGGAATTTTGTTAATTCCAATTTTTATGATTGATTCACTTCTTTGATCAATTGTTATTGGAGAAGGTAATGTGCTTGTTTTGTGTGGTTTATTCTTCTATTGTTGTTTTGATGGGTTTCGAGTACCTCTTGTTCTTGTTTAATGATATTTCATAGCTTATTATAAAAATTAAGCAAATATGAAGTGAGTGTAATAATTCCAACAAATAAAAACAGAGAGTTTATATTTACAAAAAAAGAAGAGTGTATTTTGTTTAAGAATACAACAAACTTAAAACAGGTGGGTGTAATTTCTCTAAAAAATGAAACCATATATAATTCCACAAGTTTTAAAGTTTAGTTTGAAAATAACACCTTATCATCTTGGTCCTCCTCCACAAGCTAGATCATGTAATTAAGGGCCATCATGAAATCAAGTTCCATCTAATCAACTTTCTTACCAATAAGTCCTTGTGAAACTAACTCTACAACTATTTTTTTTCTCAAGATTCTCCGTTCATATCCATATCTTCCAACTTAAATAATAAAAAAAATGTATACATGTAATAAGAAAATAGAAAAAATTCAATCCAAATAAAAATTCCAGCTCAACAACTTGTTATGAAAATGTTGAAAGAAAAGTACAAAGGACATAACCAAAAAAAAGAAATGTTTTCATAGGGAAAATTGTACGGTGATTCAAATAAACATGATGTAGTTGGTAGGTGGTGTTGTGAAAAAGCTGATTCAAATAAAATGCCAAAGCTAAAATTTCAAATTAATCCTCTCTTACTCGTTAAAGTTTATAGGATAATATTTTTCAACTAGATTTCAAATATATCAAAGTTAAAAGCCTTGTAATTATCCTTGTGATCCAAAACACAATTTAGATTTAACGAATCAATCGCATGCTCAATAAATATGTTATTCAACTCTTGTAATTTTTTTTGTCAATGGTAGTGAAAAATATTTCAACTATAATATAATGCTCAATGCTTACCTGGTTATCTTCAATATGAGAACGACCAAATCTTGTTGTTGGATAAACATCATTAAGATCATGAGTCTCAATATCATATTTTTCACTAAAGACTTCACAAAAGTAAACAATTCATCCCAACAATTTTCTCTTGACTCTTGAATAAGAGCTTTTATTGTACAAACCAAATGCATAGGATTAACTAAATCTTGAGATTGTTGTTATAAGATTTGATAAATGATATTTGTGATCCCCGTAATTTCTTTCATCGGATGTAATGTCAATATGAAATCAAACGAATTCAAATAATTGTAAGTGTTATATGCATCTCCACGAGAAGAAAAACTTAATCCTTTCTTTGTAAATTTTCATGAAACAATACAAATTGCTTCATATATATACAACAAGCTACAAATAGAAGAGAAGTGTGATCTCCAATGGGTATCTCCAACTCATTTCAAAGTACCGATTTGATTTTCACCTTTACTAGTTACAATCTCACCAATCTCTAAAAAAATAATTCAATTTTATCTAATTGGAAAGCTTATAACTCATCATGGAACTTTGTAGAAGGACAAATATCATTGACAATTAAAGTAAACTTCTCAAGAATTTATGAATTGGTTTAACTTCTCTTGGTGTTGTAACTAAGGCAAGGTGCAATCGATGAGCAAAATAATGAACATAATATGCATAAAGGAAATCCTTCATGAAGAGTGTTTGTAAACTGTTTATTTTTCCTCATATATTTCTAGCCCCATCATGCCCTTGACCATAAATGTTAGAGACATCAAGGTTATGCAAATAAAGTCTATCACAAAATTTATGCTTAAGAGTTAAAGATATAGTGTCATCATTACCACGTGCAAGACCAAAAAATATCTCTTGTATAAAACCATATTTATCAATAAATCTTAAAACAAAAAACATTTTCTCTTTTTTAATTCATCACAAGCTTCATCTAAAATTATACAAAATTTAGAACCACCAATTTCTTCATGGATGTGTTTTTTCACCCTATTTAAAAAAATGTGGAAGATATCTTTTTAAATTTGAAGTAAAATATAATGGCTATTAGATGAAGTATTTTTCAACACAACATTTCCAACCTCATCATTGTAACATGTTATTAGATGAAACATTTTCCAACACAATGTTTGCAACTTCTTCTTATAATCAAAATTTTAAAATATAAGCAATTTTTACATAAAATTGAACTCATCCAATAGATAAATATCATTCTTACAATTGAAGAAAAAACCACATTTTTTACAAATAAAGAGAGAATAAATCTTTAAAATAAATTCTAGATTCATATTATATAAATATATAAATGTACCTTATTTTTTCATACAATAATTATCACATGCATAATTGATACATCCTTTCTATACTAATTGTAATCCTTATAACCATAATCATAAACTTAAGCAAGAAAACTATTAGACTATATGAGTGAGTGATGGCTTATAATAGTTGTCAATCGAGTTCATGTTGAAATGAGAGGGTCTTGAATCCATGTAGCTATGAGACTATATAATTGAGTGATGACATCTTAGAATGTCAACAAGATTAATCATCTTTTTTTATCCCATAACATAATAAATTCATATTTAAACATATTTTATTTGGTGAAAATTTTGGATGGGTGACATTTTAAGAAGTTTTCAAGAAAGTGTGTGAGTGGTAATAAAATACATTGAAAACACTAGTGTTGGTTTTTGTATAAAATTAAGAATTGTGAAAGCTTATTGAGATGTTATACTACCAAGATTTGTTTGTTTGTGTTAAATATGTGTAATTCATTATGTTAGGATGTTACTTGATGCTCAAGAAAAAGTCTGTTGGAGAGAAAAATTTCTTTCAACACAACTTGTTTAGTTAGTTAAAGTATTTTAAAAGTTAGTTAGAGGTGGTTGAGTTGCTTAGAATGCAAACAACCTTATTTAAATACTCTAGCATTGTAAACACTTGTGATAGTGCAATATATCTTTATCTTTCTTCCAATATTTAATCTCTTCTCTCAATTATCAATTGTGAAAATTGTGTGCAAGTGAAAGAACAAAGCTTTGAGCAACCCATGTGTGTGCATCACTCAAGTGAGAGTGATTGCGTTCTTGCTTGAAGGGTTTCATTCCAACATTTAGTATCTAGAGCTTCTGAATGTGATTCTTGAAAGATATTATGCAATAGCTTTTCATCTAAATGGTCACTTTCTTGTAAATCTTCCCATTTTAAATGGAAATAATCATGATAATTGTTGCAAGTAGATGAAAGTGGTTTTTTTCTATTAAAATGTGTTATGAAAAATGGAGTTACACCAATTAATGATTGTGTTGCCGATGATCTGAAGAATACTCATAACGAATTGAAGAATTATTATTATAAAGATCTATTTATAATTTATCAATGTGTTGATCTAGATAAATTTGAAAAGGTTTGAGATGCTGGATCATCGAAGGAGGCATAAGATATATTGGAAAAGTCATTTGGTGGTGCTGAGAAGGTGAAAGGGTTGGATTACAAACACACAAGAGGTTGTATGAGTTTCTTCAGATGGAAAAAAATGAAAGCAAATGTATGGTGAGGTGATTTCAACCAAGTCAATAGTTCCAAATATCTTGAAATCTACTTCTAAAATTCGATCACATTGTGGTATCCTTAGAAGAATCTAAAAATTTGTAAAGTTCGACAAATGAAGAACTACAAGGTACTCTTTAACCACATGAGCAAAGAATGGAGGAAAGGTCTGCAAGTAAAACAAAAACAGATGTGGCATTGCAGGAAAAATCAAGAAAAGATAAGAAGAGAAGAGGAAAATGGAATGAAAAAAGGTAGAGGTATCTATAACAACTCAAATGATAGAAATTATCAATAAGAAGGGAGTTCATCAAATAAGAAACAAGTTGCAAAAAAAGGTGGTCATATAGGTGGTGGTACTAATAAAGGAATAGAAGGAAGAAGGAAGTTTGACAAAAGTAACATCCAATGTTACAATTGTAAAAAATATGGCCACTTTGCTGATGAGTACTTTGCAGGCAAGAAAATACAAGAAGATGATGTAAAGCTTGCAAATCAAGATGATGAAGATGTGTTTGTTGATGGTGACAAAAGAGAAGGAAGAGAATTATATAAACCAATGGTATTTAGACTCAGGATGTTCATCATACATAACTGGTAGGAAATATTTGTTTGTCAGTATCAATAAATCCATGAAGAATAAAGTGAAGTTTTTAAATGATGGCACTTTGGCAATTGAAGGCATTGGTGATGTCTTGATCATGAGGAAAGATGGAAAGTAGTCATTGATCTTAAATGTGCTATACATTTAGGCATGAAGAGGAACTTGCATAGTATTGGCCAACTGATTGGAAATAACTATAAAGTGTCAATAGAAGACGAGATGATAAGAAATAGAACCTTCAAGATTAAAATTTATGTGTTTGAGCATAAGCTCCTAGAAAAAATAGCTAGCAGGGATTAATGGTTATGAAACTATAGGCTTGGCTATATAAACTTTAGAGACATCAGTTATCTAAAGAAGAAGAACATGGTTTCAAGTTTACTTGAAATTCATATTCCTAGTGAAGTGTGTGAAGAATGTGTGCAAGTCAAGCAACATAAGAATAGCTTCAGCAAATATGCGGGAAGCAAGTCTAGATCCTCTCTTAAAGTCATATACTTTGATGTGTTTAGCCCTATCTAAGTGGACTCGATTGTAGGTAATAAGTATTTTGTTATATTTGTAGATGATTTTAGCAGAAAAATATAGACATACTTGATTAAGAAGAAAAGGGATGTGATTGATTTGCTTACCAATTTAAAATCTATGGTGGAAAGGCAAAATTATCAAAAGATCAAGATATTAAGAATAAATGGTGGAGGAGAATATGTGTCATTATATGAAAGAGAGAGAATTGTACATAGGTGGTGCCACCATAAACACCTCAATAAATACAACTACAAAATAAAAGAACGAACGTGGTGAGAAATATGTTGAAAGGAAAGCATATACCTGATGAATTATGGAGAGAGGTTGTGTCCACTGTAACATACATATTGAAAGATGCCCAACCAAGAGGCAAGAGGGGATGACACTAGAAGAATGTTGATCTAGTATCAAGCTAAGCTTAAGTCACTTAATAGTATTTGGGTCTAGTTTACATAGACATGTGCCTTACCGATTAAGGATGAAGTTTGATGGGAAATCAAGGTAAATGATCTTAATTGGTTATCACTCAACTGGAGGTTACAAGTTGTTTGATCATATAAATAAGTAAGTAATGATTAGCAAAGATATGGTCATATGTGAGCTATAAGAATGGAATTGGAGAAATAATACTAATAATGATTAAGTGAGAATCATATATGAAGAATCAAGTAGTGGAATTGAGGTTCAGCTCATGCAGGTACCAACAGGCCTCAAAGAATTTGAAACCCGCCAGCCAGACTACATGATTGTGTAGTCACACTAGATGATGTGGTTAATGGTGAAGGTGGGTTGGAAATTATGAATTTTATGAAGACATTGAGCCAGTGAATGTGATGTAGTCATTGAAGGATCCTGAATGGATGAATGCTATGATAGAGGAGCTATAGTCTATAGAAGTCAACAAGACTTGGTCACTTGTTAATGTACCACAGGGAAAGAAGGTAATTGATGTGATATGGGTATAAAAATTAAATTTAAGTCCTAAGGGTGAAGTGATCAGACACAAAGTGATACTTTTGGCCAAAGGGTTTCTTCAAAAGGAAGGAAATGATTTTGATGAAGTCTTTGCACCAGTTTCCAAGATTAAGACAATTAGATTGGTTGTTGCTTTAGCCAATATCAACAACTAGTCCATGTGTCAGATGAATGTAAAGTGTGAATTTTTAAATGGTCTTTTAGATGAAGAAGTGTATGAGTCATGACTCGTTTGTTTTAAGAAAGAAGGCCAAGAGAACAAGGTGTACAAACTGCATAAGGCGTCATATGGACTCGAACAAACTCCAAGAGTTTGGAATAAGAAGGTTGATGGTTTCCTAAGAGAAATAATATTCATGAAGTGTGCATATGAGATTGGTGTGTATGTCATAAAGTGTAACAAAAATGAGTTGAACATATTATGCCTATATGTAGATGACTTGCTGATCATATGCAACTACAAAAAAGAAATTGAATACTTAAAATTGGACATGATAAAGTAATTTGAGATGGATGGTCTTGGAAACATCTCATATTTCCTTTTAATTTAGTTTTACAAATGTGTTAAAGGGTTGTTGATGTATAAAATAAGATATTCTAGTGAGATACTCAAGATATTTGATATGGAGCATTAGAAATTTGTATTAACACCACTTGAACTAAGACTACAATTGACATAGGAATCAGATGAAGAGGATATTGATCCAACTCAATATAGAAGGCTTATTGGATCAATGAGGTACATTTGTCACACAAGGCTTGATATGAGGGGTGTTTGTGGACTAGTTTGGTTCAATTTTGAGAAAATATGATGCTCAAACTGATAAAAAATATATAGATTGATTTGGATTGGATTTTCACAATTTTTTTGATAAAACCAAAACCAAACTGAACCAAGAAACAACATGTTGGTTTGGGTTGAATTGATCGGATACATTAAAAACAAATATGAAAAAATATTTTTTGAAAGATTTTGAATTTATATCATATATATATATATATATATATATATATATATATATATATATATATATATATATATATATATATATATATATATATATATATATATATATATATATATATATATATATATATATATATATATATATATATATATATATATATATATATATATATATATATATATATATATATATATATATATATATATATATATATATATATATTGTTTTTTCATATAGGTTTTTAATGTCACAAATGACTTTTCATTTTTCTCCCTTCTTAAAGTTGAATATCTTATACTAGTTTCTATGATAATGATATAAATTATATAAACTAATATGATTGGTTTAAATAAACGGGCTCACAGGTAGAATTTTGAAAATCCATTGCCTGAACCAATTAACATCGGGTGTCATTGGTTTTGTTTGATTTTTGCCCGAACCAACAAACACCCTAACTTGATATTGCATGTAGTGTAGGTATGGTGAGTTGGTTCATGTAAACGCCAAAATTATTACACCTTGCATCCACAAAGAGGATACTAAGGTATCTTAGAGGCACATTGAACTATGGAATTTTATTTATAGTAGTGGATGAAGGAATGGAGTGCAAGTTTGTTGGATACATTGGTTCTAGTTGGAGTGGTGATGCTGATGATAGAAAATCTACAGCAAACTATGTATTTATGTTAGGCGGTGCACTAACTGCTTGGTGCGATGCACCATCTTGTGAAACAAAGTACATTGCATCTTCACTTTATTATTTTCAAGATGTATGGTTGATGAACTTGATTAATGAGTTTGAAGGCAAAGTTCATGGAGCGATGACTGTGAATATTGACAACATATTTGTTATAAATTTGTCCAAGAATCATGTTCGCATGGAAGGAGTAAACACATAGATATGAGATTCAAATATCTTATGGAATAAGTTGTAAGAGCACAGATTGTGTCTTAGTTATATCTCTATGTTTTGATGATAACACTTATAAATTTTGTATTCAAGAATTATATACTCTAAACGTGTTCTAGATTGTTTGCTACAGGCACTAAAGAAGATTATCTTAAGAAAGCAAAATTGCATCTGAACATTGTTCGTATGAAAGACTTCATAAGTTCAAGAACATCTTAAGTGAAGATCTAAACACTGCTCCCAGAACAATCTGACTACTGTCTCTTGAAGATTCTGAAGAAGGAGCCTCTAAAGCATAGAAGACTCTGCTCTGAAGGATTTACACGCTCAAGCACACAAGCTGCACATACTCTGATTCAGCTCAATCTGAAGAACTTTCAAGACTCTGATGATCCAGATGATCCGTGATCTGAAGACTCTGAAGATTCAGATTCTAATGTTGAAAGCTGAACTTACTTTGAAGAAGATTTAAATATGTACGTTGGTGTTTCTCAACAGCTCTTTCCTATTTTGTGCTAGACACAAGGACACAGACAAAAAGGTTTTATCTGTGCATTCCATTCTGAGGAAAGTTTTCTGCAAGTAAAGACAAAAAGCATCAGGCTTGTTTCAGCACAGCCTCCAATGTGAAGACAAAAGGCTCTAGGCTTTTCTGCACAGCCTTCAACGTAACAAGACTTCTTGGATCTTAGTGCCTATATAAAGAAGTCCACTCCATTTTCTTCAGCATCGAATCTCTAGCAAAATCACTCCTCAAAGCAAATCTCAAAAAGCTCTTAATCATATTACTTTGCTTTATCTTTATTCTTAACTTAAGAGAAATATCACTGTTGTGATAACAGCTTATTAGAAGCATTCTTACTCTTGTAAAAGTTACTTTGTTTGTAAAAGGTTTTCCTTAAGAGGATCCAGTTGGGATCAGCTGCTCTTGAGAAGACTAAGAACGGTTGTTCTTAGGTGTTGCTATTTGTAATCTGTTTGATTAAAATAGTGGATTAAGTCCTTGACAGAGAAAGGCAAATCACTCTTGAGAGGGTGGACTGGACTAGTTGTTTTCAACGAACCAGGATAAAAATATCTGTGTTCTAATCTTTGTTTTTTAGTCTTACTTATTCAACCCCCCCTTCTAAGTAATTTTCTCACCTTCAGTTGGCATCAGAGCTCCGGTTCTGCGTGTGCTCCACTTAACCGTGACAGTTAAAGATCCAGTGAGAAAGATACTTTGATATTTGTGTTGTTGTCATTATGGAAACAGCTACATCAACTTGCAACAACAAATATGAAGGAGATAGGATCAGTACCAAGCCACCCATGTTTGATGGGGAAAAATTTGACTATTGGAAAGATAGAATAGAAAGTTTTTTCCTCGGGTATGATGCTGATCTTTGGGATATGGTCATTGATGGATATAAACATCCTACTGATGAGGATGGCAAAAAGATTGATAGAAAGTCAATGACTGAAGTACAGAAAAGAGATTTCAAGAATCACCACAAAGCCAGAACTATATTGCTTAATGCAATCTCTCATACTGAGTATGAGAAGATTACAAACAGAGATACTGCTCATGACATGTTTGAGTCACTCAAAATGACTCATGAGGGAAATTCTCAGGTTAAAGAGACCAAGGCGCTGGCGCTCATACAGAAGTATGAGGCATTTAAAATGGAAGAGTCTGAAAATGTAGAAACTATGTTTTCTAGATTTCAGATTCTTACTGCTGGTCTGAAAGTTCTGGATAAGGGCTACTCAACGTCAGATCATGTCAAGAAGATCATCAGAAGTCTTCCCACCAGATGGAGACCAATGGTGACTGCACTGAAGATGGCAAAAGATCTGAATAAGATCTCCTTAGAAGAACTTATCAGTTCTTTGAGAAGTCATGAAATAGAGCTGGAGGAAGATGAGCCCCAGAAGAAAGATAAAGGTAAATCCATAGCTTTAAAATCTAACAAACCTGTTAAAGCTTTGCAGGTAAAAGAAGAAAGTTCTGAAGAATCGTCTTCTGAAGAAGAAGATGAACTGTCCATGCTTTCCAGAAGAATCAACAAGCTATGGAAGCACAAGGGAAGGAAGTTTAACAACTTCAGGAAAGCTGACCACAGGAAGGAATCTTCTGGACACAGAAGATCTGGAAAGAAAGAGGTCACATGCTATGAATGCAAGGAACCTGGGCACTACAAAAATGACTGCCCCAAACTTCTCAAGGAGAAACCCAAGAGAAAGTTTGATAAAAAGAAAAAGGTTCTTATGGCAACTTGGGATGATTCAGATGAATCTGAATCTGAATCTGAAGCAGAAGAAGAGTGTGCCAACATGGCATTAATGGCTGGAATAGAAGATCAGAATGAAGAATTATCATCTGAATCTGAGTCAGACTCCGACTCTGATGCTGAAGAGGTAATGTCCAAACTTACCAAAGATGAACTTATAAAGGTGTTATCTGAAGTCTTGAAAAGCTACAATAATATCAAACTCAAGAACAAGAAGCTGAAAAGCAATCTTGAATCTGAGATTGATAATCTGAAAACAGAACTTGTTGAGTAGAGAGAAATAAATTTAAAAATAAAAAATGATTTGGAAATTGTTCAACAAGAATCTGACTCTGAAGCTAAGTCATCTGAAAATATTTTGGAAAAATATGACTCCAGTTTTCAGAGGTTCCTCACTAAAAGCATAGACAGAAGCAAGATGGCTTCTATGATCTATGGAGTTAGTAGGAATAAAAGAAAGGGAATTGGATTTCAATCTTCTTCTCTTGAAAAAGATGTAAGACCAATACCTGTAGATGATCTGATTATTAAGATAACTCCTTTATACTCTAATTTTAAATTTGGTCATTTAAATGATATTAAACACACGAGCTCTGAAAAGAATACTCATGTGTTTAGATCTAAGGCAAGTCTAAACAAAAACTATGTTGAAAAACAAAAGTTTAGACAAACCTACAAGGCAACTAACCCTAAAGGACCCAAGAAGATCTGGGTACCTAAAGACAAAATAATCCCTGTTGCAGATGTCCTTAGTAGCAAAGTCAGGACACCAATCATGGTACCTGGACTCTGGATGCTCACGACACATGACGGGAGAAAGGTCTATGTTCCAAAGTCTGGAACTTAGATCTGGAGGGGACGTGAAATTTGGAGGGAACCAGAAGGGCAAGATCATTGGCTCTGGAACTATAGGTAATGGCAACCTACCCTCTATTTCTAATGTTCTGTTAGTTGAAGGATTGAAACATAATCTATTGTCCATAAGTCAATTAAGTGACAATGGTTATGATATCATCTTTAATCAAAAATGTTGCAAAGCTGTATGTCAAAAGGATGGTTCTATCCTATTCAATGGAAAGAGGAAACACAACATTTATAAAATTAACCTTTCAGAACTTAAAGTTCAAAATGTAAAATGCCTCTTATCTGTGAATGATGAGCAATGGGTCTGGCATAGAAGATTGGGGCATATTAATATGAGACGTATATCTCAGATTAATAAACTCAATCTGGTCAGAGGACTTCCTAAGTTGAAGTTCAACTCAGATGCTCTGTGTGAAGCATGTCAAAGAGGTAAATTTTCAAAATCTCATTTTAAATCAAAAAATGTTGTTTCTACCTCCAGACCATTGGAATTACTTCACATTGATCTGTTTGGACCAGTGAAAACTGCATCCATCAGAGGCAAGAAGTATGGGTTAGTCATTGTAGATGACTACAGCAGATGGACATGGGTAAAGTTTCTAAAACACAAGGACGAGTCTCATTCTGTGTTCTTTGACTTCTGCAATCAAGTCCAGACTGAAAAAGATTGTAAAATTATTAAAGTCAGAAGTGATCATGGTGGAGAATTTGAAAATAAATATTTTGAAAAATACTTTTCTGAAAAAGGCATTGCACATGATTTCTCCTGCCCTAGAACTCCACAACAAAATGGAGTTGTAGAAAGGAAAAATAGAACATTGCAAGAAATGGCCAGAACCATGATCAACGAGACAAATCTGGCAAAATATTTCTGGGCAGAAGCAATTAACACAGCTTGTTATATTCAGAACAGAGTGTCTGTAAGACCTCTTCTGAAAAAGACTCCCTATGAATTGTGGAGAAACAGAAAGCCCAACATTGCTTATTTTCATCCTTTTGGATGTATTTGTTATATGCTTAATACTAAAGATAATCTGAACAAGTTTGATTCCAAAGCACAGAAGTGTTTCATGCTTGGTTATTCTGAACGCTCTAAAGGCTACAGAGTATTCAATACTGAAACACAGATTGTGGAAGAATCTATTCATGTCAGATTTGATGATAAGCTTGGCTCTGAAAAGCCAAAGCAGTTTGAAAGTTCTGCAGATAGAGAAGTGATTCTCACAGACTCTGAAGGCTCAGAGGCAGAAAAGGCAAAGAACAAAGAATCTGACGCAACCCCAGATGCTACTCCTTTGACTTCCCAACTAAACAACTTGCATATTTCTAAAAGACCAATCGTCAGAGGATCTTCTTCCAGAATCAAAGCTTCTCATCCAGAAGATGTGATAATTGGAAAGAAAGATGATCCCATAAGGACAAGATCATATCTCAGAACTTCTGAATCTTCCTTATTTGGCTTAGTGTCAATGATAGAACCAACATCTGTAGATGAGGCTCTGGAAGATAATGAATGGATTATAGCTATGCAAGAAGAGCTGAATCAATTCGCCAGAAATGAAGTTTGGGATCTGGTTCCTAGACCTAAAGGATTCAATGTCATTGGAACAAAATGGGTCTTCAGGAATAAGCTGAATGAAAAGGGAGAAGTAGAAAGAAATAAAGCAAGGCTGGTTGCTCAAGGATATAGTCAACAAGAAGGTATTGATTACACTGAGACATATGCTCCAGTGGCAAGGTTAGAATCTATTCGTCTTCTTATTTCATTTGCTGCACAGAATAACATCACTCTGTATCAGATGGATGTTAAAAGTGCTTTTCTTAATGGTATTATAGAAGAAGAAGTATATGTCCACCAACCTCCTGGTTTTGAAAGTGAAAACTTTCCAGATCATGTTTTCAAATTAAAGAAATCCCTTTATGGATTAAAACAAGCTCCCAGAGCTTGGTATGAGAGGTTGAGCAACTTCCTTCTGAAGAAAAATTTTATCAGAGGAAAAGTGGATACAACTTTATTCTGTAAATCTGTTAAGAAAGATCTGTTGACTTGTCAGATTTATGTAGATGACATTATTTTTGGATCAACAAATATTACGCTTGGAAAGGAGTTTGCTAAATGTATGCAGGAAGAATTTGAAATGAGCATGATGGGAGAATTGAGATTCTTCTTGGGAATCCAAGTCAATCAGACTCCAGAATGCACCTACATACATCAAACCAAATATGTTAAAGAGCTTCTGAAGAAGTTCAACATGGTTGATAGCAAAATGGCAAAGACTCCAATGCATCCTACAAGCACTCTAGGTAAGGAAGAGGTAAGTAAGAAGGTAGATTAAAAACTCTACAGAGGTATGATAGGATCTCTTCTATATTTGACTGCTTCTAGACCAGATATTCTGTTTAGTGTCTGCTTATGTGCTAGATTCCAATCAGATCCTAGAGAATCACACTTAACAGCTGTTAAGAGGATTCTGAGGTATCTGAAAGGTACTGCTAACATGGGTTTGTGTTACAGAAGATCTGATGAATTTTCATTAGTTGGATTTTGTGATGCTGACTATGCTGGAGACAGAGTTGAACGTAAAAGCACTTCTGGAAGCTGTCAGTTTCTTGGAAGTCATCTGATCTCATGGTACAGCAAGAAGCAACCTACCATTGCACTATCAACTACAGAGGCAGAATACATTGCTGCTGCTGGATGTTGTACTCAGATGCTCTGGATGAAGAGTCAATTAGAAGATTATCAAATCTATGAGAGTAATCTTTCTATCTTCTATGATAATACTTCTGCTATATGTTTGTCAAAAAATCCAATCTTGCATTCTAAGGCAAAACATATAGAAATTAAACATCACTTCATCAGAGACTATGTTCAGAAGGGTGTAATTAATCTAGCCTTTGTTGATACAGATCATCAATGGGCTGACATTTTCATAAAACCCCTTGCTGAAGATAGATTTAAGTTCATTCTGAAAAATATTTGTATGGATTTGTGTCCAGAGTAATATTTCTCAGAGGCAACCTCTCAGATGCAAAATGTTTAATAATCTGAAGTATTTCATCTGTCTATTTATTCATTTATATTCATTTGATGATTTCGTTTTGGGTAAAACTCTGAACTAACAAGCTCAGAAGATCTGAAGGTTGGAAACGTTTCATTTCGTGAGAGAAATCAAATGAGCCAACAAAGCAAACACGTGGCATTCAATTTCTGAAAAGATTGAGTGCTTAACTGATTTGACGTTTGAGGTAATGCTTTGAAAATCTCACTTTTCTTGTTTTTCCCCCAGCTGTCATAATTTAATGTGAAATGATTACCTTTCATTTAATGCTGTCCAAACGTGCGTAAGTGTCTTTTGTGTGCCCTATGCTTGATTTTTGGTTTCCTATATATATCACCTATCACACTTCTATCACACTTTCCACATTCACTTCATTCATGCGTTTCTGCTTCCTTTTCAATCCTTTCCAAAACCCTAAACCGAAACCAAGGTTTTCTTCTTCTTCAATGGCGTCAACTTCAAACACTGCTGCAAAACCTAACAAGACTATCATGTACAAAGAACCTGAACGAACCTTATTCACTCCAGTGGCTGATCTAGAAGTGCTCTGTGAAAGCTTCATTGACCTTGACTCTTTAAAGGAAAATGGGTTTGATCTCATTTCTGTCATTAAAGCTCAAGGGTGGGAAAAATATTTTGAAAGGCTGATGGGTCCTGTTTTTCCAACACTGGTTAAGGAATTTTGGATACATGCAAGCGCTGGTCCCAAGTTTATACATTCTTCGGTTCTTGGGGTGGAGATAGTCATCACTGAAAACCTGATCAGACAACTGTTAAGCTATACTGAGTCTGATGGTGTTTCAAATCTTGCTTCTTCTCGCATCGATATGGCTAGGGTTTATGAAGAAGTTACTATTGCTGGTTTGCCGTCAAGTAAGGTTAAAGATTTAAAACCCATTTATAGGATCTGGGCGAAAATCTTTATGAGTATGTTTTTCCACAGAAAACCTTCAAACTCTCCAGATTATGTGAGTTCTGAACATTTGTATTTTATGTACTGCATTAGCAAAAATGTCAAAGTGGATCTACCGTATCTCATCTTCAGCCATTTACTAACTCATGTCAAAGAAACCAGAGAGGAAGTAAGGGCGAAAGCTGGTAAAGTAAGGACATGGATACCCCTGGGAAGGTTGATTTCTGATATACTTGTTGAGAACAAGCTGGTTCAACATCTGACTGATGCGAAGATTACAGAAGATCTGACTCACATCATTGGCTCTGAAATTAATGGACTCAATCTGAAGAGGATGAAAATCATCTCAGAATTGAAAGGACAACTCAGGAAGATCAACTCTGACGAGATTCAAGGTAGAAGAGTTCCTGTGGAAGATTTTCCACTGTTCAGTGCAGATGAACCTAAGGAATTTGTCTGGCTGTACATTACTGAATGCCTAAAGGAAGGAATCCCTTTACCTGCCAATCTCGTTCAAAAGCCTGGAGAAGAATTGCCTAATCAGATGAAGGAAAGGCGCAGTAAGAGGAAGGCTGACGAAGAATCCGTTCAGAAGAAGAGAAAAGCTCCTGAAGCATCAAGAAAGAAGAGGAAAGAAGGAAAGAAGGCCAGAAGCAGTCCAAGAGAAGCTACTCTGGAAGAAATCAGAGACACCATTCAACAGGTATTAGCCTCTGATCCTACTCCTACTGTTCATTCACCACTATCTTCACCACAACTCTCTCCAAGCCTCATACCAAGAACTTCAAAATCTAGAAAGTCTGTCAATATCTCATCCGAACAACTATCCTCTGAACCAATAAATTTACAATCATCTCCAGCACCAATCCCATCTAATCCACAACCAACTTTGTCGCAACAAGAGAATCCCCACTTAGAGACTCCCCAACCACAAACAATTATTTCAGAACAAAATCATCCAGAGACTGTTCAAACTGAACACTCTGAACAAGCAATTCCCTCAGAAGATCCAAATCTTTCTGACAATATTCTTGATATTCCACCCCTCAACCAAACAATTGAAATTTCTTCTACATCTGTTCACTCAGATGAATCCTCTGATTCATCTGATTCATCTGACTATGATTCAGAATCACTCAAACAAGCTCGCTCTGAGAGTGTTATGAAGAAACATCTTAACATTGCTTTGTTTCATACCCCACCAAACTCTCCATCTCAACAACCATCTGAAGCTCAACCCTCTGACACTCAAACAGCTGAAAACCAAACCATTCCACAACCACCTGAAACTAATCCATCTGAGAATCAAACTTCTCCTCATTCAGCTGAACTACCTCAATCTGTCATCCACACATCTCAACCACCCACACCTCAACCTCAACCATCTGAACCTACTCCTGCTAACACCCCTAATCCTTTTTCCTCTGGTCAGAATGAACAGTCAGATTTAGGATCTTGTGTTAATGTTATGTTTGATATTTTCAAAAAGGAGTTAGATTCTGAATATGATTGTGTTAAGGCTGTATGTATGTCTAGTTTGGACCCAAATGTTTCGAATACTGCGTGGAAGCGCTTCATCTGGATGTTTAACAAAGCTGCCCTAAAAGTTAGAGCAAAATGCTCTAAGCTTGCTAAGACTAAATTTGCTGAGTTAATAAAGGTGACACTGATGAACATGCCTCCTCCTCCTCCTGTGTTACTATTGGAAGCTGCTCCTCCAGTTGTTCCTGATTTTGAAATGGTTGAACAAGCTTCTGTTGAAAACCACTCTGAAGGGAATCCTGCTGCTGCTGCATCTGCTCCGTCTTCATCTGTGGTTTCAGAACTTGTGAATGATGTGAAGGATATCAAGGACTGGATGATCAAGCAAGAGAAAACAACCGATGAAATCAAGACCTGGATGTCTAAGCAAGAAGAGTCAGCTGCCAAGATGACAGAGCTTCTGACCCTCATTGCCTCTCGCCAGACCTAGTTTTACTTGTTGTTTTGCACTTGAACTGAGTTTTTGATGTTTGGTTATCGTTATTGTGTTTTGTGTTTTTTGGCCTCTGCCTGTTTGTCTGTGAACTTTGGTTTGTTTTGTTTTAATTGCATGCTAACATGTTTTGCTCCTATTTGCTTCTTTTTTATTTCCTTCCGTCTTTGAAAATCTTTTTGATTATGACAAAAAGGGGGAGAAAAAGAGAAACTGAGTGTTCAACTATAAGCATTTACCAAAACTAAAATTCAGACATTTTACTAACTTATTTGAATTTAAGTCTTTCAGATTACACTGCTATATCTGACATAATTCATTGAAGTTACCCTGAGACTGTGTCAACCAGAACCTGATTCTCTAAAGAAAATCTGAGTATTCAATCAACTCTGTTATCTTACTCTAATACATTTATTCAATCAACTGGCATCAAGATTTGACTCTGAACTCATTCATCAGGCTCTGAATCTGAAATATACTCAATCAGAAAGGGAAGTATTCTATTCTATTGTAGTATTTATTTCAGGGGGAGATTGTTTATCTCAGGGGGGAGTTTCTAATTCTTACTCTTTATTGAACAAAATTTTCTCATGTTTTGTCATCATCAAAAAGGGGGAGATTGTAAGAGCACAGATTGTGTCTTAGTTATATCTCTATGTTTTGATGATAACACTTATAAATTTTGTATTCAAGAATTATATACTCTAAACGTGTTCTAGATTGTTTGCTACAGGCACTAAAGAAGATTATCTTAAGAAAGCAAAATTGCATCTGAACATTGTTCGTATGAAAGACTTCATAAGTTCAAGAACATCTTAAGTGAAGATCTAAACACTGCTCCCAGAACAATCTGACTACTGTCTCTTGAAGATTCTGAAGAAGGAGCCTCTAAAGCATAGAAGACTCTGCTCTGAAGGATTTACACACTCAAGCACACAAGCTGCACATACTCTGATTCAGCTCAATCTGAAGAACTTTCAAGACTCTGATGATCCAGATGATCCGTGATCTGAAGACTCTGAAGATTCAGATTCTAATGTTGAAAGCTGAACTTACTTTGAAGAAGATTTAAATATGTACGTTGGTGTTTCTCAACAGCTCTTTCCTATTTTGTGCTAGACACAAGGACACAGACAAAAAGGTTTTATCTGTGCATTCCATTCTGAGGAAAGTTTTCTGCAAGTAAAGACAAAAAGCATCAGGCTTGTTTCAGCACAGCCTCCAATGTGAAGACAAAAGGCTCTAGGCTTTTCTGCACAGCCTTCAACGTAACAAGACTTCTTGGATCTTAGTGCCTATATAAAGAAGTCCACTCCATTTTCTTCAGCATCGAATCTCTAGCAAAATCACTCCTCAAAGCAAATCTCAAAAAGCTCTTAATCATATTACTTTGCTTTATCTTTATTCTTAACTTAAGAGAAATATCACTGTTGTGATAACAGCTTATTAGAAGCATTCTTACTCTTGTAAAAGTTACTTTGTTTGTAAAAGGTTTTCCTTAAGAGGATCCAGTTGGGATCAGCTGCTCTTGAGAAGACTAAGAACGGTTGTTCTTAGGTGTTGCTATTTGTAATCTGTTTGATTAAAATAGTGGATTAAGTCCTTGACAGAGAAAGGCAAATCACTCTTGAGAGGGTGGACTGGACTAGTTGTTTTCAACGAACCAGGATAAAAATATCTGTGTTCTAATCTTTGTTTTTTAGTCTTACTTATTCAACCCCCCCTTCTAAGTAATTTTCTCACCTTCATAAGTAAGCAATAGAAGACTATAATTGAAGCATTGTAAAATTGAAGATCAAGTAGTAGACACCATGACTAAAGAAGTGCAAGTGAAATTGTTGAAGAAGTTTAGAAATATGATAAGTGTAAAAAGTTCAAACACAATGAATCAGGTGATGTGTTAAATATGTATAATTTATTGTGTTAGGATCACTTGATTCTTAAATAAAAGTTTGTTGGAGAGAAAATTATGTTTCTAACATAATTTGTTTAGTTAGTTAGAGAATTTTAAAAGATAGTTAGAGGTGGTTGAGTTGTTTAGCGTGCAAGCAACATCATTTAAATACTCTAGCATTGTAAACACTTAAGAGAGTGAAATATATCTTTCTCCTTGTTCCAATATTTAATCTCTTCTTTCAACTCTCAATAATACAAAGTGTGTAGGAGTGAGAGAACAAAGTTTTGAATAATCCATGTGTGTGATTGTGTTCTTGATTGAAGAGTTTTGTTCCAACAGTTTGTTTGTCTTCTAATTCATCTTATTTTCTCCCACCTTTAAATTCAAAATCTCAAGTTGTTCTTATAATCTCATACAGGTTCCTAATATTAACAAAAATATATACTTAGTGTCACAAAAATTTCAAAAGATATTCATACCTATTTTCAATTCCATCACAATCTTTGTTTTGTAAAATTTCTTGACTTCCAGTGAGATTCTTCTTAAATTAGTTCAAAATGTCCATTTGTAAAAACTTATACTCCAAATTCGATTTCATGTTTGAAATATAATTTTCTGGTAAACTGAAAGTTGCCAAAAGATAATGGGGGTGGTTGTTTTGAAAAAAGTGTGAACATATACACGATTAAATAATTTGTATAAAATGATTGTATTCGCAAAATATTAATTATGTAACTTTCCAATATTATAAATATAGAGAAAAATTAAGACAGACTTCGAATTTTATCTAAAGTTTTAAATTATTTAGTTTTAAAAATACCATGTAACTTAGATAGAAAAAATAAGTCAAAAACTATATTGGCAAAACAAACAAAAGAGAAAAATAAAGCAGATTAACATAAAAAAATCAATAATATTGTATAATCGTTCCAATAACACTAACAAAAATTCATGGTTTACATTTTCAAAAAAAATAAAAATAAAAAAAATAAAATAAAACACTCAATAGCTTCTATATAAATACTAATGATTTACTTCATGTTTTAAAATACTTTGGTTGCTTCGTTTTATATTCTTCATTATTTTTTGCAATGCTTAAGTAAACATTTTTCATATTATGTTCAGAATATTAACTACTTTTAAATATATGCCAAATATTTTTGGTTATTGTTAGTGTTAGTGAACGGTAGTGCTAGGAATAATTTTAAGGTGGAAAGAGGGTTGCGTCAAGGAGATCTGATATCTCCTTTCTTATTTGTGATAGTTATGGAAGGTTTAACTGGTTTAATGGAATCAGTAGTGGAGATTGGGGAATTTAAAGGTTTCAAAATCAATGATAAGGAGACTGTTGATATTCTTCAATTTGCTAATGACACCATTATTCTTAGGGATGACGGAAGTGACATTCTTTGGAATGTGAAGGATATTTTAAGAGAGTTTGAGATGATTTCTGGACTGTGAGTTGATTTTTGCAAAAGCAATATTTATGGCATCAATGTGAGCAAATAGAGTTTGGAGGCGGCGTCTTCTTTTCTATCTTGTAGGGTTGATAATCTTCCTTTCAAGTTTCTAGGTGTTATGGTTGGAGATAGTCTTAGAAGACTGTTTATGTGGAAGGATCTATTGAGTATGATTAGGAGTAGATTATCATCATGGAAAAGGATATTTCTTTCTTTTGGTGGGAGAGTTGTTATGATTAACTCAGTTTTAAACTCTCTGACAATCTACACTTTATCCTTTTATAAGGCTCCGATTAAGGTGTTAAAAGAGTTTCGTAGCATTCAAAGTAAGTTCTTGTGGCAAGGGGTAGAGGACAAGAGAGTTATACATTGGGTTAGTTGGAGAAAGTGTGTAAACCTAAAGAATGCGGAGGTCTTGAAATTAAGAACTTAGAGGCTTTCAATAAATCTCTTCTGTTGAAGTGGAAATGGAGGATAATCAACAACAACTCTACATTATGGAGGGGGTTGACTAGGCATAGGTACAAGAATTTGAAAGCGAAGATGTTCATAAGCGATAAAAGTGCGATTAACAATGGAGATTCAATATGGTAGAGAGATTTAATTATGGTGGACATCATTCAAGATGGAAACTGTAATTGTTTTTCTATTACTACTTTTTTCAAGGTTAAAAATGGTAAGAATATTTCATTTTGGTTCAGCAAGTGGATTGGAAACCAAACGTTGAAGGACGTGTTTTCAGAGTTGTTTATTTTGGCCGCTGACTCGATAAGCAGAAAGGTAGATGCAGGCCAGTGGGATCATGGAGTTCGGAGATAGAATTTACAGGGTTTGGGGTTTAATCAGAATGACTTTGACAGTTAGCAAAGGGATGATTTGGAGAATTGCTTTCGAACACGACAATAGTGCAAGATGAAGCAGATGAATTTGCGTGGTTACCAGAGGCTGGTGAACTTTTTATGTTGAATTTGATTTTGAGGCTTTAGAATCAACGACAACTGTTATCTTGATTATGGAAGAGAAGCGAATCACCGCCAATTTTATGTAGAAAATTCTGACTCCTTCGAATGTCCTAATATTTGGATGGAGATGGATCCTAAATAAGCTTATTATCAAAATTTTCAAATATAAGTAATTTCTACATAAAATTGAACACATTCAATATAGATAAAATATAATTCTTACAATTGGATCAAAACACCGCATTATTTGCAAATAAGAGAATAAATCTTCAAAATAAATTCTAGATTCATAATATGTAATAGTATCTTATATTGTCATATAATAATTATGATATGCATAATTTATAACTCATTTGCATACTAATAATAATCCTTATAACCATCATCATAAACTTAAGCAAGAAAGTTGTTGGAATATTTATTATGTAATTGAAAGAAGATTTTTCTTATATATTACTACCTGACAACAATTAAACATACCTTTAATGCCAAGCTCTTGAACTGTGTGGGTACTTAAATCACACATGGCCAATTCTTCGTCTTTTTTTACAAAGAATATATCATTGTTCATCCCTGTTCCAATAGAATACCCAAGACAAGGTAATGGTCCAACTCTGAAGAGCTTATTCCATGATTCCTTCACACCAATTTCACCAAGAATTGATATGTGAAAAGTATTTGTTTGTGCATCACTAGATATCAAAGCAATGGACTCATTTAACACCATTAAACGAGTATCCACCAATTCAAAATTTTTACTATCGTCCATAAGTGGAGGTATGGATGTTAGAAAGACCAGTTCATTACCCAAATCAAATGACACCAAATATAAACTATCACTATTGGTTTCACTTTCTCCAAACCAGTGACACATACCATTAACATACACTTGATCTAAAGCTTTTATCGGACTATCGGGAGAAGTTGGTATATCCAAATCAAGTTTTCTCCAAGAATTACTTTTAAGGCTATATATCTCCCATAAAGGCTCATAAAATATCTTTGATGATGATGCGTTGATTTGGTCATCTAACAAATAATGTAGATTTGCAAAAAAGTTTACATATTGAATCACCTTAAAATCATCTCTAACATAATCATAACCAAATCCATGAAGTCGATCAAAATATATTACATGTGATGGTACAACCACAGTTGGATTTGGAGGAATAACCTTGAATTCCTCAATAGCTGGGTTCCATAGTACAACTTTTGAAATAAGGAATTCGACGTAAATACAAAGAATACCATTAATTCCAGAACCCAAAACATTAATATTAAAGTTAAGATCATCATCTTGAAATGAAGGCGGCCAATCTAATTTGACCTTGTTGTCAAACCTCTCACCAGAAAACAAATACAACAAAGAATGTTCTTCAAAACCTAGTGGAGTCTGCTTTAAGAGGACACAAGCATCATTGTAATATGAATGATTAGACATGAAACTTATTCGATACATGTTCAAGAAATAAGGGTTTTCAAATAACATGGCCCATGTTTTGCGTACACATTTAAATCAATTTAAAGATTTCATAGGCAACTTTGACAAAATAGAGAAGACAAGATCATTAGGTATAAAATTTCTAACCTTTTCACTTAAATGAGCCATGGAATTCTAATTATTATCAAACATGAGATGCTCACTCCAAATGGGTGTTGATTTCAATTGCGGCGAACAAAGGGGAAATGATATATATATATATATATATATATATATATATATATATATATATATATATATATATATATATATATATATATATATATATATATATATATATATATATATATATATATATATATATATATATATATATATATATATATATATATATATATATATATATATATAAAATAGGAAAATAAAACCTCACTAAGACCTAAGTCTATAAAATCTAGGCTCAATTTTAAATGAATTTTAATATTTTTATTTACATAAATAAAATATTGACTTAATTGCAACTTTGCTCCCTCTATTTTACTATTTTTAAGATTTTGATCCCTCCATTTTAAAAATCGCAGTTTAAGTCTCTTTCTTAAGTGTGTGTTGAATTTTAGTCCCCAAAAAAAGATCAAAATCCAACACAAAACTTAAAAAAGAATCAAAATCGTACTTTTTAAAATGAGAGGAGCAGAATCCAAAAAGAAAAAGACAAAATAAGAGGACTAAAATTGTAATTAAACTTAAAATATTATATATTTACTTAATTAAGTAAATCATAAATAAATTAAAAAAATTCACAGTAAATCCTTGGACACTTTAGTGGTTCCTTATAGTATATCTACAAGCTTTAGTCTCTTTTAATATACTAAGACTAGTTTTTATTGAAATACTTATTTCACGAATTTAAGTTATATGTCTCTCTTTGTAAGAGGATATTATGCAATGTAAAAAATGTGATTCTACTCTATAAGTTCAATGATGTTTAATCAATTGAGTCACACTATTTGAATAGTTGTAGATATTATTATTATAATAGTTTGATTTTATCTTATAATTTTTAATAATTTTAAATTATTAATTTATTTTTCATTTTATTATTTATATTTTCTTAATTATTCATTTTTTTAAATAAAAACAATAAGTTATCTCTAACTAGGAAAACAAAACCAAGCGGAATGCAATATTAAATTTCATATTAGCTTAGGAAAGAAGAAAATCTACAGCTAATTAAAAATTATAAAACTTAGTCTATATTTTTATTATTTTATATATATTTAATTTTTTTAACAAAACAATATTAATCTCATGTTTTGCATTTGTTAAAAAGTATAATATGTGACAACCCCTATTAATTAAGGGATGTCAGAGGTTTTTAAGTTGTTGTGGGGTTGGGAGTTAACTCAAGTAGGAGACGAGAAGCTCTATATATGTGATTTTTTGCATGAGAGTGAGATTGTCCCTCTCAACTTTAATGTTGAGGTATTTATAGTGTTGTTGGGCCTGAATCCTAGACCTCTTCGAAATAGCAACCAACTCAAGAGAAAGTGTAATGGGATGGTTATTTCCTCTTGTATTCACGAGAGCGAGACTAACTTATTATGAATCATTCCACGTCGTAGCGGATTATGGACATGCCACTCCCATGTTTTCCCTATTAGGATGGTTATTTTAAAGGCAAGAGACATTATTAAAAACAAGGGTAATACATCTAATAAACAGCCGGTTAAACATGTAAATGGGCGATCATGAGGGCTTTAAGGTGAACCGGTGCCTTACTTTCCTAGCTCTTCGCATTTTGAGGCCCCTTGCAAAAATACCAATACACAAACTCTCAAGCACGAGGGCTTGGTAAGGGCAAAGTGATTTAGTCTTGTGCTTCTTTTTCGAATGAGTCCCACAAATGTGAGATGTAACACCCTTCTACCCCACAAGCATTCACGATAATTAAAACAATTATATCAAAGTATATCACTGCAAGGATGTCACATTTTGTCATAAAATTATAATAATGTCTTACTCCGTAACACGGGTTTTATTTATCATGATTTCAATCAATTACTACGCAGCGGAAATATTCAAAATCATCAACATAATTTGTAATTTTAAAAAAAAGTTTTAAAAACAAGAACTCATAACTTCATGATGTCAACAACAAAAGAACACAACGGTTCGACTCAAACGTCCCGACCCGATGTTACATATCAGAGCAAGACCCTCTACTTGACAAAAATAACTGAAATACTTCAAGTCAGTTCTCCACGCACCAAGAGCTAATCATGATCACCTTCACGTTACCCACATGGAGACAACACTCAAACCGGCAGGGTGAGTAATCACAAATCATTATACAAGATATAAGGATAAGATATATTAAGATATCACTCATCATACAAACAACATCATCACGAAATCCATGCACCATCAGTTTCCAATTATTATACTCACACCTCCATATCATAGTATTATATATACATCTTTGTTCATAAAGTCATCAAATCAATAACTCATCACCAAAGCATCACTTAAGTCACAGCATCGTCACATGTTATTTTAAAATCACCTCATCAATAATAGCAGTCATTCACATAGATGCAATGCCACATAACATAAAATGCAACAAAATAAACACCTCAATCCACACAATGGCATTGAAACCAACACTGGACCGAAGTCCTACTATGCTATGAATGCATGATGCTCTATGTCATAATCAACATCATCACAAGATCGTCAAGTTGCATTATTATTCATGAAAATTCATCAAAATATCATGGTATTATATCATCATTATGCATCACAAGTCTTCATATTACATCATAAATCAACATGTTATATTCATCAAAATGTAACACGTCAACCACTCAAGGCATACGAACAACAAGGCACGAGACAGTACAATAAAAGAAAAGAAAAATAAAACTACTACTCCTGCTCGCCTGGTGCTCGCCCGGCCAAGCAACTCGCCCGCTTGGGTTTCGCCCGGCGAAGCAGGGGCAAATCCCCTCCTTCATACAAAAACCAGGAGTATTCATTTTCACCCTCTTCTCGCTCCCACTTTCTCCTAGAGAGGCTGGGGCAAAATTGCTTTGCCCAGCGAAACGAAAGTTTGCCCTACAAAAGTGCGCGAACCTGCAACTTCTCAGTTGCGATTTCAACACAATCCAGTCCAAAAATACTCATCAATCACGATGAAATCAACATAATAACAACAACACATCATAATAAGTTTCATACATTTCATATCATACAACTCAAACCCCAATTTCATCATAAATCTCATCATTCCCCAAAATCCACAACTACCTACATACATCTACCATTACATTAATTATAATGACAAATGATACTCCTCGTACCTTCGATAATTAGATTCTAATTCCTCCTTTTGAGTTCTTCTGAAATCCCTCTGAGCCCTAGCTTCCTCTTGTCCTTTTCCTCAGAGCTCTTTCTAACTTTCACGATCGTACCAAAAAAAATGACTTTCTCCACTCTCTCTTTTTCCTTTATATCACTTTTATCCCTTGGACCCTTAATATGATTTCCCAACTTTATCCTCACTTATTTCACCCAACTTTATCATCTTGCCCTTAGTGTTCCAATTATTTATTTAAAATAATAATAATAATAATATGATATTCACATTATCAACTATTATTATTATCAAAATAATTCTAATAAATCATATACTTCTAAATATCCTCAACACCCTCTTAACATCAACAATACCCCCCAACACAAATCATCATACATCAAAATATTTCACCAAAATTCACTGAAAATCACAAATATTTATAATAAATAAATTAAATAAATACTCTAATAATTTTGGGGCGTTACAACTCTCCCTCACTTAAAGAATTTTTGTCCTCGAATTTTCATGTTCACGTTCCCAAGTCCAACTCTCACCAGCTGGTCCACCCCATAACACCTTCACCAAAGCTATGTCTTTACCCTACAGTTTCTTAGTTTCTCATCCATCAATCCGCACAAGTAATGCTTCAACAGTCAGGTTATCCCTCACTTGTACGTCATCCATCTGGACCACATGCGATGGATCTGGAAAGTATTTCCTCAACTGAGACACATGAAACACATCATACAAATTCGCAAGCGACGATGGTAAAGAAATA
Source organism: Lathyrus sativus (assembly GCA_963859935.3). Taxonomy (NCBI): domain Eukaryota; kingdom Viridiplantae; phylum Streptophyta; class Magnoliopsida; order Fabales; family Fabaceae; genus Lathyrus; species Lathyrus sativus. The sequence goes on along the minus strand of OZ012740.1, from coordinate 28,216,209 downwards.
TGATAGGCTACCTCCCATATCCTCTGCATAATATGATACGGACCAACAAAATGTGGAGTGAGCTTCGTAGATTTCAAAGCTCGACCCACACCAATCACCGGTGTAACTCTCAAAAACACATGATCTCCCTCTTGGAACTCAAGTTTTTTCCTTCTCTTATCATGATAACTCTTCTGGCGACTCTGCGAAGCTCTCATCCTTTATTGTATCATCTTAATCTTCTCAGTCGTCTCCTGCACAATCTCAGGTCCGAGTATAACACTCTCACCCGACTCATACCAACACAATGAAGTTCTACACCTTCTTCCATACAAAGCTTCATACGGCGCCGTCCCAATACTAGCATGAAAACTGTTGTTGTAGGTAAACTCGATCAATGGAAAATGGCTATCCCAAGATCCTCCTTGATCCAACACACAAGCTCTCAGTAAATCCTCTAAAGACTGGATAGTCCTCTCTGTCTGACCATCCGTCTATGGATGATATGCAGAACTCATCCTCAACTTAGTACCCAAAGCATCTTGTAAATTTTTTCAGAATCTCAACGTAAATCTCAGGTCTCTATCCGACAAAATACTCGAAGGTACCCCATGCAACTTCACAATTTCCTCAATGTACATCTCAGCTAACTTCTGCATAGAATGATTAATCTTCATCAGTAAGAAATGAGTCGATTTGGTTTATTTATCCATAATCACCCAAATTGAATTATTCCCCTTCGTAGTCTTCGGCAATCCCGACACAAAATCATGGAAATACTATCCCATTTCCATTCTGGAATATTCAACGGTTGCATCATACCCAAAGACTTCTGATGCTTGATCTTCGACTTCTGACAAGTTAAACACACATATACAAACTCAGCAATATCCTTCTTCATACCTGGCCACCAAAACAATTTCTGCAAATCCTGGTACATCTTCGTAGCACCGGGATGAATACTCAACCTACTTCGATGCCCTTCCTCTAGAATTTTCTTCTTAATATCTGGAACACACACTCTATATATGAACCTTATCACACCATTCTCATCAATTCAGAACTCACCTTTGTTACCTTGGTTAATTAAGATCGACTGATCAACCAACTTCAAATCAGATTGCTGACCCACTCTGATTTCTTCCAAAATACCACTAGTCAGTCTCAACATACCTAACTTCATATCGTAAGGAGTCTCTTCACATACCAAACTCAGATCTCAAAACTGTTTGATTAATTCTAATTCTTTCACCATAAGCATCGATATATGCAATGACTTCCTGCTCAGTGCATCAGCCACTACATTTGCTTTACCCGGATGGTAACTCAAATCAAAATCATAATCCTTCAATAATTCCAACCACCCTATGCCTCATATTCAACTCTTTCTGATCAAATAAGTACTTCAAACTCTTATGATCACTAAACACTTCAAATTTAGAGCCAAAAAGATAATATCTCCAAATTTTCAATACGAACACCACAACTTCCAACTATAAGTTATGCGTAGGATAATTCCTTTCATGAACTCTCAATTGTCTCAAAGCATAAGCAACAACTTGTCTATTTTTAATCAACATTCCACCAAGACCCATCTTCGATGCATCACAATACACCACAAAAGGTTCGTTCGGATTAGGCAAAATCATCACTAGAGCGGTCGTCAATCTCTTCTTCAATTCCACAAAGCTTTCTTCACAAGCAACGTCCCACACATAAGCTTGACCCTTTTGAGTCAACTGAGTCAACGGTAAATCCAATCTAGAAAAACCTTCTATAAACTTGTGATAATATCCTGCTAACCTAAGAAAACTTTGTATCTCAGTAGCAAACTTCGGGGTCTCCCACTGCAACACAACATCAATCTTAGAAGGATCCACAACAATTCCACCACTTGAAATCACATGGCCAAGGAAACTCACTTCTTTCAACCAGAACTCACATTTAGACAATTTTGCATATAACTTCTTCTCTCTCAATACTTGCAACACAATCCTTAAACTCGCAGCATGCTCTTCTTTAGATTTTGAGTATATCATTAATGAAAACCACTACAAAGTTATCCAAATACTCATGGAAAATATGATTTATATAATCCATAAACACACCAGGTGCATTGGATACACCAAATGGCATCATAATGCATTCATAGTGACCATACCTCATCCTGAAAGTTGTCTTCGGAATATCATCAGGTTTAACACAAATCTGATGATAGCCAGACCTTAGATCAATCTTGCTAAACACACAAGCGCCTACTAACTGATCCAACAAATCTTCAATTCTCGGAAGTGGATATTTATTCTTGACAGTCACTTTATTCAACTGCCGATAATCGATACACAACCTCACACTATTGTCTTTCTTCTTAACTAACAACACAAGAGCACCCCACGGAGAAATACTCGATCGAACAAACTTCTTCTCAAGCAATTCTTCCAATTGTTTCTTCAATTCGCTTAACTCAGGAGCTGGCATCCAATAAGGAGCCATTGAAACCATTCGTTCTTGGTATCAAGTCCACTGCAAACTCTACTTCACGCTCTGGAGGTAAATCACTTATTTCATCCGGAAACACCTCTCGAAATTCATGGACCACAGGTAATTCATAGCTCGCAGCTTCACAGTCAACTTGCAACAATGCAAACAGTGCAAAAATTAAGGCTTCGTCTTGTAGGAGTTCATCTACTTGCTTAGCAGACAAGAACATCAACTCTCCATTATCATCAAACTCAGGAAACTTCACAGTTTTATTATAACAGTTGATATGAACATAGTTGAACTCCAACCAGTTCATTCTCAGGATTACATCGATTTGGTGCAAGGGTAAACACACCAAATCCATCACGAAAATCTTTCCAAATATCATCAAAGGACATCTCGAACACACAAAAGTAGTAGTAACAGATCCATTAGCAGGAGTTTCTGTAATCATACTACCATTCATACAAGACAATTTCAAACCCAATCTAGTAGCACATTTAAGAGATATAAATGAATGAGTAACACTAGTATCAATAATAGCGACCAACTTAACATCGTTAATAAAACAAGTACCTTGAATCAAGTTATCTTTCTTAGGAACTTCTGAATCACTCAGGGAAAACACTATGCCATTAGTTTGGGCAGCAGTAGCAGTTTTCTTTGGCTTTTGACACTGGGTATTGATGTGACCTTGTTCACCATAGTTGAAACAAGTCGGACTTTCATCCTTGTAGTCGGTAACTCTATAGCCTCTCTTACCACATATGTAACACCTCAACACACTATTGTTGCAAACTTCGGCATGGTGACCTTGTTCGGCACATATGTAACACTTAATAGAAGTGGGAGCTGCTCTCCCACTTGTCTTCTTCTCATCTGAAACCTTGTGTTTCCCTTTATCATCTGTAGTCACATAAGGCTTTCCTATAAACTGTTCTTTCTCTTTCTTCTTACTAAGATGCTTGTAGTGAGCAGATCGAGCTCGGCTATCCTCATCATAGATCCTACTCTTATCCACCAGCTCAGCATACCTACGAATATGTTGGTATACAATGCCCTGCTTGATCTCTGGTCTCAGTCCATTCTCAAACCTGAGACATTTAGACATCTCAGCATCAGCACGATTATAATGCAAATAAAACTTCACCAACGCCTCGAACATTTCCGCATACTCTTCCACAACCATGTTTCCTTGCTTCAATTCAAGGAATTCTATCTTTATTTTTCCGCAAACATCTTCAGGAAAATACTTTTCCAAAAATTCTTTCTTGAATACAGCCCAAGTTATCTCAGTATCAACATCCTCCAGCCTCTGACGTGTGTTATCCCACCAATCCTCAACTTCTTCTGGCAGCATATAAGTACCAAAATGTACTTGTTAAGTGTCAGTACACACCATCACTCAGAAGATATTTTCAATCACCTTAAACCACTTCTGTGCACCATATGGGTCATGAGTGCCCATGAATGTTGGCGGATTGTTCTTCTGGAACTTCCCCAAAGCACGAAATTCGTCAGGAGCTCCACCATTCTGATTGTTCTATGCATTCTGGGACATTGCTTGAGCAAGCAACTCCAATGTGTCAGCAATAGCACGATCATTTCTCCCAGCCATTCTGCACATCGTCAACAATGTTAGAAGAAAACAAATCATCGTCAGTGTACCCACACTCATCGATTGACAGGAGACTAACATCATACAAAACCTGGTCGGACAAACCAACCAGGATCTGATACCACTAATGTAACACCCTTTTACCCCATAAGAATTCACGATAGTTAAAATAATTATATCAGAGTATATCATCACAAGGATGCCAGATTTCGTCATAAAATCATAATAACGTCTTACTTCGTAACACAGGTTTTATTCATCATGATTTCAATCAATTACTACGCAACAGAAAGATTCAAAATCATCAACATAATTTGTAATTAAAAAAAAAGTTTTAAAAATAAGAACTCATAACTTCATGATGTCAACAACAAAAGTACACAACATTTCGACTCAAACGTCCCGACCCGATGTTACATATAAGAGAAAGACCCTCTACTCGACAGAAATAACTGAAATACTTCAAGCTAGTTCTCCACGCACCAAGAGCTAGTCCTAATCACTTGCATATTACCCACGTGGAGGCAATATTCAAACAGGCAGGGTGAGTAATCATAAATTGTTATACAAGATATAAGGATAAGATTTATTAAGATAACACTCATCATACAAACAACATCATCATGAAATCCATGCATCATCATTTTCCAATTATTATACTCACACCTTCATATCATAATATCATACATACATCTTCGTTCAAAAAGTCATCAAATCAGAAACTCGTCACCAAAGCATCACTTAAGTCACAACATCGTCACACATCATTTTAAAATCACCTCATCAATAATAATAGTCATTCACATAGATGCAATACCACATAACATGAAATGTAACAACATAGACTCATGCATGTAGTACCAAATCAACATGTTGATGGACACTGGGCCATCACCCTCCAAAGATCCCCACCAATAGCATCGAGTCTACACAAGAACCGAAGCATAACATAAACACTACAATCCACATAATGGGATTGAAGCCAACACTGGACCGAAGTCCTATCAACAACATTAGACCGAAGTCCTATCAACAACACTAGAGTGAAGTCCTACTATGCTATGAATGCATGATGCTCTACGTCATAATCAACATCATTATAGGATCGTTAAGTTGCATCATCATTCATGAAAATTCATCAAAACTTCATGGTATTATATCATCATTATGCATCACAAGTCTTCATATTACATCACAAATCAACATGTTATACTCATCAAAATGCAACACGTCAACCACTCAAGGCATACGAACAACAAGGCACAAGACAACACAATAAAAGAAAAGAAAAATGAAACTACTTCTCCTGCTCGCCTGGGTTTCTCCCAACGAAGTAAGGGCGAATCCCCTCTTTCATACAAAAACTAGGAGCACTCATTTTCACCATCTTCTCGCTCCCACTTTCTCTTGACGAGGCTGGGGCGAAATTGCTTCTCCCGACGAAAATGCGCGAACCTGCAACTTCTCAGTTGCGATTCCGCACCAATTCAAACCCAAAATGGCTTGCGATTTCAACACAATTCAGTTCAAAAATACTTATCAATCACGATGAAATCAACACAATAACAACAACACATCATAATAAGTTTCATATGTATCATCTCATACAACTCAAACCTCAATTTCATCATAAATCCCATCATTCCCCAAAATCCCCAACTACCTACATACATCTACCCTTACATCAACTATAATAACAAATGATACTTACCATACCTTCAATAATTCGATTCTGATTCCTCCTCTTGAGTTCTTCTGAAATCCCTTTGAGCCCTAGCTTCCTCTTCTCCTTTTCCTCAGAGATCTTTCCAACTTTCACGATCGTACCAAAAAAATGACTTTTTCCACTCTCTTTTTCCTTTATGTCACTCTTATCCCTTGGACCCTTAATGTAATTTCTCAACTTTATCCTCACTTATTTCACCCAACTTTACCATCTTACCCTTAGTGTTCCAATCATTTATTTAAAATAATAATAATAAGATATTCACATTATCCACTATTATTATTATCAAAATAATTCTAATAAATCATATACTTCTAAATATCCTCAACACCCTCTTAACATCAACAATACTCCCCAACACAAATCATCAGACATCAAAATATTTCACCAAAATTCACCGAAAATCACGAATATTTATAATAAATAAATTAAATGAATATTATAATCATTTTGGGGGGTTACATGAGACGAATCCCCTATGGACATGACGGGTCCCTCATGCATGAGGAGAATTCCCCGCACTTGGGCGACTCTGGGATATATCTATATGTTTTAATAATTTGATTCACACGTGAGCCGAGGGAAATCCCTAAATAGTTTCTGAAAATAGCGTGTGAGACATTAAATGCTATCAATAATGATTTACCCTTGAGAAACCAAATTGGCTTTACTCTATCGTACATGTTAGAAGTGTTCAGAGCCTTTCACGTTTGATGGAAACTTAAGAAACCCTTCATGACTCCTAGTCCCCCCCCCCCTTAATTAAATGGAATCACACCTAACCTTTTCACACACGTTTTTAGTGAAGCTTTTGAAAGTCTCATCTATCCTCTTCAACAACTCTCGCATTTTCACTTGTTCAAGCCCCTCCCTTTAACAAATGCAAGTTTGACATTTTTCTTTCCTCTTTTTCCTTGATGGCATAATTAGGGGTTTAGAAGAGAGTGGAAACTTGATAGAACCCTTAACCCGTGATAAGCACATAGCCTTATGGAACCAATATTATAGGAGTGTTAGGTGTCTCAGTGGGATGATTGACTTTAAATGTGTGGAACTAGGCATGTTTAACAGTTATGATAGTTCCATTAGTTATGATAGTGATAGTAGTGTTGGTGGTGATATTGATTCCTTTTCCCCTTTCTTTGTCTCAAGAAAGAAGACAATGACTACCTCGGACACTAAACCCAAGGATATCCAGGAAATTGGATGTTACTTCACCACTGAGAACCAGATGGTCTCCTTCCGGCAGGAGGTTAACTTCACATCTTCAGGTGACAAGGAGGAATTAATCCTGGAAGCTTTTTCTTTGACAGAAAGGGCCAATATAGAAACTTCAAACAAATTTCCCACTCCCTCCTTTAACTTCTACCTCCCCACAGTTTATGACATTGGGGTTCTCTTTCCATTCTCTCTCTTTGAGGTGGAGGTTTTGAACGGGATCTATATTATCTCCTCCTAGATCACTTCTAATGGTTGGAGTTTAATACGAGCATTCAAAATCATATGCTAGTGGTTGGATGTTCTTCTCCTTCTAAGACACCAAAGAAGTCATTCACTAGGGTTGGGTGACCCTATGCACCTTACTTGTGAGATCCCTATTCAAACTCTATTCTAATCACTAAAAAATCTAGAAGGACAGATTTGTGAGCGTGAGGAGGCAAGATAGCTAATCAACAATCACTTTTGAGGGGGAAGATGCCCTTGTTTCCCTTTGGTCTAGATGTACAACCCCGTGGAGATTATGGGTTACAACTTCAATCATCTTTTTCGATAATGTCCCCTGCTTGGATTTTCTCAAGTGGTTATGTGCTCATTTTTATTATTTTTCTTCTGCATAAAAGATGTCAAAAATCTCCCTCGACAAAAGGAATGATCGCTTGGACAAGAGGAAAGTTGAATGCTTAGGACTATACAATCCTCAGAGTCACCTAGATGGCCAGTAAATCAGGGGGATTAAGCAAAAAATTAAAGGTGAGACGCCTCATGGGTATCAACCCTAAAAGATCCAAAGGCTATGGGCTAACTCTTCTCCTGCCCCTAATGTTAAGGTATTTAAGGTCAGTGTTGCAAAGGGGGAGGGAACCCATACATAATCCCCAGGGAGATACTCGCCAACTGAGTCATATATATTGAACAAGCTTAACTTAAATTCCACGAAGTTTATTAGTGCTCACCTCCCTTTTTTGAGGACTTCCTAGGTGATTATAGGTTGTCTACAATAATCCCTCCATCAAGCTATCTTATCTCAAGAAGAACCATTTGCTAAGGATTTTTCTTATGGAGCATGCTTACAGAGAAAAATATGCCCAGACTGAGATTGTGTTATGGACAAAGATCACAGGCTATCAAGGCAGCCTGGCCAGAGGGTCGATGATAAGAGAGGCTTTGTAGAAAGAGAACGAGACCCTAACGAACAAGCTCTGGGAAACTTAGATTGAGGCCAGGAAGTTTTTTTCCACAAAGAAAATACTACAATTTCCTCTAAATCAGACCCTCAATTCTCAAAGGAAGTTGGAGGAGGAGGTGTATATACTAAGGGAATATCTTGTAGAGACCTCTAACGTCTAATTTGAGTGGGCGAAGAAGCATGTAGCCTTATTCTATGTTGGGTTGGATCTAAGCCTCCTAGACATAGTTGTATGGTAGTAGATGATACAAATGTTCCTTTTTTCCAATTGGAACTATCACCTCTCATGTTATACACATCCACACTTAGCTGGAGGGTGACAATGCGATAAAGGACACTAATATGGAGATGAATCTCCATGGACACGACCCATATGAAAAGCAGGCTTCCGAGGAAGGTCAATAAACTCGAAGCTCTTTCTTAATTTTTTTTTAGTAATCACACCCATGAAGGTGTTCTTTAATTTCCATCATGGGTTCTTTATATGATATTGACTATTATCCTTAAGCGCTCTTCTTTATATCTTTACTATTGTTTCCTTTATATGAACTATCAGGGGATATCCCCAACTAAGTTTTGGCTTTGGTACTCCTTTGGAGAATAGTGATCATTTCCTAAAGGTACCAATGTTTTCCTAGGCGTGGCAAGGATTTCTGTAAAATCATACAACATGTCTGATAGCCTCAAAGGGTGGCAAGGACTTCAATACAAGGATCCAACATATTTGATAGTCTCAAAAGACAGACAAGACTCTTGTATAAGGATCCAATATATTTGATAGCCTTAAAGAGTCCACCATATTTAAAGATCCACCATATTTGATAGCCTCAAATGCAACAAAGAATCATATATAAGGATCATATATAAAAGGATATACCATATTCGGTAGTCTCAAATGTGACAAAGACTTATGTATAAAGATCCAACATATTTGACCACCTTGTGGGGAAATCTAGATAAGATTTATTTGCTCTTTAATTTCCCTGTAGAGAAAATAGTAATAACCCAAATTCTAATAATAAGGTGAGGGTCTCATTAAAAACCCTTGTGCCACATTGTCAACATAGGAGAAAAAATGCCCCCACAAATAAAGAATGTCACCAAATTATCATTACAATGGTATATATTGTAACATTCCTAAATAAGACTAAATAGTAAATAAAACTAATCCAAATTAAATTATTTTAGGCTCTACACCCTAAGGGTTATCATCATTTGACAAAGCATTGTTTCCTGTATCCTTCATATCCACATGGTCTGGAGTATACATGTCCTTATTCATGAGAGATTCCTTTAGTGGATAGGCTTCTAAATTCATGCCAGCGGTATTCACACCCATGATCCTAACGTTTTTAAGCTCTCTACGTAGCACTTCCTAGTTATATCCCTTGATAATCCCAACTCTTCCATCTAGAAGAGACTACTTCGTACACATATATAATGTATGCAGAATGGCTCCCAATTGAGTAAAGGCGGAGCATCCTATAATCATGTTATAGGAGAAAGGCATGTCAATGATATGATATGTTAATTTAATCAACCTTGTATTATCCTTCGTATCCACATGTTCTGGAGTGTCTGTGTCCTTATTCATGAGAGATTCCTTTAGTGGATGGGCTTCCAAATTCATGTCACCGTTATTCACGCCCACGATCCTAACCTTCTTAAGCTTTAGGATCTCTACGTATCACCTCCTAGTTATCTCCCTTGATAATCCCAACTCTTCCATCTAGAAGAGACTACTTCGTACACATATATAATGTATGCAGAGTGGCTCCCAACTGAGTAAAGGCGGAGCATCCTATAATCATGTTATAGGAGAAAGGCACGTCAATGATATGATACGTTAATTTAATCGACCTTGTATTATCTTCTGCTCTAAAGGTAGTCTTTAATTTTACATAACCTTTCACGTATACATGTTTAGGTGAGAATCCCAGTAGAGTATGTGTGTGGAATTTCCTTGTTCAATCAAGACCCTAATTATCTTCCAAGTGTTTCATCTTACAGTGATGACCATGGGTGGATTCTTGAAGAGTCTTTCTCGGAAAAGGCTACCTTATCTTTTGGCACTTCTAACTCGCCCAAATCAGAGTTACCGAGCGAGCCTTCTATTGTTATTATTTGGCGAGTATACTTGTAACACACCTGAATAATATTCATCTAGAACTATATTATTCAAAGTGTTATAAATGGTACCGAGTACAATCAAAAGTGCATAGATGATATATGAATACATGCACAATACAATATCCAAAACATGGTACATAAAAATATCTTAGATGTCGATACAAATACTACAAACCAAATACACAGCAGATGCAACAAAATAGACTACATGGTCTTCAAGGTCTTCAAGACATCCTTCCTTTTCCTTTATCTTTTCTTGAGCTACCTGAAATATTAAACATGGGGTGAGATACAACTCTCTCATTGGATCCCACCTATCTTATGAGTCCTCTTGGTCAAGGTATTTTTCATACTTGAATCTATTCACGAAGTTCTTTTCTCTATTTCACATTTCTTATGATCATATAAGTACGGGAAATTCTAGACCCAATAAATCTCACATAGCGTGTGAGTATCATCATTCAGGTTCATACTACCCAATTTCTACCTCGAGAGGTAACTCATAGACGTGACATCTTTCCCTGGCCACAACTTCTCACACAAGTTTTAACACAGGTAACAATTTCATTAAAAGAAGTTTGATGAGTTAAGTTATTTTTAAGTCGAGACAAGTATTCGAACAGGGAACTCTATAGCAGTATTCAAATTCCCGTAAAGGAAGAGGCCTAAGCCCAATCACTCTCTTTTCATCCAAAAGTATTTAAGAAAAAGTGTAAGGGTCTGTTTGGTTGGGGGGTTTTGGAGGGGAGGGGAGGGGAGGGGAGGTAATATATTAAAATAGGTGTGTTTGGTTCAATTTTTTATGAGGGGAGGGGAGGGGATTGGAGGTAATCAGAATCCCTCATGAAGCATTTTTTTGTTCCCCCAAATTGGGGGGTTTTGGAGGGGAGGGGAGGGAGAAGAGTTATGATAACATGTATTTTTATTATATTGACAAAATTATCCTCACTTTTATTTAATAAAATTTTTAGTTGTCTTTATTAATATTATACCTTAATTTTTGTCACCTTATTATAATTCCTTCATTTTTTTAATGGCAACTTCATTATTTTTATTATTATGATTCAACTTTGTTCCCACGTGTTTTATTCTACTCATTTTTATTTAATATTTTTCTTGTAATAACTTAATTATTTTATAATTTATTGTATTATATTACATATCAATATATAATTGTAGTATGAGTTATAACAATGTTAAAAGTTTTATTTTGAATAAATTTTTTTTTATTTTTATTTTTTGTATTTTTATATCTTCATCTTACTATCATTATATTTGTTTAAATTTTTTATTTTATTTTTCATATTTTAATGTTAATTTTAGTTATCGTAATATTTTTGTTTATAATAATATGGGGACCAAAACTATAATTTTGCCAATTATATATTATAATCGTTGCATTTTTTAAAAATATTTTATGATGATCTCTAATTGAATATTTATATTTCGTCAATAAATTTGTATTTGAGATATAAACGGTAAATATCACAAGTCTTATGGTAAAATTAGAAGGATAAAAAAGTAAATTAGTTTTAAAATACCTCCCCTCCCCTTGTGAACCAAACATATTTGTAAATAAAATACCTCCCCTCCCCTCCCCTTTCATATTTTGAACCAAACATATATGTAGTTAAAATCCCTCCCCTCCCTTCCCCTCCCCTTCCCTCCCCTCGATAAAAATCCCTCCCCTCCCCTCCCCTCGATTGAACCAAACAGACCCTAAGGTGAATCAAGAGTCGTTTACTTACCATGTTAGGAAGACAAATACCCAAACAATGAACTCTACAACAATGCCCAAATAATCGGAGAAGAAGGTATATACCTAATCAACTCTTTTTCTTCCATTTTCATTGTGAAAAGCTTTTTGAAGATGGACAACTTGAAGTTGAATCAAGTGTTTGAAATTTATTATGAAAAGAGTTTTGAATGAATTGGAAGAGGTATTTGACGTTGGATCAAGCACCTGTGCTGGTAAAAATGGTTTGAGAGTTTGAAAATGTGGTGAAAATGGTTTGAAATTGAATTGTTAGTGAAATTAGTGAGTATGGTTATTTACATGTGCAATATTATGAACATGGATAGAGAGATTAACTAATTAAACGGCTAAGACATTACAAACGACTAAACAAATAATCAAGCAATACACTCAGTAATTAGCAAATAATTAATTAAAACTATAATTGATTATTCAATTAAAAATCTAATCAATTTATTCACTACTAATTTAAATTAATCATCTAAAAAAGAATATAATAAAAAGAAATTAAATAAAACCATAAGAGTGCATACATGAACATGGGGTTACATTACGTAAGCAAAAATGAGTCTAAAGGCCTAAAAAAACTAAACATTAATCAAAAAGGGAATAAAAATATAATAAATTAAAAGGAAAAGAAAAAAAAACACACCCAAATAAAGAGGAAAGGGGTGGCGCCCTATTCGGGAGAAGCCAATAATGGTGGTGTACCCAGAGGTGGTGATGCACAAATATGGAGGCTATGGAATGCATTTTTTGATAGTTTCGTGGAGGCACTATGGTGTCGAAAAGTATGGTTCTGTTATGCGTTTTTGTTCGTGTGGAGATGACAATGGTGTTGTGCAGTAACTACATGAGGAAGGTGAGATGTTTATGGTTAGTGTGGTGGTTTGTATTTTTGTTGGAAAATTATGTTGAGAGAGGAAGAGATAAGAGTTTAATGTGTGGAAGTAATGTTCATGGAGTTTGAAAGAAGTTATGGTTTTGTAGGTTGTTGTAGTTTAGAAGAAAAAAAGTATGTAAATGAAGGTTGTTTTATGTAATATATTGGTGGTTTTTTATGGTGTTGTGTGGAAGTTATGTTAGAAGGTTCATGGTTTAATTATGGTGGTTGTGTTTGGTTTTCGAAGGAGAAAGAGAAAGTGCAGATAAGTTCTATTTGGAAGAGAATGAGGGTGGAAAAATAAGGTGGATAAAGGTTTTGAGTTGTAAGGGTTATGTTGGTGACATGAGGATAGGTTCGTGAATGAAAACAAAAATGGTGCCTGAGTGTGTTGGTGGTGGTCATGTAAGATGATAAGAGGGAGAAAGTATGTAGGTTTCTTTTTTTCACGTGCATGAAGAGAGAGGTTCAATGAGAGAGAGAGAGAGAGAGTAGTTCCCTCTTTTTCTGGTGAAAGTGATGGAAACAAAAATCATGTAACTTGAGAGAGCTTCTCCATTAGGGCAGTACGTAGGGCTAGACATTGGTTCGGGCCGATTCGGGTTTGGGTTCAAAACCCAAAACCGTTCTTAATTTCGGGTGAAATACATAGACCCAAATCTCAATCGATTTATTTTTAGTTTTCACAAGTTCGGTTAGTAAAATCGGGTTTTTTCGGATAGTGGAAAATTTAAGTCCAATTTTAAAATCATTCTAATTTTTTTTTATTTGAGATTGTTTGACATAAAAGCCCAAAACACTAAATTTTTATTGTTGTTGGGCCATAAATATTTCATACCCAAAACACAATTAACTTTTAATTTTTATTTTATAAATAACTAACTTAATTTTATGATATATAAAACATTGAATATTTTTAGAGCAGTTTAATCCTTAAAAATTAAACTGTTATACTTTTAAATAAAATTGAATATTAAATTATTCAAATACAAAATTAAACATGAAATAAATCCTTACCTTGAATTTTCTAAATAACATAAATAAAAATCTAATAAAATATACAACATAATATCACAATTAATATAAATAATGAATTGTCTCCGGTGTTTAAATTCATCAATTTCTTCAACATTTGAATTATTTCAAATCCTGTAACATCATAGTAGTCAGAGATATCAAATAAAAACATAAACATAAAAAGCAAAATAAAAGACATGTTTTTTCAGTCAAATAAAAACTTGGTGTCATTTTCCAATAGTTCATCAAAAGACAATAATAACAAAACATTGACATAAATTTTTGCAACCCATGAGAGATAAATCCCTTGATCTTTTATTCTGCAAAAATGGCATATGTCAAACTTCATTACTACACAAATAAACCAAAATGTAAACAAAACAATATCAACAATAATAACACTTCTATTAATATTAATGATAAATTAAAGCTAAAGAAAATTTTAAATTGATAAATAGTAACAATAACTACAATTTTAATGCTATTTATAAACATGATTATACTAAAACTATAAATAATAAAATGGTAAAATACATTAAATTGAAACATAACATTAAAACTCATAAACTCTCTTAACAAAGTGATAAAAATGATAGAATACATCTAAATTGAACCATAACATTAAAACTCACAAACTCTCTTAACAAATTGATAAAAATGATAAAAATACATCTAAATAACTCATAAGAAAACACACCTATGACAAAAGGTTGATCGTACATGTCAGTTTTCGATGTTGTTGGTTGTTCTATGCTAGCTTCTTTTTGCTCATAACCATCCATGTGAAATCCAGAAAAATGAACTTCAGATGAAGATTCCATTAAATCAACAGCTGACTTGGCACCACCCATTAGCAAATACCTGAAAGGAAAAAAAGGGGTTAAAAATTACAATCACAGAATATGATAAAAAAAAATATTCAAGAAAAGACAATAAACATATTAATTATGGATACATAGAGTTTATGGAGGACCTTGCCTGCTACAACAATATAAAACAAAGCATTCAAATCACAGCTTGCAAATATGTGTTTATTGGGTGAAGTCAAACCATGTATTTTATTAAATCCTTTGGCACTTTTGGTCATCACTCAAATATTTTAAAAAGACTAAGAATATTCTTATGAAGATCAACGCACGCATTAACTAAACCAGCTTAAAGTAGCATGTTGTTCTTTTGTCAAACCTATTAAAGTAGCTTAATAGGAGAGAGAAATGGATAAGTAATTTGTCTTTGTTATCTTTGTTATTTTTATTTAATTCTTCATTATAAATTCTGAACCGTTAGATTAGAAACATGAGAGATGACATGATATATAAAAAAGGAGAGGATCCAAATCCCTTAAAGTAGCATGTTGTTCTTTTGGCAAACCACTAGGTAATAGTAAAACTACAATGGTTTTCCAGACCTAGCAGGAACATTTATTTCCTCAAATATCCCAAAATTAAACTCTATAATTACCCTAATAACTCAAATTCATCAAGTAAAAAAATAATTCATTCTCTAATTCCACTTCCTTTATATATATAAAATACATAAAAGGGTAAACAATTAGAGCAGATATCATTTTTCAAGCAGAATCATCAAAAAGTTATATCGAAACTTTCCATAGGACATAGTTTTTATTCTTTCATAACAAACTTTCAACAGAGTTTAGCTCAAAGTGAATTAAACCTCTAACAGACAAAAAATCAAACACCTTCAAAGCAAGGAGAAGTTCAATACAATAAAACCTGCAACCAAAATAAAAAACAAAGAAACTAAATTCATGCTCACCCATTCCATCCCTCTAAGTAACCACATCCCAACTCCCAAACAATCAAATGATTTTTTCACAACTAAATCCAGATCCAACTAAAAGCACACAAAAAACCAAGCAAATACACAGAAAAAGATGGTTGAACAAAGTAGTAAAATGCTGACTCCAAAAAATACCTTATCAGCTTCTTATAACAAGTAACTCGGTTATCAGCTCCTTACACTATACTGACCAGCAAGGAGTTTACACTTCTGAAACAATGAATAATAATTTATAATTAAATTAAGCACAAATTGATAACTCTATAAAGCCAAACAACAACAAAAAGCCAAGCGAATAGTAAAAAAGAAAACAAAAAATTGAATGAGAGAGAGAAAGCTTCTTATCGAGATAACCATGGATGAAGTGACGATGAGGATGATGGTAATGGCTTAAAGCTTGGGGCGAATCAGGATGAGTGACGTTGATGATGTTGGTGGTGGTGGCGACGATGAGGACGGTGATAAGAGATAAGAACCCTAGGAGAAGATAAGGAACATAAAGTACGAGGAAAGATTGAAAAGTAACCCTAAGAAATTGGGTATGGGCCATGGAGAAGATTATGCATTTATGTTTATGTTTTGTGCTTGTGAATCGGTCGGGTCCAGAGTCTGACGGGTCACATATGTATCACCGAACCCGACCGTCTCTATCCATTATTGTCCAACTAAATGCTTTGTGATTACCCGTAAACCGAAGTAATCCGAACCTTTGATCAAAATGTAATTCAGATCGGTCGGATATTGACGGGTGGTTACCGATTATCCACCCCTAACAGTACGTGTCGATTGGTTAATGGGTGTTTATTTAATTAGTTTTTTTTGTTAATTTCTTTTAAAATGAGCAAAATTCCCTTAAGTTAATTTTATTAACAAAAATGAAATTTGAAAAATTAAACTATAATTAAAAATATTTTTGTTTTAATTTTTTTTCAAATAAAAAATATATTGGAATAAACTGAAAATAAATAAAATTGAACGCATGCATCACCAAAAATATAAAACGAATGCATCAAAATGATCTACGCGCAATGAAGTTTAATAGAACAAATAGGAAATGATCAAAATCGTAATTAAAAATACCCGGATAAACAGGCTCTGACTAATAAAAATACAACCGCAAACGGAGTAAGAAAATAAAACGAGCACACCATCACGACCTACACACGACGTAGTTTCGTAAAATAATTTGATACGGGTCAAAACTCAAAATATTTTGCCCGCTAGTTTTACGCACAATGCCGAATCGCTTTTACCGGTCTACATGTAGAACCGCAATTTTATTTTAATTGGATTTTGATCAACTTCACGCAATGCATGAGGCGGTTTAAATAGATAAAAATGCATGAGATGTGATTTTGGTTATTTTTTACTTTTAAATTATATAAACATTGACCTAAGTTGACTTTTGGATTCGGCGGTTGATCTCCTCATTAGGCGTCAAGGATCCCACTTAAGGATCCAGCAGTTGATCACCTCATTGGGTGGTAAGGATCCCACTTAAGAATTCAATGGTTGATCGTGTAACACCCTTCTAAACCCCACGGAAAATATACAAATAATCAGAGTAAAATTTCATGCATTCACAAAAGGGCGTCACACATAACTTTCAAAAAATCAAAAACCATTTGTCATGCTCATTAATACTTATAATAGATAATCATGCTTCTCACAATTTCACTTTGCATGTAGCAGCAGATTCATTTTATAACATAATTCTCTTAACAGAATATTTAGATTCATCACATACTTCAACATTACTTAGGCACCAAGGCCAACATCATAATATTCCAATGAATATAAAAACATAACATAGAATACATAATGTATCTCTAAAATATAAACCAAACGATCGCAGTGTTACATGACCAGAGCATGACTCGACCCAATATAACTAAATTACTAAAGGGCTACACCAACAACGACCACGCAACTACGAGCAGCTCTATTCTCGATACTTGCACGATGTCAGATATGACATTATTCCAGCAGAAGGGTGAGAAATATTATCATAATAACAATGCATATAATCATATATGTACATTAACATAAAAATATGCATACACTACAATCTCACCACATAATATTATAATTCACTCATATACATCGTAATGTACATATGCACAATTTACATCATTACACGTAAACATACACATTCATGTTCCTTCACCATAATTCATCATATAGTATATATTTACACATACATATCTATAACACCAAGCAGATTTATCATGCATATATCCACAATTCACATCATTCCACATAAACATTTACAATTATGTTTATTCATCCAATCACAACTCTCATTCAACAATTCACGCATTCATCATTCTCAATTACACAAGTCATGTACATACACATATGCATAACTTCATACAACAATCATATATTCATGCCATGAGACTCAATGCAACTCATGCCATGTGGTACCAACACTTGTTATCATTTTTCGGTTTTTACATTTAAACTGGGTTCGTCCCTAGACCGATAACAACAAAAGCCCGTCTTCTAAGCTTTCAAACCCACTCTTCTAGGCTTGGGACAAGTCACTAGTCTCCACGAAACTAGCAAGCATTGCCTCTTGACCAAATGATGCGTATGCAATCAACAACCAAATGCACTTAAGACCATTCTCGCATCTTAATCTCATGCATTCTCAAATAATTCATCATATAAGAATTATAACATGATTGCACACACAACACATCATATCAAAGTATTCATACTTTCAACATCATCACATTTATCAAGCAATGCACACATATTCACAATATGTTCCCATGCATTCTTCATAATATTGCATACAATCAAGATGCATTCACAATTCAATACTATCACCACATTTATCAAGCAATGCACACATATTCGCAATATGTTCTCATGCATTCTTCACATACAATCGCATAAAAATCATTATGCATTCACATCATCGTGCCAAACATCAACAAACTTCATCACAAATCATCATGCATTTTTAATCAATTTAAACAATGCATTATATATGCCAACAGGCCACATTTCACAATTGGTTCCATAATCTAGGATTCACGCCATACGGCTACCCACAACACAACATATCACAACAGTACACAAACTATTCATTTCTGATAAGGATGGAACATAATTGAACCAAACAATCAACATTGGATGGAAAACACAAAGAAATAAGAATGATGTCACGCTCGCTGGCTTGCTCGCCTAGCGAACACTCGTTACCTGTTCGCCTAGCGAACAAGCTCACGAAGGCAAACAGAAGCTACTGTAAGGCTTCGCTACCTACTCGTTGGGGCTTCGCCTAGCGAACCCCTCGCTACCTCGCTCGCTACCAGCGAAGAGGGTCAATTACATTTTGTCCAAGTCTGGGACCATTCGCTACTAGCTCGCTACAGCGAACACTCGCGACCTGCTCGCGTAGCGAAGGTGCCAGCGAACGTCTGCGATGTTCAAAACCCCAACTGTTCAAAATCATCAAATCATCACAAAATCAACTGATTCAATTCCGACGAATTCCAGTAGTCTTAGCCTAACATTTCTTGACTAATCTACACAATTTATTCCAGATTTTAACCGTTCAAACATCGACTCTATCGATTAAACTCGTTTCTGCCCTAAAATGGAAAATGGAGAAAAACATCCAAACAATCCAAACAATCCATACATAATCATACACATTGACAAGATAATGATATTTCATACCCTTACCTTGATTAATCGGAAGCTAGAAGTCGTTCTGATGATTCCAAGCTTTTCCTCTATTTTCTCCTCTTCTCTCTTCTTCCTTCTTTCTTTCTCTTCTTATTCCTTTCTCTCTTTTTCTATCCTTTTCTTTCCACTTTCCCTTATATATCCCTCTCTTTTATTTCTCCTCAATATATCTCATCTTATCATTAATTAGAGAAGATCTAGTAAATTCACCTTATTCTACCAGATAGAATAAATCAGTTAAATCCATTAACTCATATAAATTAAATAGATCCAATAATTCATTAAATCAATTAATTAGTACAAATAATCAATTATTGAAAATTAGGCTGTTACAGATCGCCTCATTGGGAAGAAATGATCCCACTTAAGGATCCAGTAGTTGATCACCTCATAGGGCAGCAAGGACCCCATTTAAGGATTTAGTGGTTGATCTCCTCATTGGATGCTAAGGATCCAACTTAGGGGTACAACAGTTGATCGCCTCATTGGTGGAAAAGATCCCACTTACGGATCCAGCAATTGGTCGCCTCATTTGGCAAAAAGGATTCCTCTTATAGATCCAACAATTGATCGCCACATCAGGCGGCAAGGATCCTACTTAGGGATCTAGCAACTGATCATCTCATTGGGCAGCGAGGATCCCACTTAAGGATCTAGCGATTGGTCGCCTCATTGGGAAGCAATGGTCCCATTTAAGGATATATAGCTTTATTGCCTCATTGTAAGGCAAGTATCAGACTTAAGGATTCACTGGTTGATCGCCTCATTGGGCGAAAAGGATCCACTTAAGGATCTAGCGATTGATCTCCTCATTGGGTGGCAAGGATCCCACTTAGGAATCTAGTGGTTGATCACCTCATTGGTGGCAAGGATCCCACTTAGGATTCGAGCGGTTGATTGCCTCATTGGGGGCAAGGATCCCACTTAAGTATCTAACAATTGTTTGCCTCATTGGGAGGCAAGGATCCCCCATAAAGATCTAGCGGTTGATTGCCTCGTCAAGCGGGAAGGATCCCACTTAGGGATCCAACAAATGCTCGCCTCATTGGGTGGTAAGTGTTGCACCCCAAAATTTGACCAACCGGGTCTCGCATTTGGCTCGATGTTTCGACGCATAATCGCATTCGCATCTGCATATCGCATACAGTGCATTTTTCATTTGTATTGATTTTATCAGGGATCGCAGCTCCCGTCTCGTGTTTCAGGTGTTTTTGATCAGTAGAATCGATTTTTGAGATATTTCGGTGCCCGTTTATTTTTACCGATTATTTTTGTGTCGTTCAGTGCTTATTTTGTCCCTCTGGGAATTATTGTGATTTTTCTGGATTTTATGGCATTTTTTAGGGTTTTAAATAGATTTTAGATCATATATAGAATTTTATAGAAATAAATAGCTTTTAAAATCATTTTTTAGGATTTAATAGAATTTTTGATATTTTTAATTCTTTTTAAATCAATTTTTAGCATTTTATAGAATATAATAGATTTTAAATTCATTTTTAGGATTTAATAGGTTTTAATAGATTTTAATATTTTTAAATAATATAGAATAGTTTTGTTAATAGAAATTAATTGTTTTAATTTTAGATATAGAATAATAGATAGATTTTTCTTTTAATAGTCTTTAATAGATATTATTGATTTTCTTTTATAGAAATAATAAGTGAATAGATTTTTCATAAATAGATTTTTCATATATTAGATATTAAATAGGTTAATAGGAATTAGAGTTTTCTTTTATAAATAATAGTCTTTTTTAGAATTTAATATAGGAATTATTAGGATTTTATTAGTGTTAGGTTTAATTAGGTTAATTAGTGTTAATTCTTTTATTTTCATTAATCATTTGCAGTTTTTTAAAGTTTTTTGTATCATTTTCGTGTGGGCCAGGAGTGGAGGCCCAGTTTGAGTCTTTTTGTTCAGCAATTGGGTTTTTTTTGTCCAGAAGGAGTCCATTTGCGCCCAGATGATTCAGCAAAAATTCAGAATATTCCAGCTTTCCCCAGTTGCTTCCGGAAGCTTCCAGAAGGCGCCAGATCATTTCAGTGTTATAAAACCAGCAGATGACACGTGTTGCAAGAGAGGACGGCCCCACCTTGCTTCATCACACACTGCCACGCCATCACCATGCAGAGAGGAGGGACCCACGCGTATCATCACCATCACGCCACATCTCAGCATGTACTCCCTCTCTCTCAGCCACATGTCCACCATGCAGCCCCTCACCGTCCAACTTCGTCGGCCGGCCTGCATGGCCGGCGGCCACCGCCCCGTCGCCGGAAACATCAACATTCCCAGAAACCGCCACCTGCATCTTCTTCCTCCCGTCTTCATCTTCGTCTTCCTCATCACGCCCAACCTCACCGGCGACCACCTCAACCTCACCGCTCCCTCACCAGAAAATCCCTTTCTACCCAGAAACCACCGCCGTTCCCAGAAAAAACTCGAACAATCTTCATCCCCCAAACTCCAGAAACATTCATCCATTTACAAATCTCCAGAAGATCGTTTGCAAGAACCTCATCAAGTTCATCGCGCCAATTTCTCAAAACTTCCTTCATCCTTTCCAGTTATTTCCAGAATTCACCTTCAACAGAGAGTTTCTCAGAAGCTCAACCTTCAACAATGTTTCCAGTTTTTTTTCATCATCAAGCTCATCGTTCATCTCTACAGAAGCGCGAAGGATCTTCTTTGTTCAACAACTTCAAGAACGATTTCCAGAAAGCGAGTGTCATCAAGAATCACCATCTCAGATCTTCAATTGTCGTTTGATCTTCAAGATGCCAATGTTCATCAACATACCACTCCAGAGCTTCACGCGTTCGTCGTTGGTTTTGCAGAAGAGTCATTACGCCTGGGAATCCTCCGTGTCCCTCGTGTTCGTCACAAACCCCATTCAAGGTTCATCAAGGATCTTCCAAGACTCATTAGAACTCCTCCAGATCCACCGGGGTTGCCGTTAAGAGTTAGAGGAGGATGGAATCGAAAGGGTGGAGGGATCAAGATCAAGATGATCCTGTTGATTTGTGTGAAGTGGTGTCCTTTCGTTCTGGCGAAGAAGTTGAATGAGAGAGACGAGAAGAAGGATCACGGCGGCGCTGAAGGAGAGGGAGAAAGAAGGTTTCTAGGGTTTTCAGACCCTGAGAGTGAAGAGAGGGAGACAGAGATCAGGTTGAGATTGGGCCAGGCCCAATATTTTTTTGGTGTTACACCTCCCTCCGTTTTTTGGAACAAGTTCTGGGCCTGGGGCCCTATTGTTTTTTGCCAACGCCTCCAGATTGCTCACACACCCCTTCTGCATTTTTGAAGAGATTGGGCTGGGCCCTTCAGTTTTTTATTTTATTTTTGTGTAATCCCTGTGTAACAGTTACACCCCCAGCCCCATTTTCTTGTATTTTTTTATTATTCGTTTAAAGATTTGAAAAGAAATAGAAAATGAAAAGAAGATATATATTTGAAAAAAATAGAAAAAAGAGTGAAAAGAAATATTTGAAAAAAAAAGAAAAGAAAAAGAATATTATTGAAAAATATGGAAAAATAGAGAAAATATTCAAAAAAGAAATATTGAGAAAGAAAAATATGAAGAAAAAATATGTTGAAAAGAAAAGGAGAAAAAAGAGAAAAAATATTAAAGTGTCGATTTAATATTTTTTAGTGCATTTTCTTTTAGGTTTTTTCATAGAAATTATTTCTCGATTCTAGGGTAGTTTTAGAAGCCCATTTGTTAGGGGGCTCTTTCCGTTCGATTTTTCAAGATAGAATAGGATAGCGTTTCCTAGAAGAATTATTTTCAGTATCGACTCATTGTAATCATTTTTCAGAGATTAATAAAACGAGATTTGAGCTGTGGTCCCGTAGTAGCCGAACTACAGCTGCTCTGATTCTTCGTACCAGACGAAGATATGTAGGCATAGGATGCGATATCCTAGCGAGCACACTAACGACTAACTTTTGTTCTCTCGCGGCTGTGCGATCGAGACTTTCCCGCTGACGACTAATTGAGTACCCTTTTTCTCTCTTGCCCGAGTGCATTTGAGACCAAGCCGTAGCTTTGACCATAGGTTCCCGACCCTGTGAAACCAGTTGTTTTTCTCACTGCTGTGTGAGAATGTTTTGTTTAGCCGTAGTTAGTCTGAACTACGTAAAGCTCTGATCATCCATCCAGTGGAAGTACGTAGGCACAAGACGCGAGGTCTTGGCGAGCCAATTTTCCCCGTAGTCCCGAACTACGTTGACTCTGACTTTCTCTCTTGAGAATACGTAGGCATAGAGTGCGACGCTTTATCGAGTCAATTCCCTTCCGTTTAGATTTAGCAGCCGTAGATAGATTGTTTTGCATCCAGTAGACAACCCAAGCAAGCGTGGATCCCGTCGAGTACGACGGACGTAAGGGGTGCTAATACCTTCCCCTTGCGTAACCGACTCCCGAATCCAGGCTATGGTTGCGATGACCATACCTTTTCCCCGTTTTTTTGCGAGGTTTACTTCGAGCGTTTCCTTTCCCGCTCTGAGGGATAAATAACGCACGGTGGCGACTCTTCTGTCAGCCGGCGCCGATTTTCGCAGTAGCGACAGCTGGCGACTCTGCTGGGGACTGCGATAGTTTCCTAGGGATCCAATGTCCCGAGAGCGAGTCAATTGTGGGATCCAACGTCCCCTAAGAGAGAGTCAATCCTAGCGCTTGTTTGGGGCTTATTTGTCGATATTATCTGTTGCTGTGGGGTGTTACGGGTGTTCTATGATTGAGATAAGCCGGACCTGGGCTCGAGTATGAGTATACACCTAGATATAGTTGCGGAGAAGTAGTAGACGAACCTGTCTGCTGAGCAGGCGCAGTTCCCTACGAAAATTCGCGCTCGGACGAGGTTCTCGCAGAGGTGCTCCTTTCCGGTCCTGAGGATCTGAGGGGAGTCCAGACGTGAGGATTGTCGACTCTGGGAACCGATCAATTGGAAGTTAGCTAAGTGAGGCCTCTTCATGAGATGACGATGCCACTCCTTCTGGGAATCGTATCATTCCTCATGAAAGTCTGTGACGCTGACGACCGCATAGGATGCCGTACCTTGTCAGATATAGGTCCATACCTGTGAGTGGGGGGTTTTTTTTGTGCAGGAAACTTGACTTCCAACCTACCCGTTATTCTGGTCTTCTTTTCAGAGAACGTCTCCGTCAGCAGCGCAGCAGTATTCAGATTTTGTGTGGGGGCTGTGGTCCCATTGTTTGCTGCATTTTGCATATCATATGCATATCAGTGTTGCATTGCATATCATCCTCCAGCTAGTCAGAGCTCTTATCCAGCCGTTATTTTGATTCTGAAGGTGAGTGTTGAAGACGACCAAGGGGTTGAAGCAGATTTGAGCAGAATCAAGTGTCGAAGTCAGCTGAAAATTATTGGTAGCCATGTCTGAAGGCAATTTCCAGTCTCCTAACACCCTGATAGGGTTCACTATGGCGTCCAACCCTCTGTATGATTCCATGGAAGATTCCCCGCAAGTGAACAACGTTGCTGCAGACCAAGTTGTACAGCCTTCTGTTAAGAACCGAGATCGACATGAGCAGTTTGTTGCCCAGAATGAGCGTCCTCCTCCTGTCAACAATCAAGGTGTTGCCTTCCCTGTGATGAATTACCGAAGAGATATTCCAGCAGCTGGGATGGTAGATCCAAGAGCCCTTGACGATGGTAGAAGACTCCGAGTGTTGGAAGAGCAAATGAAAGCTTTGAAAGCCAAAGATGCTGTCAACCTGGATGCTGTAGGCATGTGTTTGGTTCCTGACCTGGTGTTGCCTTACAAGTTCAAAGTGCCGAAATTTGAGAAGTACACGGGAGATAGCTGTCCAAAGCTGCATTTGATGATGTTCTGTCGAAGAATGACTGCGTTTGCACGAGATGATAAGTTGATGATCCATTGCTTTCAAGATAGTCTGACTGGGGCATCTTTGAGGTGGTATATGCAGTTAGAGAGGAATCAGATTCAGTCATGGATGGATTTAGCCAGAGCTTTTCTGAAGCAGTACGATTACAACCTAGACATTGCTCCTTATCGCATGCATTTGCAAGAGTTGTCTCAAGAGATCAATGAACCGATCAGGAGGTATGCTCAGAGATGGAGAGAATTCGCTGCTAGAGTGCGTCCCCCGCTGTTAGACCAAGAGCTGGCAAGCATGTTTGTGGATTCCCTACAATATCCGTACTTCAAAAGATTGCTCGGAATTCCGGCAAGTTTCTCTGACGTGGTAGCATTAGGAGAACGCCTTGAGTACTCCATAAGAATGGGGAAAATTCAGATTACTTCATATGATCAAGCTGGTGAAACTGAATACCCTTGTGACTATCAGAGTGAAGAAGAAGTTGTGATCAACTCAGTCATGCCAAAGGTTGAATATCCTCGAAGCGAATCAGTGAATTTTGTTGGTTCATTATCTTATCAGAGATCAGTACCTCCCGTGGCTTGTTATACTGAACAGACAGCCGTGCCTGGGGCACTCTATCAGGAATCTTATGTCGCTTCCATTGCAAATCAGCGAACTCGTGGCCGAGGTTATCAGAATCAGCGTCAGAATCAGAACAGACCTCGCAACAACTTGGAACGAAGGAAAGCTCCTTTTCACCCAGTGCCTATGCCGTATAGCCAGCTGCTACCGGCTTTGATCCAGAGTTCTTTGGTGGAACCTAAAGCTCTTAAGCCAGTTCCAGAACCGTACCCTCCTGGGTACAATCCCCACGTTCAGTGTGGTTATCATGGTGGCTCTCCGGGGCATTCAACCGAAGATTGTAAAGCATTTCAGGCGAAGGTACAGCAGTTGATTGATCAGGATCGCATTTCCTTTCGAGAAGGATTTCTGTTTGTTCATCCCTAACCGCTCAGCTGTCTAAGCTCGTGACTCGGAAGGTGTTCCCCAGCAAAAGCCAGTGGTTCAGACAGGCAGGCGCCTCAGCAGTGGCAGTTCTCAAGCTTTTATATCATTTGCATTTGTAGTTTCTTTTCTGTTAGTTACTACCTGCTTTTTAACATTGTATGTTTTGAATGGTGATAATAATAAAGTGACTATGCATTTTTCTGAATTAATCATGTCGCTGTCGCTCATTTATGGCATTGCACTGACACTTGCATTTTATTCACTCCATTTTTTTGCTGTGACTAGCAAAGTTAGGAGGGAGGATGATGAAACTGAAACTCATAACCGATGATCATATGCTTTCAGATAAGACCGTACCGATGACGTACAAGGCATTGTTTCAAATTCCCCAAACACTGGAGATATAAGGAGTTAGTCCCTTGTTAACCACTTCGAGCCAGGAAGTAGGAGTTTTTTCGGACTTTTTTTAAACCCCCACATCTTAACCCGGGGCAGGGTAGTTGACAGTTAGCTTGACCGAGCATTCAAGTCTTGCAGAGGAGTGTTGTCTTTCAAGGACCAATCAGTTTACACCTTTCAAAAGGTCAAACCTCACCAATCAGGAGCGAGACAGTTACAATCCTTTCGGAGCAATCAAGGAAACCAGTGTCACACGACTTTGTTCCAAAAGAAAGACAGAAAGAAAGCCCGCTAAGTAAAAAGAAAGAAAAGCTGGAAAGCTAAATACTTAGGCAAAAATTAGGGCATCCCGCTGGACTTCAAAAGAAATCGGAAAAATCGAAAAGAACTCAAAAAGAGTCAGTCCAGGCAAAAATTAGGGAATCAAAAGAATGGAAAAGAGGGGTCAAAAAGAAAATTTTCCCCAACAAATCACAAAGTCGTGTACACAGACACCGAAAGCGAAGAAGGAGTAACTATCACTCTAGAAGAAAAGCTTGTGAATTCCTTAACTGTAGGTCTTACCATTCAACATACCTCTCGAAGAGGCGAGCGCTTGTGCCAGGTTAACTGAACCTTAGGATCGGAGATCATCACGTAGAAGGGGTGGGTACAAATCAAAATTTGAGCCAAATATCCTTTGTTTCACGAACCGTGAACCCGACCACGATACAACCCTTAAAAGACCTAATTGAGGTAGGGTTAGTCTGAAGCGCATTACGATAAGGTTGAGTAACCTGACTCCTTCTTGACTTACTAGTCACATCCTTGTTGTATTTTCACTGACCACGTAAGCACTGCGTTTGAACCTTGGTTCATTCGTCACTCATCATCATATGCATATAAATGAGTGACAGCTCAAAATTTTTTTCAAAATCTGCATAACCATTGCATTAAGATTACCATTCGTGAACAGACGATTCTAATTGCAGGTTAGTAGTTGGCATGAAAGAAATTTCACCAGGGAGTAATCAAACAGGACTGAGTAATTCAGCAGTCTGAACCAGAATGGTGTATGTTGCGAAGCCCGATGAATCAGGGGCATTGACTTCCAGTAAGTTCAGTATCAGCCAGTCTGAGGACCAAGTCCTGAAGCTTCAGTTGAGCAGGGGGCAGTTTGTTTGAGAAACAGTTGATCAGAAGGGAATCTTCTCGAGAGCCAATCAGGGGAAATTATTCAGAGCGCGGAGATTTGAAAGCAGATACTTCCAGTGGATAGTCAGATCGGGTTAAGTCGCTAGAACGCTCATTCAGGGGCAAGTCATCGCAGAGAATGTTGAAATCAACTGGGTTGTTAGGTGTTTAATTGGAGATTGAATTCTTTTGTCGTGCAGATGCCGGGGCAAATATTCTCGAAGTCTTCCCGTAGCAGGCTGTTCAGAGCAAGTATTCCCAAGAGTTAGATTGGGGCAAGTTGAATTGTACTGGGGCAAGTCATTCAAACCCGCTTGTTTATCCCCAGCCAGAGTTGAGTATCGGGGAATCATGTCAATACCCTTATCAAAAACCTGAACCTTTCAAATAAGAAGGTCTTGTTGTCGTTGGATCATTATACTGCAGTTTAAACCTGTTGCGTGTCAGTAACCAGTCGTTCCAAAGTCCAGTTCTCACCTGGCAAATCGGTAACCAGCTCTCGTCTGGCCCACCCTTCCGTAAGCAGCAGTTCCCGTCCTGGTGCAGTTTATTGTAAGCAGCAGTTCCCGTCCTGGTGCAGTTTTATTGGTAACCAATTCTCGTTTGGTCACCGTTTCTTCAAAGTGTTGTATCAGTTCTCGCCTGGTACATGTCATCGCGTAATCAGTTCTCGTGTGTTTTACCCTATGTGTTATACCAGTTCTCGCCTGGTGTACGTCAGCTTTCAGCCAGTTCTCGCCTGGTTGTCTATACTTGTCTGATGTTCAAAAACAAAATCAATTTTCCTAACCCATTTTCCTATCAGTTCTCGCCTGGTAGTCTACCTTTGAATGCTAGTTCTCGTCTAGTATTTCCCATACTTCCACTGTGTACGTAGTCCATGTTTATTCTAAACCAGAAAAAAGCAAAAAACCTAAAGGTGTCTGACACAATATTTCCCAATGACTCGCATGTTGTCATGTTCCCCGATACGAAGCTCGACGGATGCCAGCGCTTCGAGTAATGTTTGAATTCCTTGTGGATGTTGTTAAATCAGAATTGCCACTCTTCAGCAGATGAAAGTTGCTTATTATACCCGGAAGAGTCGAGATTGTCTTTTACCCCGCATCTGAGTAGGATCAGGAGTATCTTCAGCAGATTAAGATTGATATCCTTGATAGTAGGAGCATTTCCAGCAGTGTGCTGCGCGTAATCAACCTCAGTTTGGGTCAATCCCCGCAGAGCGCAATCAGTTGCCAATGGTTTGAAGAAAGCATCCCCGAGCAAAGTTGTCTTTCTTTCCCCAGTGAAGTCGCCAAGCAGGATTGCCTTTTCATTTCTCCAGCAGGACAGTTATCATCAGTGGATTTGATTTCTCGTTTCCAGCATTTATTTTGCTGAGATGGTTCTGTGACTTCAGGTCATCCCCAGTAGAGTTGACGTTTCCTTCGGCATTTATTTTGCCAAGTGGTTTTCAGACCTGGTGTTCTCTGGCAGCTCGAGCCTGCATTAGCATTTGCATATATAGTCATAGCATTTATACAAGCATATAGCATATCCACGCCATCTGGGCATCGCATTTTCAAACAAAACGCATAGCATTTACATGTCGTATAGGACATTGCATCATTTCAAGCATACGCATGTCGAAACATAGACCAAGATGGTTACCTATTGGATTTCGAATTTGTTCACCTGCAGAGTTGTGTGGTTCAGCTTCTCGTCTTCCCCAGCGGAGTGATTCCTCATTTGGTTGTTACGTCAGCATCGAAAAACAACAACAACAACAACAACAAAGATTGACATATATCAGACTTCTGAAGCTGCCCCCTTCGTCAAAATAGGTGCCAGGCAGTTCCATTCAGATTTCCTCAGGAGAATTGTCCTCAAGTTCGCAGTGAACTGTGAGTCGACCAGATTTGATCCCACGAGAGAGATGGGAATCAAGGTGTTTGCTTTACGAAGCGTTATTTCAATACTTGTGGCGTCACACAGGTGTTGAAAAGGAGAAGAAAATTTATCAGGAAATTGACCAGATGTTACCGTGACAACCAAACTTCAGTTTATTGGAAGCTATTTCTCAAGCAGCTTTGATGTATATTCTTGCGGTTGGCAAATTTCAGGGTTCCATTTGTATTCAACCGTCATCTACCTTGAATGTTTGAAGGCTGAGCGCTCTTCACCCACTCAGGTCGAAGCCGCTTGAATAGGGGCAGCTGTTGCACCCCAAAATTTGACCAACCGGGTCTCGCATTTGGCTCGATGTTTCGACGCATAATCGCATTCGCATCTGCATATCGCATACAGTGCATTTTTCATTTGTATTAATTTTATCAGGGATCGCAGCTCCCGTCTCGTGTTTCAGGTGTTTTTGATCAGTAGAATCGATTTTTAGGATATTTCGGTGCCCGTTTATTTTTACCGATTATTTTTGTGTCGTTCAGTGCTTATTTTGTCCCTCTGGGAATTATTGTGATTTTTCTGGATTTTATGGCATTTTTTAGGGTTTTAAATAGATTTTAGATCATATATAGAATTTTATAGAAATAAATAGCTTTTAAAATCATTTTTTAGGATTTAATAGAATTTTTGATATTTTTAATTCTTTTTAAATCAATTTTTAGCATTTTATAGAATATAATAGATTTTAAATTCATTTTTAGGATTTAATAGGTTTTAATAGATTTTAATATTTTTAAATAATATAGAATAGTTTTGTTAATAGAAATTAATTGTTTTAATTTTAGATATAGAATAATAGATAGATTTTTCTTTTAATAGTCTTTAATAGATATTATTGATTTTCTTTTATAGAAATAATAAGTGAATAGATTTTTCATAAATAGATTTTTCATATATTAGATATTAAATAGGTTAATAGGAATTAGAGTTTTCTTTTATAAATAATAGTCTTTTTTAGAATTTAATATAGGAATTATTAGGATTTTATTAGTGTTAGGTTTAATTAGGTTAATTAGTGTTAATTCTTTTATTTTCATTAATCATTTGCAGTTTTTTAAAGTTTTTTGTATCATTTTCGTGTGGGCCAGGAGTGGAGGCCCAGTTTGAGTCTTTTTGTTCAGCAATTGGGTTTTTTTTGTCCAGAAGGAGTCCATTTGCGCCCAGATGATTCAGCAAAAATTCAGAATATTCCAGCTTTCCCCAGTTGCTTCCGGAAGCTTCCAGAAGGCGCCAGATCATTTCAGTGTTATAAAACCAGCAGATGACACGTGTTGCAAGAGAGGACGGCCCCACCTTGCTTCATCACACACTGCCACGCCATCACCATGCAGAGAGGAGGGACCCACGCGTATCATCACCATCACGCCACATCTCAGCATGTACTCCCTCTCTCTCAGCCACATGTCCACCATGCAGCCCCTCACCGTCCAACTTCGTCGGCCGGCCTGCATGGCCGGCGGCCACCGCCCCGTCGCCGGAAACATCAACATTCCCAGAAACCGCCACCTGCATCTTCTTCCTCCCGTCTTCATCTTCGTCTTCCTCATCACGCCCAACCTCACCGGCGACCACCTCAACCTCACCGCTCCCTCACCAGAAAATCCCTTTCTACCCAGAAACCACCGCCGTTCCCAGAAAAAACTCGAACAATCTTCATCCCCCAAACTCCAGAAACATTCATCCATTTACAAATCTCCAGAAGATCGTTTGCAAGAACCTCATCAAGTTCATCGCGCCAATTTCTCAAAACTTCCTTCATCCTTTCCAGTTATTTCCAGAATTCACCTTCAACAGAGAGTTTCTCAGAAGCTCAACCTTCAACAATGTTTCCAGTTTTTTTTCATCATCAAGCTCATCGTTCATCTCTACAGAAGCGCGAAGGATCTTCTTTGTTCAACAACTTCAAGAACGATTTCCAGAAAGCGAGTGTCATCAAGAATCACCATCTCAGATCTTCAATTGTCGTTTGATCTTCAAGATGCCAATGTTCATCAACATACCACTCCAGAGCTTCACGCGTTCGTCGTTGGTTTTGCAGAAGAGTCATTACGCCTGGGAATCCTCCGTGTCCCTCGTGTTCGTCACAAACCCCATTCAAGGTTCATCAAGGATCTTCCAAGACTCATTAGAACTCCTCCAGATCCACCGGGGTTGCCGTTAAGAGTTAGAGGAGGATGGAATCGAAAGGGTGGAGGGATCAAGATCAAGATGATCCTGTTGATTTGTGTGAAGTGGTGTCCTTTCGTTCTGGCGAAGAAGTTGAATGAGAGAGACGAGAAGAAGGATCACGGCGGCGCTGAAGGAGAGGGAGAAAGAAGGTTTCTAGGGTTTTCAGACCCTGAGAGTGAAGAGAGGGAGACAGAGATCAGGTTGAGATTGGGCCAGGCCCAATATTTTTTTGGTGTTACACCTCCCTCCGTTTTTTGGAACAAGTTCTGGGCCTAGGGCCCTATTGTTTTTTGCCAACGCCTCCAGATTGCTCACACACCCCTTCTGCATTTTTGAAGAGATTGGGCTGGGCCCTTCAGTTTTTTATTTTATTTTTGTGTAATCCCTGTGTAACAGTTACACCCCCAGCCCCATTTTCTTGTATTTTTTTATTATTCGTTTAAAGATTTGAAAAGAAATAGAAAATGAAAAGAAGATATATATTTGAAAAAAATAGAAAAAAGAGTGAAAAGAAATATTTGAAAAAAAAAGAAAAGAAAAAGAATATTATTGAAAAATATGGAAAAATAGAGAAAATATTCAAAAAAGAAATATTGAGAAAGAAAAATATGAAGAAAAAATATGTTGAAAAGAAAAGGAGAAAAAAGAGAAAAAATATTAAAGTGTCGATTTAATATTTTTTAGTGCATTTTCTTTTAGGTTTTTTCATAGAAATTATTTCTCGATTCTAGGGTAGTTTTAGAAGCCCATTTGTTAGGGGGCTCTTTCCGTTCGATTTTTCAAGATAGAATAGGATAGCGTTTCCTAGAAGAATTATTTTCAGTATCGACTCATTGTAATCATTTTTCAGAGATTAATAAAACGAGATTTGAGCTGTGGTCCCGTAGTAGCCGAACTACAGCTGCTCTGATTCTTCGTACCAGACGAAGATATGTAGGCATAGGATGCGATATCCTAGCGAGCACACTAACGACTAACTTTTGTTCTCTCGCGGCTGTGCGATCGAGACTTTCCCGCTGACGACTAATTGAGTACCCTTTTTCTCTCTTGCCCGAGTGCATTTGAGACCAAGCCGTAGCTTTGACCATAGGTTCCCGACCCTGTGAAACCAGTTGTTTTTCTCACTGCTGTGTGAGAATGTTTTGTTTAGCCGTAGTTAGTCTGAACTACGTAAAGCTCTGATCATCCATCCAGTGGAAGTACGTAGGCACAAGACGCGAGGTCTTGGCGAGCCAATTTTCCCCGTAGTCCCGAACTACGTTGACTCTGACTTTCTCTCTTGAGAATACGTAGGCATAGAGTGCGACGCTCTATCGAGTCAATTCCCTTCCGTTTAGATTTAGCAGCCGTAGATAGATTGTTTTGCATCCAGTAGACAACCCAAGCAAGCGTGGATCCCGTCGAGTACGACGGACGTAAGGGGTGCTAATACCTTCCCCTTGCGTAACCGACTCCCGAATCCAGGCTATGGTTGCGATGACCATACCTTTTCCCCGTTTTTTTGCGAGGTTTACTTCGAGCGTTTCCTTTCCCGCTCTGAGGGATAAATAACGCACGGTGGCGACTCTTCTGTCAGCCGGCGCCGATTTTCGCAGTAGCGACAGTAAGGAATCTACATAAGGATCCAGTGGTTGGTTGTCTCATTAAGTGGTAAGGATCCCACTTAAGGATTTAGCGGTTGATCTCGTTACAATCGACAATAAAGCTATATATCCTTAAAAGTGAGGTGTCTCATTCAAAACCTTTACCCCATGTTAGTGCGCCCAAAGGGGAAAGAGTGCACCCTATAAACAACTTGTATGTTACAATCGGCAGAGATGCAATAATCGCCTATAAAAATGAAACAGTTAAACAACACTAAAGAAAAGATAATGAAAACTATGCTAACGTATTTAGTGGGTTTGTCTCTCGAATATTTAGCCTTCAGTCCCCATAGAGATTGGGCATGGGGTTTCCTCGCCTTTCTAGAATTCCTCCAGGATAGCTAGTTTCCCCGCTTTCAACGAACCTCCTATTATAGTGTTGATCATCTGATGTGTGGCTTTGTTGTCATCTCTCTGGTGCAACTCTTTGGATTTGTTGGGCCTGGGACTCCTAACATTGTTTTGTCCATGAAAGCCAAATTTTTATGACGAACAGGAGGAGTCTCCCTTCAAATATTTCTTGAGGTGGCCGTATTATTTCACTTTCTCGATTTCCTTCTTGAGATGATAGAAATCCTCAATGTGATTTCCCTTTACCTTATGTAACTTACACCATCTTCCTGGTTTATAACCCACCATGTTCTCCTTAGGAGTAGGCGGTGTAAGGCTATTGTGCAAGTAGAGTGCCTCACACCAAATTTTCTCATGGCGAGTGTTCAAAGGTGTGAAGTTTTCCGTTACTTTACCTACCCTTTGAATGTTAACTTTTCCTTTAGGGGCGAGGTATAGTTGTTATTCCATTGATGGTATGAGTTTTCAGCATTGGGAACACACTCCTTGGCATTGTGTCCCTTCTTTTCAATGTTACTTTCCTCGCCTTTTATGTAGCATTCAGCTCTGGTGACCACTTATGCCAACAACAACACTGACTTCTGGGAGAGGGATTCATTGAAGTGTTCTGCCCTAAGTCCATTTTGGAACACCCCTATGAATATTTATTGGTTTGGTGGAACAACCCTGATGGTGGCCTCAATGAAGCGAGTGATATAGTCCTTCCGCAATTCTAATGGACCCTGGCGTATATTAAACAAATTGGTAAGATACATCTTCTTATGGCAGTTTGCGGAAAACTGGTGCACCAACTTCTTTATTAGTTATTAGTAATTGTTGATAGAGGCATGGGGTAAACCCATATACCACCTGAGGGCGGCCTCTCTAAAAATGTTAGATAGAAACTTGCACTTCAAAGAGTCGGGAGCTCCTATAATGGTCATATGTGTATTGATGGAGACAATGTGTTTGTAGGGATCGATGTGTCCATCAAACTTGGCCAATAAAGAAGGTTTGAAACCTTCAAGAACAGACACCCCCATATCTTTTTTGAGAGTGGTTAGGGGTCCAACAATTCAGTTTCCTCTGAAATGTTGGGATGTTGTTGGCATTTTTTGATGTTCTGGATGTCGTCTTCCAACGTCTAGTTATGGCGGCGTAATTTGTTCATGACAACACGCATCTCCTTTAGGTCGTCGGCATCACCACTTCCGTTGGTACCTTCTAGCACAAAGGATAAAGCTCTTTTATCAACCATAGTTATATGTGACTCAATGTAGGGGTAAAGGGTAACAGCGGGAAGGGTCGTGGTGATAGGAGAATGTGTGGCCCAAGTTAGTTTTACCAGAGCTCTAAGGTGGGATTTGTTAAAGGAAATTTTGAGGGACAAAATTGAAAAGTGTTATATTTAGGAGGACCAAAAACTTATTTAACCCAATAAATTATTCAAAAATTAAGGGTATTATAGGCAAAAAAAAATTATCATTGTTAAAAAAGAAACAATAACTATTAATTGTCTTAATATGTGTAAAAAGTAAAAAAAAATGACATTAAAAGAGGAACAAATGGAGTATTACTTTTGGAGTGGTGAAAAACTTGTGGTATAGAATTGTTGAAAAAGGTTTATTATCTTGTCGTGGTGATATTATCTCGTTCTTTGGAGTTTCTTCCTACTTAAGGGGTGTGACTAAGATTAGGGAGATTATTATGATTTGACATTCAGTAGTATGGACTACATGGAAATTCCAAAATAATTTTATATTTACTGGTAAATTACTAATGAAGAAGGACATGGAAGAATGTATTTTGATAGATCACATACTTAATAATGTATTTTTTTCTAATTGTCTTGTGATCACATACTTAATACTAGATGAGGACATACTAGACATTGAACCACTTAATGTTGATACTAGTTCTGCAAAACCACGTGTTTCTGCAAAATAACCTGTTAATGTTGATCCAACTAGCTTTGATACTACTACTGTCAGGACTTTCATTGGTGCAAAACCAAAAGTGTCTAGGGCTACTGTCAGAACTTTCATTGGTCCAAGTCCAAAATTTTCCAAATCTACTATAAAACCAATGTCAAGTGATACCAACAAGGAAAAAGGTCAAGCATCAAGTGATCCTATAAGTTACCAACTTATACCAACTAAACTTGTTTGGTCTTTTATGTTTATTAGCTTGGTAACATTATGCTGTCATAACAGGTGAAAATAATGATATCACCAAGGAAAAAGGCCAAGCATGTTGAACTTCAAAAAATAAAGAGTGATAGACTTATGACTCTGAAAACACGTGACATTGTGGGACTTGGGAGGGATGCAGAGGATCCATTTGTGATTCCTGAGGAAGACACAAGTGTTTTCAGTTATAGGGGGAAGAAGATTTGGAATGACATCCAGAAGAGCTTGACTCAGTGAATTTATGCTATGAAATATGTTCTTTTTTGGAACTTATGTAATATGAAACTTAAGTACTATTTTGATTAGGGCGTCGGTTTTATGTAATATGAAACTTATGTACTATTTTGTTTGGAACATCAATCGTATGTACTATGAACCTTATGAACTATTTATGTTATGAAAGTTGTAGTTTGGAACACCAATCTTGTCAATTATTGTCATCAATGTTTTGTATTATGAAATAAGGTATGGTAATTGACATTATGTGCAGAGTGCAGTCAAGTTACAACCAATTTATGTCAAATTGTGCAAAATGGTTATACTTATCAACAATACAAACTATTTCAACACCTTTCATTAACAATACAAACCAAAAATACATCACATTTCTTAACAAAACAAACTCAAAGTGCACATTAATCAGTTCAATACATTGCAAGCTATTCATTGACATTGCAAATTCAATCAAAACACAACAAATCCAACAACTACATTTCAAAACCAAATACACATTAATCATAAAAGACGTTGCAAAACACAACATCTTCAAGTTTCCATGAAATTTCTTTGTTTTCAATTTGGTCTTCAAAATTTTGTTCTTCTTCCTTGATTCTTCGTACAAGGTCTTCATAGATGCCATAACTTCTACCTCTGAGTTCACAATGCTTCCATCTTCATTTTCAAATTTTGCTCTAATTTCTTCATCCCATATGAAAAAATTACACGTATCAGCACTCCTCCAATAAGGACATCTTCAAAACAACTTTCCTTTATTCGATCCATTCTTGCATTGGTACGAAAGCATACGAACCTTACACCCGCAAAACTTCACAACGCGCGATTTAACAGAAACAGACGACATTAGATTAGATAATATGAACAAACTGGAAGAAAAACGAAGAAACTTGGCTGAAAGTGAATGAAGCTTTTAGGAATGAAGCAGACCAGGATGAACGAAGATGAAGAAAAAAGCGAAGTTGAGGTGAAAAAGAATCAGGCAATGAGGAACGAAGCATATAAACAACTAATTTAGGTCAAAATGAAAATGAATCAGCTTTAAATTGTGGCATTTTACACGCTATCATTCATGAAAGTAAAAAAAAAATTAATCCACTTGTCTTGCCACTTAAGCACCTGATAGTGACATTTGACATTAAGGACTTATTGTATGGACGGAAAATTTTAAAAGGGATTAAAAATGAAAAGTGTTATATTTATGAGGACCAAAAATTTATTTAATCCAAATTTATTTAACTTTTTTCTCATTGTAATAAATGACTAGGAATAATTTTGACAAAAGTACAATCAAAATAACTTTAGATTTTAAAATGACACTTGAAAAGAAATAATTTTTTTTTCAAAGTGACATTTAAAAAAAACGGATGGAGTAAATAAATAAGAGACAGATTCTAGAGAACACGTCACACAACCCACAAGAAACATTAGCCGAGTCAAGGATAATTAGTTTTTCAATTCTCTTAGATGAAAACTTATCTTAAAAGAGTGGTGAAGATAAAGCTATAACTTTTGATTGTCTTATGTTAAAAGA
The DNA here is from genome assembly GCA_963859935.3 of Lathyrus sativus. Classification (NCBI taxonomy): domain Eukaryota; kingdom Viridiplantae; phylum Streptophyta; class Magnoliopsida; order Fabales; family Fabaceae; genus Lathyrus; species Lathyrus sativus. The sequence continues at coordinate 28,178,240 of OZ012740.1, read as the reverse complement.
GTTGTCAAGAAAAAATTATCACTTTTGAGAGAGTCCAACTACATCAAACCTTTTAATTCTCTTAGATGATAACTTATCTTAAAAGAGTTGTCCAGAAAAAACTATAACTTTTGAGGGTCTTATTTCAAAAGAGTTGTCAAAAAAAATTATCACATTTGAGAGAGTCCAGCTACACTTGATCAAATCTAATCTAATAGAAAAATATCTACCACTTAACACCATAAGCAGCATAATAGACATCCTTCTCCCGAAAACACCAATGTCAAAGATCAAACTCCAAAGTAAATATAGCAATACCATTATGAATTATGAATTACATCTATATATGTTTAAAAAGACTTACTTGACTGTCCAAAAACATAAGTTACATCTTCAATTCTTCATGATATCCAAATTATATTATAATGAGCAGTTAAGCATTACAAAATCTAATCCATAATAATTACTCATTTTAAATTTATAACCACTTTGTCAAGTCTAATTAAAATTCTCAGGTGGTAAGACATTGCACAACTGTAATAGATGTGAACTAAAAATGATTTTTGGGTCAGATTATAAATATTTATAAAGATAAATGGCAAATTTAATATGAAGAAAAATATGAGGTATTTGAAACTAATTCTTCATTATTATTAGCCAATAAAATGTGAGGGCGTCTAAATTTGTCCATAAAACCCATGATTTTAACTAGGAGTATTTAAAAATATAATTAACTGAATTGTATATTTAAATTGAACTGTAGTACACTATGAAAAAAATTGAATCATTTAAATATTAATAAATTGAATAATTTAATTAAAACAATTCAAATTCAGTTTAAAATCACTTCAGAACCAATTTTCTTTTATAAACAAGTTAAATTATATAAATTATATAATTTTTAATAAAAAGAATAAAAAATTAACGGAAAGTAGAAAAAAGATTTTGAAAATTTAAAAAAAAGTTCAAGAAAAAATATTTTTTATTTTCTAGAAAAAACTAATATCAAATTTTGTCCGAAAAATCGTTTTTCTCGAAAATGCGAAATATCAATTTTTTTCGGAAATACAATAAATCGATTTTTTTTCAAAAATACGAAAATAAAAACTAGTTTTTTCAGAAATACAAAAAATCTAGTTCTTTCAAAAATATGAAAAAGTTGAGTTCTTTCAAAAATATGAAAAAGTCGAGTTTTTTCGTAAATATGAAAAAGTCGAGTTTTTTCGAAAATATGAAAAAGTTGAGTTTTTTTCTTAAAAGTGAAAACATCGAGTTTTTTCCGGAAATATGAAAAAATCAAGTTTTTTTCCAGAAATATGAAAATGTCGAATTTTCTCATAAATATGAAAAAATTGAGTTTTTTTTTTCAAAAATATGAAAAAGTTGAATTTTTCGAAAATATGAAAAAGTCGAGATTTTTCAAAAATATGAAAAAGTTGAATTTTTCCAGAAATATAAAAAAAGTCGAGTTTTTTCAAAAATATAAAAAAGTCAACTTTTTTCAGAAATATGAAAAAGTTGAGTTTTACATAAATATGAAAAGGTTGAGTTTTTTCGAAAATATAAAAAAGTCAAGTTTTTCAGAGAAATGAAAAAGTCGAGATTTTCAGAAAAATAAAAAAGTTGAGTTTTTTCGAAAATATGAAAAGAAAAATTTAATATTGATTTTTTTTAAAAAAAAATTTTCGAGTTTTTTTGAAAATACAAAAAGAAAATTGATTTTTTTTCAAAAAATCAAATTTTTAGAAACACGAAAATTTAATATTTTTTCAAAAATACAAAAAATTGATGTTTTTTTTGGAAATCTAAAAAAATAAGTTCTTTTTTAAAAATATGTAAAAATTAAGTTTTTTTCAAAAAAACGAGAAAGCATTTTTAAAAAAAATACAAAATATGAAAAAAAAAATTGAAAATAAATATTTTGAAGAATATTATTTTTAATATAAAGAAGTTTAAATTTTTATGAAGTTAAAAAATTTGGTTTTAATAGAGTTTTAAATATATAATTGATTTAAAATTGTAAACTGATTAAACTAGTTTATAAATATAAACTAGTTCTAAACTAATTTTTAATTAAATTGTAATCATTTTAACAGTTAAACAGTTAACTGAATTTTTATTGAAATGATTATTGGAAACTGAATCAACATAAATATGATTCGGCGTTACAATACACTTCATGAACCACGGACACTCCTAAATTCAACCAAATACAGCAGACACCTAAAACTGATTCTCCTTTCTTAGCAAAACTACGATGTGTAAATGCTTGTGTTTTGTACACAACCTTGCTATAACTAATAACATAGCTCTTGTCATAAAACAAAATGATAAACCAGCTTTTAGAAATTCGTATCTTTAGCTACCCTTATAGAAACTAGCATTCTAGTTAAGCCATGGCTGATTCATAAGGACAAATGAATGACATGAAAATTAGGAGAGCTAAACTGGAAAATACACTGTTTTAGAGAAGGGGGAAAAAACATTCAGTTGTTGTAGATAATAACTCAACATTTTCTAACAGTTACATGCCACTGCCTTCTCTTTGCAAACCTGCTTCACCAGAGAGTCCTGTTTATTTTATCAGAATCATGTCTGTATTTTATCATGAAGGGTGATCACTAAGTTATGTGCATCATCTAGCAATTTCAAAACATCAAGCTGTCCTGACATGCTATTGCATTCCCTAATGATCTCATCCATGCTGCTATACTTTTCAATGATCAACTTCCTCCTCTGCAATACCGAAGCTGCTATTGCATAAAGCAACAGATCATCGGTCGGTGGTGCACGCTTTCTAACTTTGTTCCATGTAGAAATCCCAATACCTGCCCTGACTGCAGCTTGATCTGCCCACATTACTTCCCAAAGGCAAATAGTCTGTTCAAATGTCAATTCCCTTCGAAACAGTACCACCACCATCCTATACACAAAGAAGCAATCTTCAGCCTGAAGCTTCTCCAAATGCTTAAATAGATGGGCATCTTTATACTTGATTATTTTGGCAACTAACTCTAGTTGCCTCCTTATACCCACCTCATCCAGCCTAAAATTTTGCCGTGCCTTCTTCATGAATCCAACGAAACACCAGAAAGCCTCGTGATCCTCTGATATAATACTAACTATAGGAGATAGCAGGTCACTCATACCTTGGCAGTAGCCAATTTCAGGGTCATATAGTGCATATGCTTCAAGAATAGCAACTAGTCGGGCAGCATGGAAGATCCTGCCTGCCTCTAGGTGGCCATAATCCTCCAAGCCAACAGCTTCAGCAGTACGACGTGCCACACTGTCTGATACGGCCGCTTGAGAGGGATAGTGTGACATCCAGTCTGCATTAGCACGTAATGCATCAAGTCGGATAATCCGTTGCCAGGTGGAGAAGTCTTCATTAGTTGGTGGCTTCAATGGAACTTTTTCTTGCGAGAGAGAAGAGACTTCTTTGGTAGCTTTCACAGGGTTGTTATCTTCCTGAACATCATCAGGAGGAGCTGTTTGAATTACTTCAGGACCTTCAGCTGAATCCTTGGTGATTTTCATGGGGTTGTTGTCTTCCTGAACATCACCAGGAGGAGCTGTTTGAATTACTTCAGGGCCTTCAGCTGAATCCGTGGTAGTTTTCATGGGGTTGTTGTCTTCCTGAACATCATCGGGAGGAGTTGTTTGAATTACTTCTGGACCATCTGCGGAATCCTTGGTAGTTTTCATAGGGTTGTTATCTTCCTGATCATCATCCGGAGGAACTGTTTGAATTACTTCAGGAGATTCGGAAAAATCTGAATCCAGTAAAGATGCATCAGCCTTGTTGACATTAACATAATCATCTCCTTCCAATGAGACAATGAATGGATAATCCGAAGATTCAGCGTCTGGACTCCTGTCCTGACTAGAGAGAAACTCCCTGGCACTGGCTGCATCATCAGAACTAGAAGAACCAGAATCTTGAACAAGACTTCCATCACCTCCTTCATAGCTAATTTCACCAATTTCATTTAACTTACGGGTTTCATTACTTGCTTTTACAAGTTTCCTGCATTGTCGACGGAGTTTTTCATATTCTTTTCTGCATTTAAAGATTTGCCACAAAATCAACCAGATGTTAACACCCACTCCCACTCAACATAAATAAGACAAAGGAAAAGTAAACAGAATATAGATTTGAAGTACTGATCATGCACATAGATATATAAAAAAATTGAGAATGAAACTAGTATATCAACCTATTTTGAGTTCTCAAAGCATCTCTTTCACCCTTTGTGCTGTTAAAGTTATACCTGTCTAAGTCATAAAAGGGTAATCAATAACTGTATAAAAGAAAAAGTTAAAACACAAACAATAAAAAATAAAGAACAAGAAATCCTTAACCTTCCTAATGCCTAACATGGAGGAAAACACAAAGATTATATGTTAACTTAAAGATAACTAAGATAAGATTCATTACAATTATGCAAGAGTGAAGATTATCTAGAATCTAGAAATGAAATAAAAAGAATGGCATGCTTACACTCCAAGTAGGAATGGCCAGACTTCAGCTCTTATTCTGGGACCAACACCCTGCATCAGATATTTATACGCATTAAATTCCAAAAAGAAACGAAAGATACACAATTTTAAATTACAGGTGAATGAAACAGGTAAATGAATTGGTAAACTCACTCCACTGCGCACTCTTTTCAGGAGCTTAATTCCACCATCACGCAGTCTACCATCTTCTGTAAACAACATTTTCCATTGCTGAGGTGAAAGGGCATGTTTTCTTTTCCTGCATGATCATGGTGATTTAAGTTGACCAATTAGTAAGAGTAAATAAAAGCACTTTGTTAAGCTGTTTTCTTGTGTGATACACAGATTTATTTTTTTACTTTTTCAAGCCTATTATGGCCTTAATACATTTTATTTCGTTAGAGTTTGTGATTTTTGAGAGAGACGCTTCATACAGAACTATCTAAATTTCTTAGTGATGAAACAGTAATTTCGTGTGTTAGAGCTATCTGCTTCAATTTATCTAACTAACTACTTATAGATAAGTGTTCTGCCAATTACATGTGGCGAATTTTCACACCCAAAGGACAAACCTCTGTATTTCCCCCAAAAGAAGATAGACTAACCTCAACATATGATACATTAGCAGCTATTTACTAGTATAATTATGTTTTACCAAGAGAGGAAGGAACCTATGTTCTCCAAGTAAAACAATTACAAGGATGTTAACATAAATAGGAAAAGAATACAGGTTTAGTACTAAAACTCAGCATTTCTTAGTTATTTACAAAATCCAGAATACTAAATAATTCCCCCTCAAACAAGTACTGCATGCATCAGCTCCGTAGCATTAACCATCACGGCCTCTCTTTTTTTGTCTGCAGACGAAATGGTAATAACTGTCACATCCTTTTACATACAATAAATTTAATTAGGCCCAGAAAATATCATTCTTAAGTGCCCAAATGAACATTAAACAAGCTCACAAGATATGCCAACACAGATCTTTCTTTTCAAGCTCAAAATATATAAAAATTTGTTGTTGTAGTGTTTTCTTTGATTCAAAGGAAACACTGCAACGACGGGTTTTTGGATATCAATCTGGATCATCATCAAGTATACCATCATCTAGCAACAAATAAAATCCTAATGAGAGGTAATTTCGTGGCAAGCAACTGATTTGAATTAGAGATACAGTTAAAGGACCTCAACAATAACAAAAACCAACAATCAAGATCTTAATAGAACTTCAAATCCAAGGACTTTACAATTTGAAAATATAAAGAAACCAATGATAATCTTCGTCAACAACAATGCAAGATCCATTTTCTATTATCACCGTATCTTAACCACTACTTCATCATTCACATGAATCACATTATTTTCCTTTTCTAAAAACAATAACAAGAACAAAGCGATATAAGTACAAAATAGAGAGATCTAGCTCGAATAAATAGAAAGCAATAAAAAACTGAGTTGAAATAGTGTTGTTAGGGTTTTTCGAACATCTCTAATCTAATTTTCTCTTCTCTAGATTTAATTACCTACTGGCACCGTAGAAAATGACAGCGACAATAGCGACGCCGGCGAGGGCCGTGAAGACAACCGCCGGAGTAGAGTTCGTTTGCGCGGCGGCCATAAGCGAGAATCTTCCTTTGCGGCCGGTCTTCGCACCGGCGGCAACAGAGAGAATGGCAGTTGTGTCGGTGTTGGTATTCAAATGGGAGGATGTGTTCATCTCATCTCATGGATGAGCAATTGAAATTACGCTAATGCCCTTTTGTTTGCTGCCATTACTCTCGTTCCATTCACCTTCCAAGTTATTTCTGACAAAAGAGGGAGAAAGGAATGAAATGGAAATTGGAGAAAGAAACTAGAAAATCTCACGTTCGTGATGATTACGCATAGAAGAAACTACTAAGCATTTTAGTTTTTTTTTTCGGTTAAAAAAATGCAGTTTTTCCTTTTACATTATTAGGAACTAATAAGGTAATTGTTCAGTTGAGAAGGGGCAAAATTGACTAAACACGCCACGTTATAAATATTTCAAAATAGTTGCAGGCCGTGAACGAGATCCATGTAATTAATCATAAAGCTGTAGTTTATAATTAATCATAATATTTAATTAGTTATTTTCTTTAGAAATATGTGAGAAAGTTATGTAAAAAATGTACATGTATATTTTCTTACAAAGTTTAAAGTACTTCTGTTAATATGGTACAAGTCTTTGGTCATGTTATAATTCATTTGTGTGTTTTATTCTAATGAACTTAGTCAAATTATCTAGCGTAAGATATATTTCATTAATTTTTGGGTGACTTTTATCACTAGCAAGAAAAACATGGATCCCATCTCTATCTTCTATCCAACTGCATCCTGGACTCTTTTGCATTCTCTTATCATTCATTAACTCTCTAGTTTTAGCAAGATCATGCCATCTTCCTGCAGAAGCATACAAGTTTGCTAACATAACATAGTTTCCGGTGTTATCCGGCTCCAATTCAATGAGTTTTTCGGCTGCAATTTCACCTAAGGATACTTCCTTATGAATGAAACAACCTCCAAGTAGAGCACTCCAGGTGACTGAATCGACTTCCATTGGCAGGTTTTCGATAAGTTGATATGCTTCGGCGAGCTTCCCTGCACGACTCAAGAGGTCGATCATGCATGTATAATGCTTTAATGTGGGTGTGATGTTGTATTTTTTCATCAAATAAAAGCATTCATAACCAATCTCGATTGATCCTGCGTGAACACATGAAGAAATGACTGATAGGAAAGTTACATGGTCTGGTCTAACTTTGTCAGCTAACATTCTGCGAAAAATAGCAATTCCTTCTAAGCCGTGTCCATGCATGGCATAAGCGGTGAGCATAGCATTGTGGCACACCAAATTAGGGTTTGATATCTTGCTATAAACTTCATGGCAGTGTTTAATACTCCCGCATTTTGCATACATGTCTATTAAGGCAGTTCCGATGTGAACATCGGAGTCGTACCCTGCTCTAATGGAATGTGCATGGACTTGCTTTCCTCGGTGGATTGTCGCCAACTTGGAGCATGCTGCTAAGATTATTCCAGCTGTGTATATGTCAGGCCTCAAATTTGAAACCTGCATTTCATTGAACAATCGTATTGCTGAATCATATTGTTTATTTTCCATAAGGCCGGCTAAAATACTATTCCATGTATACACATTAGGCTCAAAACCACCCCGTTTCATTTTGTCAAGAAGTTCTTCAATTTTTTCAATTTGATTAGACCGAGCATAGCCAGATATTAACACATTCCATGTTGATGCATCTCTTTCACTTATTTCATCAAATGCCATTTGAGCAGCTATAATGTCATTGCATTTACAGTACATTTCAACCAAAGCTCCGCCGACAAAGCTGTTGGACTGCAGACCTTTGGCAATTGCAATGGAATGTATCTCTTTCCCTTGTCGAACAGAAGCTGTATCAGCACATCCAGTAAAGATACTTCCAAGAGTGAAGGAATCCGGTTCAATTCCTTCCATCAATAAATCTCGAAACAACATCAGAGCTTCATCAAGCATGAGATTATCCACATAACCTGATATCATACAATTCCACGATATTCTACCCCTCTCCATGCCTTCTCGCTCCATCCGATCAAATAATTCCTTTGCCTTTATGATATTACCATTTTCTGAATAACCAACTATCATTGTATTGTAAGATGCTGCACTTTTCCTCGCAAACTTGGAAAACATTTCAAAAGCATTTTTCATATCACCACACCTTCTATACATGTCCAATAATGCATTCACAACAAAACTACTGCGGAACAAATCATGTCTAACAACGTAGCCATGGAGTTCTTTCCCAAAGCAAAGCCATTTCATCCTAGCACAAGCAGGTAGAATGCTCGCCAGCGTCTGAGCATTTGGTGCCACCCCTACTCCCACCATTCTAGAAAACAATTCAATTGACTCAACATCATAACCATTACTCGAAAATCCTCCAACAACCGCACTCCAAGTAACAACATTGGGTTCCAACTCACTCAATGACATGTTTTGCAAGAGATCCAACGCCTCATGCACCATCCCATTGGTGGCACACGCGGTTATAATCGAATTCCAAGAGACACAATCCTTTTGCGACATTCCTTCTAGAACTTTCTTAGCCTCACCTAAGCCCCCACATTTACCATACATATCAATCAAAGCATTCCCCACATAAACATTAGTAACAAACCCAAGTTTCAAAACCATCCCATGAAGTTGCCTACCTAGTTCCAAATCACCAAGACCACAACAAATGTTCAACACAACAGGGAACACAAAAAAATCCAATTTTTCTCTCGACCCATCACATAACAATTCCTTAAAAAGCATAAAAGCTTTTTGAAACAACCCCGTGTTAAGATGAAGGCGTATAAGTGCAGTCCAAGAATGCAAGTTTTTAAGCGGCATTGTGTCAAACATGTGGCAGGCATCTTCAAAAGATGAGTTGGTGGAATACATTTGAAGTAACTTGGTTTGAACAAAATGGTGGTTGTGGAAGCCAGTTTTGATGGAGTGGGAGTGAAGTTGTTTTCCTAGAGTGAGAGGGGAAGATTGGAGAATGACAGCGTAGGTGGTGGTGGAAGTAAGTGGGTGGTTGTTAAGAAGGGTTAGTTGCGGGATTATGTTTGAGGATTGGAGGTTCAAATTGGGTGGTTTTGTTTGGTTTGTGAAAGAAGTGGGAATTGGTGGGTTTGGTTGTGGTGGGCGTGTGAGGGGTTGTGAAAGCAGGGTGTGCATTTTAGACGATGGAAATGAAAGTTACAGAAAAGGAACAGGAAAGCAACTCCAGAAAGAGTTTCTTAAATCGGTTAGATAGAGTGTGGATGTAAACTTGGAGGCATCATAAACTCAACTTTTAATTCCCCACCCATCTATTTTATATTAAGTGTTGTTACTAGTAAGAGTTATAGTGACTAGTATTGATAAATAATAATTAATATTATATTCAATTTTAAAAATGATAATATCTGATCTGATCAGAAGGGGATCACGGGCTGGCCACACTCTGATGGACTGCTACATGTTCGCCGATGAGGAGGTGGAGAAGGGGGGTGTACCTGCAAGACACTCCGATGCCAAAGTAAGGAATTGGACAAAGTGTGAGCAAAGTACAGAAAATGGGGTAAGAAGTGAATACATGACCCTCTTGAGGAAGAAGGTATTTATAGAGAGACCCCAGCGCTGGGCCAACGGTCACTTGTGTTGAGCTGGATGGCCAGACTCAACTCAGGTGACTGCTAGGGCTTACGTGGCGTAGTGAAGACCAGGACGTGGTCTTCGCCCTAGTCCAACTGTCTCGTGGTCTCCGGAAAGTGGGTTTGACCTGCTCTTTCGGAGGTGGGCAGTTGGTTGGTGACGTGTCCCCGCGGGGAGGGGGGGAGCACGTGCACAAGGCACGTTGTTCTCCTGCGGAGGTGAGCTCGTGGGATTCCCGGGCGGTGTGTGGCTCTCCCCGGGGGGGAGGGGGGAAGGCACACGAGAGCGGAGAAGACGAATCGCCATGCCCGTTGGCAAGGGGATTCGGCCCGGGGAAGTTGTTCGGTCCGGCTAAGGGGAGCGCCGAGGACGCTTCGAGGTGCGCCGTCCCGCTTGGCAGGGGGCGTATCCTGCTCGACCGATGGGGGTGTGTGCGCCCGGTCAAGCTGTTCGGCTTATTGGGCCTTGTGCGTTATTGGGCTGGACCGCGAGACTGGGCCCAGACCTGAACAAGAGCCCCCCAAGTCGAAGCTCTGTGGCGAAAGAGCGAGGACTTAAGGTCGTTGCTTCGGGAAAAGAGGTAGCGAGGCGGGTGACTTGTTGGTCTTGGGTCCGACGGGACGCGTGCCCGTGCGAAGGTCTTCCTGTCGTCGGGAGAGCGGGGCAAAGGCACATGAAGGGACGCGATTGTTAGGTTACCGCCACGTGTCACGTGCTGAGTGGGTAGTATGGCAGCTACCCTAGGACACTCAAAGGCCTAGTGTCGCTTCGAGTTCTGCGCCGGGTTATAAATACGGGGGCCCCCGCGCATTTTTTTACTTTTCACCCTGCTTTCTTACCTGCGAAGCTCTGTGACTCCTCCCCGTCCGCCGTTGTTGTGAATCGTCGTCGCGCCGTTAGTTCTGCACCCCGTTCGCCGCCGTCACAAGTGAGTTTCCTTCTTCTCTTCTTTTATTTCCTCCGTTTGATTTAAGTCTGTGGTCGGGGCGCGATGAATGCCCCGAGGAGAGGCGCGAGTATCCGTCGTGTCTGGCGGTTTCTTTTGGGTTTGTTTGGATGAAGGCCCCGGGAGGTTCGGTTGTTCCGGTGAAGGCCCCGGGGACGGGTGCTTTCTCCGATGAAGGCCCCGGGGACGCGTGCCTTTTCCGATGAGTACCCCGGGGAGGGGCGATAGGTTAGCTTTTGAATGCCCCGGGGAGCGTCCCTCGGGGACCACCCGCGCGCTCGTCTTTTGCTCGCTCGCTCGTCGTCGTCGCCCTTTCACTTGACCTGCGGTAGAAGGGTGGATTTGATCTTGGCTATCGAATTCACCGTTGTCCTCTGCTTTTCAGGTGTACATGTCGGCCTTGATACCAGGGACGATGGTCGAAGACAGTGATCCCGAGATCCCAGATTTCGACGAGCGGGTCCTCCCCGTCGAGGAGTGGGTGGCCGAAGAGCCGTTGTCCACCCCTTCTTGCTTCACGTCCGATGTGTCCGGCGCCTACGCTACCGTGGAGGATCGGGTGGAAGGGGAGCCGCAAAACTGGCAGGTGTATCGTCCGAAGGAGCATCATCGTATCTACTCGAGGTATGGGCGGCGGATGTTTCTCATGCACGAGATCTACTTTAAAGAGGCTCGGCTCAGACTGTCGTTCTCCGCCTTCCACTTGGGCCTTTTTGACTGGTTACGTTTGGCCCCGTCCCAGCTGCATCCCAACGCTCTGGCCTTTATCCGCGCGTTCGAGGTGGTGTGCCACTTTCTCGATGTGGAGGCCACGGTGCCCTTGTTTTTTCGCATCTTCCACCTGCAACGTCAATCGGTGAATGGTCGTCAGGGATGGGTCTCGTTTAAGCAACCGACCAAGCTCTTTAAGACGTACAGCGACTCTGTCCGAGACTTCAAGGGTCGGTTCTTCCTCGTGAGGCCGATCACCCAGGAAGGTTCAGACACTCTTTTTACCGAGGGGGAGCGAATAGTAGATGGCCAGCGGTTCCTCGCGTGGCTCCCCAGGGTACATTTACTGTGGACCTCGGAGCACTTCAATCGCGGTACTGATCGGTATATAGTGCGGGCTGGGACTCTCGACGAGAGGGACATGGCCGCTTATATGAAAATAGTGGCCTTTGTGCGGGATCTTCCTCCGTCGAAACTGGTAATGCCTGACGGTCGGTATATCCTCGACGCGCAGGGGAACGTGCGAATGAAGAAAAGGCTGATTAATACGAGGACCCTACTCGGTTGTGCCTCAGGGGCGGACGCTTTGGAGTACCTAGGTAGGGATGTTTCGTCTTTCTCGTGATCGTATGTTTTGTCCGTTGCTGACTCTTTCTGTTTTTCTTTTGCAGCGAACATGTCTTCCGTCGAAGAGCGGGTGAAGAAGCTGCGCGCCTCAAGGGCTGCCGCGGTCCCGAAGACGCGGGTGAGCCAATTGGTCGGGCAGGAAGCCGTGACGCCGGGAGGCCAGAGTTCGTCTTCTTCTCTCTAGGAGAGCCAGTCTCCTACGTCTCAGGGAGCTGCGAAGAGGCCAAGGTCCGAGGAGCCCAGTGGCCTGATTGACCTGACGACTGGTTCAACCGAGGAGGGCTATGTCGTTCCGTCGTGCCATCAACATTTGGGTTATTTTCACGGGGCCCGGTCTCCTACTGTCTCTGCTGGCAAATTGAAGGATGTCTGTGATGCTGATCGGGAGTCTCGTCGACGCATCTTGGCGGAGGATTTGGCCGCGATGATGCGGACTTTTACAACGGCTCTGGTCCTGAACGAGGAGGGTTGCACTGCTGCTGAGCTGGCCAAATTGCGGGGGGGCCTCACCGAGGAGCTGGAAAAGAGTCAGAAAGATGCTGCCGACCAGCGCAAGCGGGCGGAAGGTGCTGAGGAGAAGGTGACGTCGGTAGAGGAGAAGCTAGGGGCGGCGGCGGCCGAAGTGCAGGCGTTGAAAGTTCGCATGGAAGTTCTGGATAGCGCTCTTCATTCGGCCGAGGACGAGACTGAGGAAGACCGGCGGATGATCATGCGTGCTGATTTGGTCGCCCGGATTCGGGTGCTGAAGAGCGATTGCCTGGACGCTGTCGAGGTCGGGTTCAAGAGCGTTGTTGTGCAGATCCAAATTGTCAACCCCGGTGCTGCATTGGTCATGGAAGGGATTGGGTCGTATCATGAGATTGTCGACGGGAAGGTGGTTGACCCCGAGCTTGTCGTTTCTGATGCTGACCCTGTGGGTGCTGAGCAGGAGGGCGAGGATGTATAGGTTTCTCGGGCCTGCGTGCTCGTAGTTTACTGGCCTGCGTGCCGATGTTTTGTAACTTGTTTTTTTTGTTGGGTCTGCGTTCCTCTATTCATGTAATGTTGACTACTGGGTTGATGCCCGCTTTTGCTTAATATATCTTTTGAGAATTTTCTAAGTGTGCGCTCGGTTTTTGCATGATGTTTATGCTCGTCTTATTTTTGCACATATTTGTATGCTTGAGTTATATGTTTGATATGCGTGTTAGGATGCCTTTGGGTCTGTCCGGGGTAATAGCTCGGCGATTTGTTACCGGCGGTGATGGGAACTGGCCGGTTTGGCCGGCGTTGTTGCCTGACCGATTCGGGGGTAGTTCTCCCTGTGGCGTGGACGTCCCATCGCGAGCTGGGAGTCTTACCGGTTTTGGTACGACGGTGGGGAGCCTCGATCGAGGTATTCCCCGCCGAGCAAGGCCTTCTGCTCGCGCACACAAGAGGCAGGGCTTGCTTTTGCTGGTCGTTGGTAGACGCGAGGGGTGCGGTGGTACCATGTCGCCCCCCCCAGTGGTCGTGACGAAAGGTCGTCGCGGGCAGTGTTTAACTGTAGTACCGCTTAAGTTTCGCGGCGTTCCATGGTCGAGCTAGTTGTTCCCCGTGCAGATTTTCGAGGTAATAGGCCCCGTGCTCCGTCTTGCCGCGGACACGGTAGGGGCCTTCCCAATTCGCAGCCAGTTTGCCCTCGTGTGAGTCTTTCTGGTTTCTGCGCAGAACTAAGTCGCCGTTTTGGAAGTCGCATTTTAGGACTTTGTTGTCGTGGCAAAGTGCTACTTGCTGTTTCAGTCGGGCTTCCCGGAGGGCTGCTCCTAAGCGAATCTCCTCGACGAGGTCGAGCTCTTAACGCAGGGCGCCGTCGTTGTCGTCGGTGTCGAGGGGAACTTCAGTTCGTCTGGATGGTTCGCGTATTTCGACCGGTATCACGACTTCGGTTCCATACGTGAGGCGGAATGGGGTTGCCCCCGTGGTTGAGTGGGGAGTGGTGCGGTATGCCCAGAGGACGCTGTGGAGCTCCTCGACCCATGTTCGCTTTGCGTCACCGAGTCGTCGTTTGAGTCCCCTGAGGATGACCCTGTTCGCGGATTCTGCCTGGCCGTTTGTCTGAGGATGCTCGACCGAGGTGAAGTGATGTTTGGTTCCGAGTTTGGTGACAAAGTCGCGGAAGTTTTTGTCCGTGAATTGTGTGCCGTTGTCGGTGACGATGGCGAGTGGGACCCCGAATCTTGCGAGGATGTTTCCTTTATAGAATCGGAGTATGTTGTGGGCCGTGATTTTGGCCAGGGCTTTGGCTTCGATCCATTTGGTGAAGTAGTCTACGCCCACGATGAGGTACTTGTTCTGATAGGACCCCAGGGTGAAGGGTCCGAGGATGTCCAACCCCCACCAAGCGAATGGCTTCGGGGAGGAGAGGGATTTGAGTTCGGTTGGAGGGGCGAGGTGCATGTCCCCGTGTCTTTGACATTTGTCACATCTTTTGACGTGTTCCTTCGCGTCCGTTTGCATCGAGGGCCAGTAGTAGTCTGCTCGTAGAGCCTTTCGCGCCAGGGATCATCCTCTGAGGTGCTGCGCGTTGATGCCCTCGTGGATTTCCTCTAGGACGGTTGCGCTCTGGGAGTTATCGATGCATTTGAGGAGTGGGATCGCGAAGCCTCGGGGATACAACTTTCCTTCGAGGAGGACGTACGAGCAGGCTCGTCGCTTGGTTGTGCTTGCCTCTTTAGGGTCGGCTGGTAGGTGGCCGGTGCTGAGGTAGGTGTGTAGTGGTGTCATCCAGCAGTCGATATCTCTGATGGTGTTGATGTCGAGCGGGGCGGTGGTCGATTTGGTGCTCGGTTACGATAAGACCTCTTAGATGACCGACTTGTGGCCTCCCCGCTTTTTGGTGCTCGCCAACTTGGAGAGGATATCGGCGCAGATGTTCTGCTCACGTGGGATGTGCTGAATTTCCGCAGAGTCGAAACTTTGCAGTTGTTCGGTGATAAGTGCTAAGTACTCGGCGAGGTTGTCGTTTTTCGCTTGATATTCTCCTCGTACTTGTGAAGCGACTAGTTGGGAATCTGTGTAGATTCGAATGTCTCTGGCCCCGAGGTCTGATGCCAGACGGAGTCCGGCCAGAAACGCTTCGTACTCGGCTTGGTTGTTGGTCGTCGGGAAGGCGAGCGTGAGGGAGACCTCTATGAGTGTGCCCTCGTCGTTGTCGAGGATGATGTCAGCGCCGCTTCCCGTGGAGTTGGAGGAGCCGTCCACGAAAATGGTCCAGATGTGGCTCCTGGTGGTGGGGTCGGGTGACGGGGTCATCTTGGCGACGAAGTCTGCCAGGGCTTGAGCTTTGACGGCGTTCCGGCCTTCGTAAATGATGTCGAACTCAGATAGTTCTAACGACCATTTCAGCATGCGCCCGGCCATGTCGGGTCGGCCAAGGAGCTGGCGGATGGGTTGATCGGTGCAGAGCATGATGGTGTGTGCAAGGAAGTAATGTCGGAGCCGTCGCGCTGCGGTGATGAGGGCTAGGGCGACTTTCTCGATCAGCTGGTATCGGACTTCGGGACCGTGGAGGGCTTTGCTTGTGAAGTAGATGGGTTTTTGGCCCTCCTCGGTTTTGCTAATGAGGACGGCGTGACGGCTTCGTTATCCACGACCAGATATAGGTATAGGGTTTCGCCCAGCACGGGACGTGTCAGCACCGGTGGTTCGAACAAGACGCGTTTGAGGTGGCGGAGGGCTTGCTCGCATTTCTCTGTCCATTCAAACGTAGTTTCCTTCCTGAGTAGTTTGAAGAAGGGGAGGGCGTGCTGGGCGGACTTGGCAATGAACCTGGAAAGTGAGGCGAGCACGCCGTTGAGGGATTGGATGGACTTCTTCGTGGTGGGCGTGGTGATTTCTGAAAAGGCGTGGCATTTGTCCGGATTGGCCTCGATCCCACGCTCGGTCAGGTAGTAGCCGAGGAACTTGCCTGCGCGGACACCGAAGGTGCATTTCTCCGTGTTGAAGCGCATTCGGCATGTCCTCGCGGTCTCGAAGACCTTCCTGAGGTGGGTCGTGTGGTCGTCTTCTGTGCCGGATTTGAAGATCATGTCGTCCATGTATACTTCGAGCATGTCGCCGATTTCGCCCCAGAATACGCTGTTCATCATCCGTTGGTATGTGGCTCCGGCGTTCTTTAGGCCGAAGGGCATTACGTTGTAGTAATAATTGCCCGACGCCATCATGAAGGCCGTGCTCTACTTATCGTGCTCGGCCATCGGGATCTGGTTGTACCCCAAGTATGCGTCCATGAAGGACAAGAGCCTGAAGCCCGCGGAGTTGTCGACGAGTTTGTCGATGTTGGGAAGGGGGTAAGCGTCCTTAGGACATGCCCGGTTGAGATCGGTATAGTCAACACACATGCGCCATTTTCCATTATTCTTTTTAACGAGTACAACATTGGACAGCCAGGTTGAATACCGGGCTTCCGAAATAAAATTTGCCTCTAGGAGGTCTTTTACAGCTTTCTCGGCTGCTGCCGACTTTTCGGGGGACTGTCTACGCCTACGTTGAACTACGACCTTCGCGGTCGGGCTGATGGACAGCTGGTGGCAGGCGAGCTCGGGGTCGAGTCCGGGCATTTCTGCGGCGCTCCATGCGAAGAGGTCGGCGTTCTCGCGGAGGCAGGCTTGCAGCTGTCTTTTCGCGAGGTCTGGGAGTCCGGCGCCGATCTTCACGGTTCTGCTCTTGTCTTCCCCGAGTGTGATGATCTCGAATTCTCCGTCCGGGATGGGGCGTGCCGGGTGTACGGGCTGTCCGTTGGCTTCGCTGGTTTTTACTTCGTGATCGCGCTCCTCGGTGAAGCGACTGTCGAGGTCCACAGATCCGACCAGGTCCTTTGGTTTGCTTTTTGGCGTTATGATCGGAGTTGCCCTCTTGGTTGCTGGAGCGATGGTGTCTAATCCTTTTAGCGCGGCCTCGAAACATCTTCGAGCGGCCTCGATGTCTCCGTTGAGGGTCACCACGGCCCCCCGTTTCGTGTAGTACTTCATCTTCAGGTGGACGGTGGAAGGTACCGCGGTGAGTTCTACTATTGTTGTTCTGCCCAGGATACAGTTGTAGAGGGACGGACACTCGATGACTAAGAAACGGATGCTGATCTCCCTGGCCGTTTCCTCTTCTCCGAAGGTGACTTTCAGCTCCACGTACCCCCAAGGTCTCGTCGTCGACCCGTTGAACCCCTGAAGGTCGGAGCCTACGTAGGGGGAAAGGTTGGATTCGTCGAGTTGGAGGGTTGTGAACAGGTGCGTGTACATGATGTCCACCGAGCTGCCCCCGTCGACGAGGATGCGCCTGACGTCGAAGTTCGCCATCCGTGCTCGTATGAGCAGGGGAATGTTGGAGTTGGGGGATCCCCCGGGGAGTTCTTCGAGGTAGAATGTGATCGGATTGGATCGACCTCAGAATCTTTTGAGCGTGCTCATTTTTCCGGAGTTGCTCGTGATAAGCTCGTCGAACTTTCTTTGCACTGATCCTATTGACGGGCTCCTCGTGGCACCACCCGAGATGACCATGGCTCTGGCGAAGTATTCCCATCGGCTGGTTGGTCGGATTGGCTCGCTGGCTAGGTCGGGGCCTTCGGGAAGGCCGAACTCTCTGTCCGCGAACCAATCCTCGGGACGACTAATACACAGCGCGACCTGGAGTCTGCTGTCGCCATCCGAAGAGGGGAATTCCTCGATTTTCGTGGCCTCGGGGGCCTCTTGCCTCGGGGGTTCACCTCCCCAAGTGTATCTCTTTAGGTGGCCGTCTTTGATCAGAATTTCGATCGCGTCCTTGAGATGGATGCAGTCTTCGGTCACATGCCCGTGGCTCCTGTGGAATCGGAAGTATTTCAATTTGTCCACGTTGGGTTTGGGGGGTGTTGGGCGAGGGAAGCGGACACCGCCCTGGACAAATTCGGTTTTGGTGCAATTGGCCAGTATGCGCTCGCGGGAAGCGACTAGGGCCGTGTATTATGTGAATTGACCGACGGGGCCGCGTTGTTCGTGTTGCTCGCGAGTTTCGCGAGGGCGGTCTTCACGACGACGGTCAACTCCTTGTCGATGGCTCGAGGCTCCGTCATCTCGGTGTCCGCGAGGGGCCTCCTTGTCTCGGATGTCCCGTGCGGAGTTGGCTGCTTGGGTTTCCTCGAATCGAATATAATGTGCGGCTCTATCGAGGAAATCCTGGAGGGAGGTTGGTCGGTGTATGCCTACCGCCTCGTAGAACTTGGAGTCGTGGCGTAGACCTTGCTCCATTAGGTAGCGCTTCATCTCGTCGGATGTTGTTACCTGCATCGCTTCCCGGGTGAATTTTTCGATGTACTTTCGGAGAGGTTCGTCGGGGTCTTGGATTATCGCCCTGAGGACGGCCTCCGTCTTCGGATGGCGCTGGGACGCTGTAAAGTGTTTTGAGAACAGGTCCTTCAGGACTCTTCACGACGTGACCGATTCGGGCTCCAAACTTTTGTACCACGTCATGGCGCCTTTCCTCAGGGTCGTCGGGAATAGCCTGCACTTGATAGCTCCTCGGACGTTTCGGAAATAGAGCATGGCCTCAATGTCTTCCAAGTGATCGTCTGAGTCGGATGTGCCGTCGTACGTCGATAGTGTCAGGGGCTTCTCCATTCCGTGGGGGATGGGGGCGGCCATGATTTCCCGGGACAACGGAGTGCGGTAGTCGTCTTCGTCGCTGAGAGCGGGTGACTGAGGAGGAGGCGAGCCGTTTAGAATAGGCGCCTGGTTTCGGGTCCTCGGCCTCCTGACTGGGGGTTCGCCGCGCGGATTCCCGGCCGGGATCGCCGAAGCGTTCTGGCGTCTCCCGCGAACTTGTCTCGCTGGGGATCTGGTGCGTTCTCGCACCACTTCTGTTCAGGGTCTCTCCAGCCGAGGTCGGCGATTTCTGGGTCGAAGTGAGGGACTCCTCGAGCCTCCATTCTGGTCTTCCCGCGGAGGGGACCTCGGAGGGCCTTCCCGTTCCAACGCTCCAATTCGTGCGTTCTGCTGAAACAGCAGTTGGTTCGTCTAATTGATGGTCGCAAAGAGGGCGACCACCGTTGGGTCCGCTCCCGCTGGGATAGGAACGGGTTGGAACGCTGCTGGGCTCGGGGGCCGGTGGTCGGCCTGGCGCAGCAGTTCTGCGGATGACGGTGAGGCAGTCTGGCCGTCTCTCTCGTCGGTCTCCGCCGGACGTGACGTTTCCATCTGCTTGCTTTCGTTGGTGGTGACGTTGAGCGCAAAGTCGTGCATGGTATCGTCGTGGTGTGGGCTAGCCATGATCGTGGAGTACTGGTGAAACTTTGGTTTTCTGCTCGGAGTAACGGGGAAGTTTCAATTCCCACAGACGACGCCACTGATCTGACCTGATCAGAAGGGGATCACGGGCTGGCCACATTCTGGTGGACTGCTACCTGTTTGCCGATGAGGAGGTGGAGAAGGGGGGTGTACCTGCAAGACACTCCGATGCCAAAGTAAGGAATTGGGCAAAGTGTGAGCAAAGTACAGAAAATGGGGTAAGAAGTGAATACCTGACCCTCTTGAGGAAGAGGGTATTTATAGAGAGACCCCAGCGCTGGGCCAACGATCACTTGTGTTGAGCTGGATGGCCAGGCCCAACTCAGGTGACTGCTAGGGCTTACGTGGTGTAGTGAAGACCAGGACGTAGTCTTCGCCCTAGTCCAACTGTCCCGTGGTCTCCGGAAAATGGGTTTGACCTGCTCTTTCGGAGGTGGGCAGTTGGTTGGTGACGTGTCCCCGCAGGGGGAGCACGTGGAGACCGTGCACAAGGCACGTTGTTCTCCCCGCGGAGGGGAAGGCGTGGGACTCCCTGAGAGCGCGAGGTTCTCCCCGCGGAGGTGAGCTCGTGGGATTCCCGGGCGGTGTGTGGCTCTCCCCCGGGGGGGGGGGGGGGAAGGCACACGAGAGCGGAGAAGACGAATCGCCATGCCCGTTGGCAAGGGGATTCTGCCCGGGGAAGTTGTTCGGTCCGGCTAAGGGGAGCGCCGAGGACGCTTCGAGGTGCGCCATCCCGCTTGGCAGGGGGCGTATCCTGCTCGACCGATGGGGGAGTGTGCGCCCGGTCAAGCTGTCGGCTTATTGGGCCTTGTGCGTTATTGGGCTGGACCGCGAGACTAGGCCCAGACCAAAACAGATAATAAATCAACAACAACTTTAATGAGAATATCTTACTAAAAATCAAATTTGTCCGTTGGATTCTAAAGATACATCTTCAAACGTACCATTCACTAATGTTATGGCGCATCAAATAAGTGTCACCCTAGATTAATACTAACAAATATTTTGGAGATGCATCTTCGGGTGTTTTCAACAAATATATTCTCAATCGAGCTGCCCAGTGGATATATCGAAGACGTATCTTCGGAGAATTTGGGTTGGATTTTGAAATGTCTATGACCTTTTGCATGCCTGGTTTTTTTGGAGGTGCGTCTCCAGAATAATTTGATAAAACACTGAATTGCATGATCACATAGCCATATTTATTTTCTACTCCAAACTCTTATAAAAAAATCCTTTCATTCTCAATCCACATTTTCACTCCAAAACTTCAATCTTATGTTTTATCACATCAGAGGGAGAAAAAGAAGTTGGAATTTCAGGTAAAGATCATTTATTTCAAGCCTCGTTGCTCAGATTAATCTTGTTTTCAGTCTTAAAAATGTGTGTTTATTTCGGTGATACATCTTAGAAACGAGTATGAACTCATCCGAAAATGCATTTTCGATATCTGTTTGTGTTCATTTTTTCAGCTCTATTTACAAAATTTTCACTTATTGTGTGTTTTTTTGTAATTGTTTTCATTAGATATGGTGCATCCCGATGTTTTCCTCAAACATATTGTGTCTCCTGATGCCAAAGGTGTTGTTGTGAAGATGGTAGATGTTGGCAATTAATTTAAAATTGAGCAAGAGTTTGAATTTCGTGATCACATGGTTCAATGAATTCGTACGGAGGCCTTCAAACTGGCGTGCGAAAGAAGCGGGAAATAAAGATCTCTTCTCCATAATTTTAAACGAGATGACACTGGTTCAAGAAAATGTGATTGTCCCTTTAAGTTGTGTGGTTATATGTTGGCAAATAAGAAATGGGATTTAATGTCATATGTGGTTTACATAACCATGACTCATGTGAAAAGTTAGTCGACCATCCATTTGTGTGTCGCCTCATACCAGAAGAGAAGAAATGTGTTGCAGACATGACATTGAGTTTGGTTGAACCAAAAAATATACTTGCAACTTTGAAACATAAAAGACTAGAAAATATCTCAAATATGAAGCAAGTGTACAATATTTGGTACCAAACTAACAAGGCACGGAGAGAGGATAGAACTGAAATGCAATAACTCTTGAAACTGTTGGACGATAACAGTTATGTGTTTAGGTACCGAACGTGTGAGGATGGAATAACTGTTAGAGATATATTTTAGACTCATCCTGATTCCAACATGTTGTTCAACATGTTTCATACTATGCTCATAATTGATTCAACATACAAGACCGACAAGTACAAACTTCTATTATTGGAGATGGTTGGTGTTACCTCTATTGAGAAGACCTATTATGTCGGGTTTACATTTCTAGAAAGCGAAAAAGATGAGAATGTTAATTGGGACTTATAGGTGTTTTGGGCAATGTTGAAAAACCAAGAAGAGATGCCTAAAGTAATTATTACCGATCGCGAGCTAAACGAGCTGATAATGTAGGTTCCAATAACGCAAAGTGTGGATGCATAATTGTGAAAACATATGGTATCCCATATGGTTGTGTTATTGCAAAGAAGGTGAAACTTGGTAGCCCGATAAGAATGAATGAGGTTTGACTCACTGGAAAAGACTTAGGTTTGATGATGATAGTGTCATGAAAGACGGTAAATCGAATATCTCTATCTTGACCGAATGGAAAGCATTACAAGAGAAATATTTGAAAGTCGATGATAATATGGAACTTTACATCAAAGAACAATTGAGGAAGATTGATTATTCGAAAACTAATGACTTAAAACCACTCTCTCAACCAGTAACAACAAAAGGTGCTCCGAAGAAGGTCAAGCCTACATCAAGTGACAATTCAACCGTGCAATTTCCTTCGTATTTTTAACATGCTGACAAAGTTTTTCCATACAAATCAACTCTAAAATCTCAAAAAATTGTTTTCAAAAGAGCTTGTGTTAACAAACCATCTTCTTCACCGCCTTCACCAAAGATTTCATTCATTGTTGAGATGTCATTTTTTATGAACAAATACATCAAGTGGATCATCAATGTTGAGGGTGGTGGTAATTTTAGTTATCAAGTTGTTTCGGCTTTACTCGGTAAAGAAGAAAATAATCACACACTTGTCTTCCATCAATGTATCCATGAATTAAGGACTCATAAAGAATCATACACATGACTTTACAGAAAGAAAGAAAACTTTGATGCAATTTATGAGTATTTTGCTCCTTGCCTTCGTGGATCGAACTTGGATGCGGTTCTATGAAATGGTTCACCTTATAACATGTGCGTATGATAGAGTGTGTATTGATCTTACACAATATGGTATTTTAGAAATATTTTTCCTACTATGCGCCGCCCCACCTCAAAATCCAAATGATTGTATTGTGTGTATTGGGTCGCTTTCAAAATCACGACACTTTGTTCAAGTTTATTTAAAACTGGATGCCTTATACCACTTACATTAGCATAATGGACATCTCATTCAACAACAAAAGTCAAGATTTTTCCGAAACATTTTGTGGAAAAGATGCAAGAGTTTGAGAAATTGAGAAACATTAAAAGACAATCAAATGCGCAAAAGCCAAAGGGGGTACCGTACATAGATTTAGCATACGAAAAATCTTTTGATTCATCTTAACTTTCTATTTAGCCGCACAAATCAATATATGTAATTGTGTCTCAATATTAATGAAGTATAATATATACAATTTCTTAATATTTCAATACATTTTTTATCTTTTCTAAAGCATTTGTTCATTTTCCAAACAAAGTCATCAATTAGATTATGTTTTTTGTATGGTTCATTCTGTCTGGTTTAGGATAGGTTCTGGAGATATATCTCCGGAACAAGATAATAGGGTGTTGAACCGGAGATATATTTCTAAAGTTAGCATGAAATAATTTTTTAGGTACACATTTGTCTACAACTTCTATAAATTAAGGTGCTCTTGTTTTTTATTTCACACAAACAGAAAATGTCTCAAATGTCATAAATAAGCATCATCTTATATGTCGCAAATGTCTCCCTCTCCAGCGCAACACCCGGGAGAAAGCTTAAGCTCAATGAGTACACTTCATTTGCAGATCTAAAATATGAAGTCCATAATCTCCTACCTTATAGAGACAATCAAAAAATTGTCAAACTCGAGTACCGTTCACCACCGATTGACAACAGAGGGAAGATTGAGTTCAGAAATTTTGAGCTCAAGACAGATGTAGATGTAAGAGCTATATGGAATATATTTTTCTGTTTCGAAACAAAAGGTCCGCTCGAGTTGGAAGTGGCAATTTCAAAATCGGTCGAAAATATTGTGAAGATTTTGAAGCGTCCGCCTAGATATTGAAATATAATATTTCATTTTATGTTGAAATCACCTATGTAATGCTTATTTTATGTTATTAATGGTAATTTTATTTTGTCAAAATATGAGATTCTGGTTTCTGTCTCTGATTTTGTTGCACATATGTTTCAGAGATGCATTTATGATAGGTCCTGGAGATGCATCTCTTAGTTAAAATAAACCCAACTAATAGTGTGTCACTCAGAATGACTTAGGTGGTGTGTGTATTTGGTGCATCCAGGGTTGCATATCCAAAATATAAGATCATTTTAGTATTTTTCATGTGGCGTCTAAGTAATATATAAGGTGCATTAAGAAATCTCCAAATATTTGACCAAATCACAAATCATGACTAATCAATTTTATCACATCCACAATTGTAAATAAAAATATTATTTTTTATGTTTATTAAAAATTTTTGTTAAGTATAATTAAGTTTTTTTATTCCATGTTTAATCAAAGTAGAATTTATATAAATATATTTAGCTATATTTTATGAATAAATTATCAACATTAAATATATTTTTTTAATTAAATCAAGGATATACTAGTATGCCTTGATTACTTTAAAAGTTATAGAATTTTTCTTATAATAATTACCAAGATTTAAGATCATTTTTTTCTATAGTAATGACCGGAGTGAGTATAACTATCTTATCTCTTTTTCGGGTCAGCCAAACAATTTAATAAGAACGCTCTAATCTTAGGTACAATTCAAAATAATCTCGCAGTAGAACGATAAATATGTAGACCTTTGTTAGAGATTGACCACTAGATTTAGACTATTTGTGTTATGAATTAATATCGTCAAGAACAAACTAAAATATGAGAAAAAACTTTGAGTTTCTTGAACAAACACAAGAAACCCTATTAGGTTTTACAAAAGGGTTTTTCTATTCACTTTCTCAATAAGGATTCAAAGGTTAGAAGGGAATACCAACAATTAACCTTTCTCGCCCTAATTAGGATTTACACCACACAACAAAGATGAGAGACTATCATATTATTTATAAGAAAATGAGCATACTAACCTAATGAGATTTTACACACAAACCCATTACACAAGCTAACTTAGGAAACAAGCTAATATAAACAATTAGGCTTACAAGTAATGCCTAATTCGACATACTAACTTAAATTACAAGTTAATATATTTCGACAACATGCTTGAACAGACTTCGACTACAACATGCACAACTTCTGTCGAAATATCAAGCTATCATTTGTCTGCACTAGAGTTCGACCTGAAATACCACAATTTAGTCATTATTAGCCTTTGGATCTAATGTGACAATCCATTATATAAGCTTGTTTATGCATCATAACAAGTGTGATTCACTCATTCTTATAAGTTACATATCACTGATGAAAGATGGGAAGGAAAAGCGGGAAGATGAAAGACCAATCATTGGATTTTGAGATGAATAGGAAGTGAACGGAGTTCATAACAAAGTACTTTTGTTGGTGATAAACGCCAAAGTGGTGAATCATATCGTACCAATAACTCTAATTAACAGAGGGATCTCCTGCAACATCATGTATGTCGATATCTTCAAGAAACTCATACTAGACAAAGAAAGATTATGATATGTGGGTTCTGCAGTTACTCCCCAAATTATGATTTCACCATTAGACTTTTGTTGGAGTAAACCCTAAGAGTCAATCAATATTTGCTTAATATGCATATTATATATATAAATATATATATATATATATATACACACACACACACACTTACACGACATTGTATTTATCGTGTTATTTGTATATGACATAATAAAGTACTTAGAATAATTAATCTATTAATGACCCGTTAAGTGTGACTTAATCGTGAGACCTCATTAAATATAAGGGTGTTATTCTTAAGTATCTCTAGTCAAGCTTTACTGTCAAATAGAACAACAATAATGCATAGAGACTATTATGTGAGTATACTAGTGATTGTATCTCACAAGTCATGGATATGAGATATCAAGTCTTCATATAGGTATAAATATTAGAAGTAATGTTTATACTGGATTGACCCACCATGAGAATACTACATAGTTTGCTATGTAAGTGTCATAAGTTATTCTCATAGTAATAATGATGTATACCACCCTTCAACCTGAAACAACTATGGACCTAAAATATGGAGTTGAGTAATTTATTATCAATCAAACGTTGTCCATAACAGGATGACCATAAAGATGGTTTATAGGTACTTTATAAATCATGTTGAGGGACATGAGTGACCTAAATGAGATTTGCCCCTCCTACATATACGGGTTGTCGACCTCTTGATAGAGTATGGCTATAAATTGTGTGGTCATGCTCAAATAAATCGATATGAGATGTTGAGTTAATTTGTTGTTATCAAGTATACTTCAGAATCAAAGAATAAAATATTAGAATATACAAGGGTGACACATTATATGCCTTGTGTTCAATATATATATATATATATATATATATATATATATATATATATATATATATATATATATATATATATATATATATATATATATATATATATATATATATATATATATATATATATATATATATATAAGGGTAAAAGGATAATTGTACATATGAACATTATCATATAAAGGTTATGTGTTCCTAGATACCGCTTACTGTTTATAATATTAAATAGGTAATTTAATATTATTATCAACGTTACGAGAACTTATAAGGTCACACGTATAGAGTACTGATAGTGGAATTGACGATTAATGGTATAATCAATATCCATTTATTAAAATTGTTCCACTAAAAGGATAAAATTTTGAAAACCCCTTCTTAAATCCCTACGGTGGTAATTTTTAAATGATAATAACTATATGATGATGTAATTATAATGATATAATTTTGTATGACAAAATTATGTTTGATCATGTGTGGCTGAAAATGGTCGTGACCATTTAGAATTTTCTATTTGGTAAACAGACCTTAATAGAAATTTGCGGAATTTAAAGAATTCAATTGTAGATATTTATGCTAAGTGTTATGCATATTAGTATTTCCGTAATATTGGTGTAACATGAACGATGACATGTTTATTATTATCCTTCTTCAAATTCGTTAACATAACCTTAATCGAAATTGGATATTTAATTTTAATGCATACCTGTATGAAAATTTCATGGTATTTATGTATATTAAATAAGCTATCCAAATTGGTAAATTTATCATTCAAATGATTGCAGTTATGGCAACAATACATGATTTATTTAATTGCATTATCATGCAATAATTTTAAAATATGTGTTGTTGTAACCGTAATATGTTGTTTTGAATTATTTGATTTGGTGATGATTTGTCATAAATGGTTA
This sequence comes from Lathyrus sativus, assembly GCA_963859935.3. NCBI lineage: Eukaryota > Viridiplantae > Streptophyta > Magnoliopsida > Fabales > Fabaceae > Lathyrus > Lathyrus sativus. Next base: position 28,151,393 of record OZ012740.1, on the reverse strand, counting down.
TTGTGAATCATACGATTCAAATTGCGGTATTACTTGTGAGATTTGATTTTATATATTAATTATAATAATAAATATATAATAATAATAAAAGTGTTTATTATTATTTATTATGATGGCATGAACGTGCGTAGCATTAGAATTTGTGACAGCGCAAGACTTGCGTCTTTAGTGTTTTACAAAAATTACAAGATGCGTCAATATTTAATAAATAAATAATTTAAAATTATTTAATTATTTTAGCATTTATTATTAAATAATTTGGTATACGGTTATGAACTTAGATTTTAGTGTTTATTTATTTTAAATACGGCCTGCGTGTCATAGTTTATTTTATTTAAATACGACGTGTGTGTCGTGATTTATCTATAACAATATATAAAGACAATAGTTAGTTTTGGTGTAGCTTTTTATTTTCCAATTTTGTCTAATAATTCACACTATTATTCTATTAACACCCTTTACAAAAATTAACTACATAGACGGTTAAAAAACTTCTACCACCTCACATTTTAATTTATTTATATTAAAATTACTTTAAAAACTATTTTATTGTTATATCCTCATCTTTAGTAACAAATAATTTATTAATTAAATAAGAAATAATAAATAAAAAAGTAATAGCTTTTAAAAATAATTAACTGCTTTATAACCCACTAATCCCAAGAATCATGTAACAACTTCCGTATTTAATTAAATAAGAAATAATAATAAAAAAGTAATAACTTTTAAAAATAATTAACTGTTTTATAACCCACTAATCCCAAGAATCATGTAACAACTTCCGTACTTAATTTAATTAATTAAATAAGAAATAATAATAAAAAAAATAATAGTAACTTCTAAACATGATTAACTGCTTTATAGCCCACTAATCCTATTATTGAATGATGAAATAGAAGCATATAGCAACTTTCGTACTCAACTAATATTACTATATTTAATTATATATTTAATTGTTTTAATTTTGAAGATTTATAATGTATTTTATTTATGACTAAATTTATCCAAAGCTTTTTTTTAATAAAACTGAATGATAATGATTATAAAGTCCGTATACTCTAAGTTTTGATAAATTACATACTTAAAATAATCACAATTACATATTATCTTTTAAAAAGTTAAATAATTATTGATAATTATCATCAATAATTTTTATCATACAATTTAATGAATTGTACGGATAAGTGAATTTTAATTGCCTAAAAAAATTAGTTGTAGTTCTTAAAATACAGTTTTTGAAAATATGATTAACCAATATTTTATTTTATTTTAAAAACAATTTTTAAAAATTTTGAAAAATCTCAGTCAAATGTAAACCGTCTATTACTTTAAATCCAATGATAGAGGATAAGCAATTTCTTCATTTCCCGCTCAGAATGATATATAAATACCCCTTTCATCTTCTACTTTTTCACATTCAAAATTCAAAAGAATAAACAGTTTCTCAAAATTTCTTACAAAAATGACAAGTCGTGAAAGGGTATTAAGGGGCCCGGAAAAGGAGGAGCAAAGAGGCACATGAGGATTCTGCGCGGCAACATTTGGGGAATTACAAAGCCAACGATTCGTAGATTGCGAGGAGAGGAGGTGTCAAGAGGATAAGTGGTTTGATCTATGAAAAAACTAGGTTATTTCTCAAGGTTTTCTTGACAAAAATCATTCATGATGTTGCTTCATATATTGATCATGCAAGAAGGAAGGTTGTGACAGCCATGAATGTTGTGTATATTCTTAAAAGACTAGGAAGAACTTTATACGGTTTCGGAGGTTGAAGAAGATACTCTCTTTTATTTATTATTATGTTATCTTTTTATTGTCTAAGTTGTGTAATTTGTATTCTAAGTAATAGTCGGTGATTATACAATGATCACCATCTAAGTTATCTAATTTGTATTTGTATTTTCAAAAATGTTTATTTTCAAGTATTAGTTGGTGATTATGCAATGATAATCTATAATCTATAACAATATATAAAGGCAATAGATTGTTTTGGTGTAGCTTTTTTTTCTTCCCATATTTACCCTTTTCAATTTTTTTTTAAATTTTTATTTTTTTCTCACAACGGCGGTTACACAAAGGTTTATTAACCGCCAACAGTTTATTATTTTTCATATCATTATCTTTAATTATTTTATAAATAGTTTATAATTAAATTAAAATTAAATAATTTATCTAGGGAACATGGAATTTTAGACTGACCTATTTTTATTTCTATTTTATCCTTTAAAATTTAATTTTAGTTAATTCTTTTTAAAAAAATACAAATAAAAAAATGAAGTTTTTATTAAATGATAGTAGTTATTTTGAATCTATAACAATATGTAAAGACAAAACATCTTTTTGGTGTAGCCTATTTTCTTTCCTCTTTTACCCTTTAAAACTACTTAGAAGTTACACAAATAAAAGTTAACTACTCCCTCCATTTTATATTGAATATTGTACAAAGTAATTAGTTATTTGAAAAGAAAACTCACTTTAACTTCTAATTAAAAATTATATTTAAATAGTTTCTTCTTATAATTTATGTCTTTCATTTCTAACTCATTAGGTCCATAGAAATCAAAAATAGAGAAGACGGAAGATTGCATGAGGAAAATTGGAGTCCAAATAATGTTCATGATGATGGTAGAAAAGAGAAATCTACAAGTTGCAGATGACATAATATGAATTGCAAATCAGACAATGATTTCTGTTACAGTTGATTATTAGGGTATTTAGATTCTTCAATCTAATTTTTTGATTTGATTATTTATTTATTTTTGTTTATTGTTCTGTTCTTTTTACAGAAACAAATCCATATGTGAAATTGGGGTTTGAAAGTTGAGATTATTGGATTTTTTAAATGTCTAATACTTTAACTTTTCTCTCCATTGTAGAAGAAAAATGAATCATTATCTCTTAGGAAAGAAACAAAAGGCGCGTCTTAATTTCTATGATTAAATAAGAATGACTATTTTTATTAATTTTTTAAAATTTGGTTTCCTCTCTTGAATCTTTATCTATTATTGTTCCAATTTTACCTGTGTAATTTGAAAATTTTTTAAAATATAAACAATATCTTAATTTTTAAATTGTATAATTTCTACAATGTGATGTAAACATTAATTTATATTTATCTCGATAGACATTCATGATGGCATTAACTTCCTGTCCCACGCATCATTCTCATCCGTCAAGTCACTTACTATAACACCGTTCAACTCCTCAGGAATACAAACTTGAATTATATATTTTTAATTTTTTTTCCTTTTTAATCAATGCATCAGAAAATAATTAATCATTTTTAAAATATCCAAATATATATATATATATATATATATATATATATATATATATATATATATATATATATATATATATATATATATATATATATATATATATATATATATATATATATATATATATATATATATATATATATATATGATACTTAATTATATTATGTAGGTTGTTATTGAGAATAATCTCTAATTTTGTCATCTATAAGACTCACATTCACAAACAAAATTACAGTTTGTATCAGATAATGCTAAATACAGGCTTTACAGTTTTTTTTGTATAATGTCATTGATACAAAACTACAGTTTGTATAACATAATGTTAATTATATTAAGGGTTGAATATTGTTTAAAGATTGAAGGTATTTGTGTTTATATTTTCATCATGATTTTTCGTTGAATGATAACCGGTCATTAACTACTTAACAAAACAAAGAAATAGGAACAAATGAATGTCATGTGCAAAGGAGATTGAGATATATAGAGAGGTAGAGAGACGGATAAATGATATAAAAAAAAGAGTTAGAGAGAGACGAAGAGGAAGTGACAAAAAGAGAGAGAGGAAACACGTATTAGTGCCAACATTCATAAATAAGTTATAAGAAACGGGTAAGTTACAAAAACAAATAACAACTATCACATTATTTTATTTTCTATATATGTCTTTTTTTATTGAACACAAACATCGAGTATAAAAAGTAATAGTAACATTATTAATGTCTTTTATGGTAAAATATGTGAATATTAAGTTTTTGTTATTTTATATCCATTTATAATTTGTATAATTTCTACATTGTGATATTATTAAAAATTTAAGATATTAAACAACATACATGGGTTGTTTTCTTACTTTTATTTTTTTAAATTGTGTAAATAATATTATTTTATATAACATTTAATGTATTGATAAGTTTTAATTTTCACATTCTACTCTTTAGATTATTAAATTAATTTTAAGTTTACATTTGCATTGTTAAATTGGTTTGGAGATATTTTTTTTATTGCTAAATTGGTCTAAAGACATTACTAAAACATATTGAAAGTTAATATGTATCTTTATATTTTGATCCGAAGACATTACTAAAACATATTGAAAGTTAATATGTATCTTTATATTTTTATTTTTATTTTTATAATTGTTCCTAAATAATATTATTTTAATGGAATATATGTCAAAAACACCGTAAAAAATTGCACGCGTTAGCGCAATAAAAAAAGCGGACAAACGGGCACGGAGTGCCCGTTTGGACGCTAGTTCTAATTAAATACGACTTGCGTGTCGTGCTATTTAATTATTTATTTTATTTAAATATTATAATTGTTTGAGTTCAAGAGTTGAAGAGAAGACAACACTAAACTATGACGTTAGTGGAGAAGCTTGCTCGTAGGTCAAAGAATTGTAATAAAGTAGTTTATTTAGTTCTTACATTTTTAGGCGGTCATAATCGTATTACCAAATTTTATTTTATGCATGTGATGCATCAAATGTATGATTATATGGAAGTGTATGAGATAGACAAATAAGTGAGATCAAACTTAAGAAAAATAATTCTTCAATTAAATATTAAGTTAATTGTTTTTCAAAATTTAGTACTCATCAAGATTAGTATCGAAAAATGTAGGTTTCACCTAACGCGAGGTGCATATTTTTTATTAGTAAGGTACGATGGGATAAATGTAATAGGATTATATATGATTATAGTTGACTTAACTAAACTAATTATAATAGGATTATATATGTTTAGAAGGAAGAGTTGAGAACATTCCATATGATGGATTAGAATAAGGAGTTATTCACTCAATTGATAAAATTCGAGAGTTGAATTAGATACAATTAGAAAGAGTTCCTACCTAAATAACAGAGTTTTGTGTAATTAGCCTACGCGAATTTAAAACAAAGTGAAACGTGGATCTCGACTCGCTAGAAAATCTTCCAACGGAATTTTCTGAATCAAATGTTGATGGTCATTTAGTTTGAGTAAAAATAGTGGGAGCATTTTAATAGAAGTCCTTATTAAAAAGATTTAATTTGATACAACTATTTTAAACGTTTTTCATTTAGAGTTTCTTTTGCATTTTATTTTATATTTTACTATGAAATGTCCTTATGAAGGATGTAAGGATCATAAATGAGTTTCTGAGTTGGTACAAAAATTGAGAATTATTCTCAAGCACGAGAAAAATTGTATGTTCTCAAGCAACCAATTCCTAACAACCTAATATGACTAGATTCGAAGAATGATATTTATGAGAAGGTTCAAGTCGAATGTATAGATATAACATATCTCATAATTGTAGTTGTCACGAAAAATGATATGATCATTAATCTCGAGAATTTTCTTTTAAATAAGAATTACAAGATATGAGAAATGTAAAACTTTTCAAGGTCTTTTCTATACAAGCTAGGAATCCAAATTGATCTAAAATAGTTTTGAGATTTAAAATTTGGATTTTGTATAGACCAAATAGTTGGCCACAAGTTCTATTTGAGATTGTCTCGGATAGGTAGATTAAATTCTTTATGAATGAATTTTTGAATATATCTACCACATCTTATTGAAAAGAAAAGAAAGTAGTTTGCGATGCTAAATAGATGAATTATAAAATGAATGAGCTTCATTTTATATTCCTTTCAATTTTAGCATAAGAACATGGTTTTAAAAGAAGACAACGATTTCATGTGTTAAAAGAAGAAAACAGTTAATGATTATCAAAAAAGTCAAAATAGAAGAAAGAAGTAAGACTTTTTCTTCATACTTTTTGTTATAGAAAATCAAATATTGTATACTTCTACATCTTAGATATGTGATATTAGATGTTGATCTCACATTTACAAGAATGTGAGGAGTCTTTTAAGAAGTAGGACATTGATTATAATTTGAGCCAGCTTACGTCTAGAATGGAACAGTGTGTTTCATTGACTATAAGAGCTTATGATTAGACTTAAATTAGAGCGTGGAATAAAATCAAATAATTGTTATTAATATTCATTTAGTAATAAATATTAATTATAAGTCTTTTATTTACAAGATGAGGATTGCATATTTTGATAATGGATAAGTGTTGTTATGATTATCTAAAACAGTGATTTTAATACTAAATAAAGTAGTGACTTTGAGTAAAACGATCTTGATAAGCTCATATATAACAACGGTAGGATGAATCAAATAAGATTTTAACCTTATGTATATCAATAGCATAAATGTTTAGTATAATACGTGAGTGATGCATTTTCAAATTCTATGAGAATAGATTGTTGGATTCATTTGATGTATGCAAGTCTTGATTTTGGAAGATATATCTAATGTCTCAAATCATCGACTAAATGAAAGGACATATGATATATCTTGATTATATACACGTGTGATGTATATAGACCTCTAAAAATATTTTCTAGATAATTTTGTTTCTCTTACTTCATTTATATCACTGACAAACTCAATAATTATTAATTTGTGTATGTGACACGAGTTAGAATTCTTTTTAGAAGTGTTCAAGAATGAAGTAGAAGGAAACAACTCGAAAAGGTATTAAGACCATACAAATTGTTCGTTGTGGTAAATATGCATGTAAAGAATATAATGACCAGTTAAATTGTATTAAGTTTGACACTGTTTGATTTAAGGTAGTTCAATTATATCTTTGTGACTCTTCTTTATAAATTGTTTTACATACAATTATTCTTATCTATAACCAATTATGTTTAAAGTAGTCGTAGAGACACCATATTTGATATGGAGGTAAGAGTACCTAGTTTGTATTTATGATCATCTAGGTTGTAAGGTTTATTAAGAAAACTTGATCACAATCTAGATGAAGATGTATTAAGGATGTATCCTAATAGAAATAAGGGACACATATTTTATAACACGTTATGTGACAAATATATTTTGTTGCTAGAACTAAAGTCTTCAATTAGAGATAATATGCATCTAAAGGAGTAAGCAGGAGTGATGTAGAGCTTGAAGAAATTCAAGCACCATCAAATACATATCTTCATGAGAATGGAACACGAACCAATTTAACAAGGGAGTTATTGTTGTTGGATAATTGGTTCGTGTGGCATAAGATACTAGAAATGTATGTAAGTTGTCTATATCCATTTATGGATTAAAGAAAACTTTTTGGAACTAAATTATTCTATAAATGAATTTTTGTGAGGACTTTGATTAATAAATGTCAAGTTTAAATCTTGTGCACACAAGAAGGTTAGTAAGAGTATTTGCATTAATCTAGTATGGTATGTAGGTGACATACTGATCATTTAAACAAATTTTCTACAACACCAATGTAGGACATGGTTAATGAAATGGTTTTGATGAA